>JAWWEW010000131.1:20951490-20972898 GCA_035583185.1 Anabacerthia variegaticeps | reverse complement strand
CCTACCGGAGGCATGAACCACTGCCAGCACAGCTCGCAACCTCATAAGGGCACGCAAGCTTCTCCCCCACGACAAGGAGGTGTCCATGGAGAAGTAACTCTGTAATATAGCAAGGCATTTAAAACACACCCTGGCCCCATCCCCCCCGCACCCTCCCCAAAAAAAAACAAAAATAAAAGAAATATTTTAGAGACATTAAATAATTTTTCATAAGATAAAAGTTGATTTTTCTTGGACTGTGAGACAGGACAATACCAGGATTGTCAGCATTTGGCTCACAAATGACAAATGCACAGTGTCTGAATGGATTTTTTTGGAGGGAGGTGGAGGGGTGAAATTAACATTCTGAATTAGATTTTTATGTACCATGAATATGAGCATTGACAAAAAGAACCTTTTTAACTCCATGCTTTTCATGACTTTGCTCTTTATTTCTGAAGCTTCTTTTGACAGCTTGTTCATTCCCTGAGATTGTTTATTCCTGCTAAAAAGAGCACACCCAAGCCAGTGCAGAAACACATGCAGATAAGCAGTTTTTAACACAGAAGGGTGGAGATTTACTTCTAGAGGATCATGAAAGGGCAATACGAAGAGATAATTCATATGTGCTAATCTGAAACATGCATAATTTCTGGAAAGATCCTCACCGTGACTTAAAAAAACCTACGGGTTCAACAATATTAAAAATATTGAAAAATTCCGACGTAGACCAAGCAGTGTTTTTTTTTTCTTTTGTTCAAACCAAACAGATCTTTGATAAGAACATCAGTTATATCTGGTAAATGGGAAATCTGGGGCCACTAATGTGCTTGACAATGTTTCTTGAAGCCAAGGACTTCAGATAAAGATACTTTGAGAAAATCTGGCCATGTGGCAACTTTAACTTAGCAGCTTCCTTTTGTAATGTTACAGTGTATAGTTTACAAAGTCAACAGCGTCTTCACAGTTTGACAGCAGCAAAGTCTAGAGCCATTGACCTCAGAAGAAAAACCCTACTTGACTTCAAATCAGCCAGATGATGACATTGGACCAGAAACACCAAGTGAAGCATGTCAGTCTAGTATGCCTGATTTGCCAAGCTGCTATACTGACCAGAAAATAAGAAATGCTGTCACTGAATATGGAGTTGCCAAATGTACATCATTCGTCTCCTCCTCCTGTTCCAGAAGCTGCCCATATTATGTGAAAAACAAAAACAAAAACAAACAAACAAACACAAAAAAGCAAACCAAACCAAAACTTGTTTCTTGGTCATGTAGGTGAGGGGCCTGAAAATCTCCCATCAAGTCAGCAACTTTGTCAGGAAGCAAAGAGTAATTTGCCGGATTTGGAAATCCAGTGGAAATTGTGTCAGGAGACTTCAGCACATGCTGATGAGGTCTTGTGCTGCTATCCAGCCCTTAGTAGTTTAATGCCTTGCTTCATCTTCCACATCAGAATAATATAGAGGAAACTTGTGAGAGAGAGAGGGAGAGAGAGAGAAAGAGGTGTTCACACAGTTTCTTGTCAGTAACTACAATGCAGATTCATTATCTGAATCAAAGGTACATAGTTATACTTTGACTAAGACAAATCTCTCTAAGAATATTTAGACAACAGCAAGAAAATACCTTCACCCTTAAACAGGCAAACTTACTCTATGCCAAAAATTAGTCTCAGTGTATGCCAAAACTGGTACACATTGCATGGGGTGACCTGCTTGCAGTCATATATGGTGTATAATCACCTATGGTAGAGAACACAAGCCAGGCTATGGAATCTTGCATCACATTGATTTTTCTGCTCACCTTTATGATTCAACAGCTCTTACCTGGAAATGAGATGGAAATAAATTCAGTTGTTAACTATTACACATGGCTTTTAGAACAATTAAAAGCACCCTTTACATCATTCCCGATGTCTCAAGGCAAGAAGTAACCCTCTCCTAGCACAGAATTCAACATCTGAATATCTCCTCCTGTTTTTCCATTTGTGATGAAATTGCTGACTGCAGTTTATATAAATTATTTATTCCCAATTTGTCCTTCATGTCTCCTAACCCAGGTTTGTTCAACTTGCTCTTGACAGTCTTGACAATTGGAGTTATCTCAAGTGAAAACTCTAAGCTCCCTTAATAAACAGAGCAGGAATCATCAACAGAGACTTATAAAACCCTAATAGTTGATACATACATATCCAACCATCTAATGCAGTATGTACCAGTCTAACATTTAGATCCCTTAATATTGGTTTTCTATCAGGAAAACCATGACCAATACATATTTTATACAATGACCACTATTGCTAAATTTTATTAATTCATTTAAAAACCAAAGAAGTTTTGTCTTCTAAGTAGTTTCTTTGTGGTCATCAAGTTATTGGGGTCTTTAGTTGTGAATGAAATTCTAAAGTACTGTTCACACATGAAAGATGTAATTTCACATCTGTGGAATGTGAAGAATTTCTGAAAGGCAGAAAAGTATTAAGCACAGATGTTCTTCCATTCATTTGCCTCAAGACAGTGCATATAATACATCAGTCAGTTTTGGAAAACAGCTTGCCAACTGTTGATCTACAAGAGAAACCTGCAGATAATTTAGTCAGGATTGGTAATAGGACTGTCTGTAGTCAATTTGTGACACTAACCTCTGCTTGAAGAATTGTCAATAAGCACTGGTATAGAAAGCTAAAGAGAAAGACCTTTTCTTTTCAATATGGTTAAACCCATGGGGCATAAAGATATCTGTCCCAGGATATGATCCAGGGAGAGAACTCCATAAATGGAGCTAGATAACTGGGGACACAGTGAAGAACTTTGGTAAAGCCCCATAGGGCAATGAGCCCTGTATCAGGTGTGCTAGAACCAGTAGCTCACCACAGAGCAAAAGAATTTGGGATGTCTGGAGGCAAGGCTGGAGTGAAAGCAGCTGAGATCAAACAGAAGGAGGAAACTCAGAGGATAGAGTGGTCTCATCCCACCCATAATTCTTTACCCAAAAGACAGTCATCTTAGGTAGGACTCCTCTCATTCAATAATCAAAAATGGGTTAGAGAGGAAAGGAAGAAGTTCTAGCCCACCTATGCATTAAAGGACTTACCCATGCAACTTGTACAAGGTCTGGTTGCTTTGACTACACAAATGATCTGGAATAATGAGATGAGAACCCAAGAATCTTCATGCATCTCATCAGGGCCAATGAATATGGTATTATTATTTTTATTTTTCTCAGAGACAAAATAAATTGAAACAGAACATAGAGATTATAGCATGGGCTCTAGGATGCTTTTCAGAGATGGAATATTCTGGCCTTGGATTCCCTTCAGTATGTGAAGAAACATCCTCTTGCTTAGTGAATAATCTGACCAGGATGCTATTTTTAAAAGGCAGTGACAGCTGTGACTTCATTTTGTGAGGAACCCAATCCGTTCAGTATGTATGAGAGATTTTCTGAGAATGCCTATAACTGAGCAAAACCACTAGTGAGGCTTTCTTTTCGTTTGTCTTTTTGGTGAGGTGTTTTGTTTTGTTTTGTTTTTTTTTGCCAATGGCTAGTTTTCTTATTCCTGTGAAACTCGGGGTGAAATGTTCATAGGTACAACCCTGGGCACCTAGAGAATGCAAGACCAAGCAGGAAAGCTTCTAGAGATGGCAGGTACCTCCACAGTCAAATTGCACCTTAGCCAGCTTTTTCAGAGCAGTTTTGAATGGAGGTTCCTAGGTTGTTTTATGGCCTTTACCACTGCATTTCTTGCTGGTAGCAGTAGTAGACAGATGTTTTTGTGGATTATTATTTTTAAAAAAAAATAGAAAATATGTCATGCCAGTTTCCACAGAAGTTCTTTCCAAGTTTCTGAAGTGTACAGCCGTTGGCATCCCCATGAGCATTACCACCTGTAACTTCTTTCTCATTATGCCAGCAGTGGGATTGAAAACCCAGACTACAGTCTCAAAGCCTCTCATCAAATGAAGGGACCTCATCCGTTAACTTGGAACAGTGATCATCCTTGGTACGTTAAAGAGGAGCTGTGTAATGTGCTTTAGCAGTACATCAGAATCTGCCCGCAGTACAGCAGTGTGCAAATGGAGAAACCAGACTAATACTGACAATAGCCATACTATCCTCAGAGCGAATAGTCCTGAGTTGAACTTAGGCAGGAAAGAATTACCATGACAGTGTGGTTGCACCAGGACAAGTGTTTTTCCCATCATTCTTAAGGTGGGGGAGGCCAGTTCTTTATCACATCCCCTTCAGAGCTCATTACATCTGGTTTTGGCTTTACTGAATTCCTTATGCCTTTGTTGCCAGAAATCCAGTCATATAGTAGTGGCTATCAAGTCACCAATGCATGGATGTATCAAGGAATTCTGTATGTCAGGAAATGCATCTGCTACTCATTCCTAGGCAATCATCTAATGCTGCTAGATTATATAATGAATTTGAATCTGGCAAGAATGAACAAGAATCCTATAACAAAAGTAGAAACCTTTTTCACATACTAGATCAAAACAGGCAAGAAGGATGGAAAGAAACGGTTTCAAAACTGAACTTCACACATTCCAGTTGTGAAGCTTGGCAGACTGTCAAGAGACTGAGTGGAGACTCTGGTCTGGGAAAAGGGAGTACCCTGTCACAGCAAACTCCACAACATCACAGCTGATAGCCAATGGCACAGACCCCTAATTGAAATAAGGCTCTCAGTCATGCATTAAAATGATGGTTTCTGAGACAACAGATTCCAAATGTCAGCAGGAACCTGATTGCTTTCTTTCTTGTCCGAGCACAGACTGGCTCTTCATCAGCAGCACATGACTTTTGGGACCGGCAATTAAACAGTCAGCAAAAGTTGGTATGCTGTGATCTATGAACCATCGTATTCCACATTGTGGATCCCAAGCATGCAAAGGTGGGCAAGGATTACAGATATTCCTGAGGCAGGGAAACCAGTGACGAACAAAAGGAGCTTCTGACCTGCTTCTTGATTGTGCAGTTTCTCACATCTTTGCGGGAACACTAATTCTTTGGGAATTCTTTGGGAAAGCTACTCGAGAAGGGTGGTTTGACCAGAGATGTGAAAAGTAAATCCTTAGCAATGAAAAAAGTAGTTGATGCTGCACTTAGATACCTCTCATCAGTTTAGGCTATCATGTAACATGAGGATCTGACTACAATCTCCTTATTTTCCATCAGTCTCTTCCAGAACAGATGCACAAGTGATGCTTCACTCTGCAAACTCAGTAAGACAATGGCCTTCTACACATTTTACCTTCGCTCCTAACTTCTTGGATATCTATTTATGTATGTATTTATCTGTATGATAAATACCCATGTTCATAAATTTTCTATAATCTTCCTGTATGTTCATGACATATACTGACAATTTTGGAATTACTTTTTTGTGCAACAGAAGGCATCTAAATGTAATGGATGTACCTTGACCATTTTGTTCCCACAGATAGGAACCATATTTAGTAAGACCAGGACAGATGTGAACATATTTTTGATGCTGCACTCTTTCCAAGCACTGGACCTTTTTAGTTAATTATCCTGCATTTGGGAATAGCACTAAACTTGAAATCACTGAGCCCTGTAATATAGTTGCTGTATTTATTATTCTGATGTAGCATTGGACTTGATCACTGATCTTACTAGCACCTCTGTGTTCTGTATATGGTAAGAGAGGGGCTGAAAGAATCTGAGGTCAAACCACACATCTGCCGGTTATCTCCATGTGCAGAGCTGTAGTTTCTCTGCACCCTTTGAGAGGAAGACTTGTAGCCTACAGGATAACAGTGCTGTTGGTCTCTTGCTATGTCTTCTTTGCAGAAAAACAAACAAACAAACAAACAAACAAAACCCCAAACAAACAAACAAACAAAAACAAACAAAAAAAACACCAACAAAACCAAACAACAAAATCCTTACAAAGTACACATAGTGGTGAGAAAGAGATTCCACATACTGAGGAGCTTGTTGCTGTAGCTGCCCCCTTACCTCTTGAAAGGTAAAGCTCAGCACAGCTCAGAAATGAAATCTGACTCTGAGTTGTTATAACCATGAACCACTTCTTTCTATGGAGCTGTGCAACAGACTGGAACTCAGGCAGTAAAAATGCTTGCGTTACCACCCACCAGGTGTCTAGAAGGTGGTCTACTACATTCATATTCATTGAATTAATAAGACAGCTATACCTAGAAAACTCAGATAGGGATGTCTGACTTTTGCATTCAAGCAGCCAACTTTTCAGTGCAACTCCTTACGAATTTTATAACCATAATTACTCACCGATCCTCCTCAAAAATCTACATTGAATCAAGTACAAATCACAATATTTAGTTGGCAGAATTAAAAACAAAAAATCAAATGGGTAATCAGAGGTGCAAACAGAAACACAGACAATGTATATTATTTTAGTGACTAATAAGTTGCTGTTCTTTTCAACTTAAAAGGCCAAATGTTTTCCCCCTTTGTAGCATATAAGAAAATACAGATTCTATGCCCTTCAGTTTTCATCTGTTTCATATGAAACAGTCCACTTGCATTTCTCACATAAAAGTAAGGCTAAGCTATTCAGCAAATGGCTGTCACTTCCTGAGCTTAAGCCTTCAGTCTCATCTCAAACTATGTCCCATTACAACCAAGATAATGAAGTGTCTGACAAGTGAAGGATCAATCCCCTAACTGTTCAAAGAAAAACTATATTTTTTTTATTGCACTTGTGTGGGGGGGAAAAAGTAAAAAACAGATTTTGAGTTATTTAAAAGTTGCCAAACCAATTTCTTTTAAAGTTAATTAAAGCAAATCATGATGGACATCTCACTGGGATATTTGTATCAGGACACCCACTGAGAATTAGGTTCTATGTTCAGAATGTAAGCCCCTAAATATATGGGCACATAATGGAAGGATTGATACATCTTTAATGATGAGTGCCAAGGTAATTAAACCTAATATCACAATGTTACCTCTTTATACCAAAAATATACAGAAATAAACAAATAGGACATGCTGAGAAATTATACAGAAACTCTGTTAAACATTTTAAAGGGTAATAAAAATGCCTTTGGCCCATTAAAGGTACTCTACTCACTATATGAACCACTGCCAAAAAGTACCAAAGCTTTAACAAAGAGAAAAAATAAAGGAAAAAGGTCCAAGAACTTGGTAGTGTATGTTCTCGCTGAATAATTAAATGAATGTGCTGGGCATAACCCAGGAAAAAGCATATGGGCCGTTTCACTTTACAGAAACCCAGGCACACATATATACATGCACATATTATGAGTGATATATATCTATATATAGATATATGTGTATATATATTTATACTCACAAGTACACTTGATATGGGTATAAGAAACCATATGATAGTTTGCCAGGAATATGATACAACCAATTAGATTTCTACCCATATCTATTAAAAAATGTAATTCTTTTGATTTTCTCTAAAATTTAAAACTTCACAGTACATTCTAATGTTACTTTAAAAAACCCAAATCACCTATAAAAAAAAAAAATCCCTTTTCTCCATTATTTTTACCTCTAGAACTTGAACAAGTTTCTGCCCAGATGCAAAGAAGTGTCTCACAGTCCCAAAAGGAATTTCTCCTCAGCACTGGAAAGTCCTGGGACTTTGATTTTTTTCTTCCCAGTTCTGCAAATGACAGATACTTAGAAACAAGTATTAATGTTTTTTATTTTAGTACTGATTTATGGCTAAAAAAATGACATATATTAACATCTGTATCAATACGTATTTCTCTGTCTCTTGCGCAGCAAATACATAAGGCAAAATCCTAACCCCAGAACCAACCATTAAACTGACAACTATTGCAAACTTTTTCTCAGAAGTAAACTTTTTATTCCAGAGTCTATTCTATACCAAAACTTAGGTTTACCTCTTTCTAAACTGCAACACTTTCGGCTTTAATACTATAGGTATAGCTAGTTGCAGTAATGAACACTTCAGACCTTGTGATTTACTCTTGTATCTCTTTATGTAGCCAGAAGAGGCATGACAGACCCTGAGGATTAAATAATTAAAGGAAAACAATATGAATCCAAATTATACTTACTTTCGAGCTTCCTAGTTTGTCTTCTCTGCTTCACATCTTCCTTGTAAGGATTGTTTATCTTTTATCAAATTTTCAGATGCTCTATTAAATTCCAGTAACAGGCCACAATGCACCAAATTCTTTGCCACATATGAATTGCAGTCCATTAGGTTTAACCTCTTGGAGGAAGACAAGGGGCTCTTCTGTCATGTTATTTTCAAGTCAGCTGTCTTTTTAAGGATCCAAAAGACATAAAGCATTTCCAGGAGTCACTCTAACTTAGTTTGGATTCTTTTAGTATCAGAATTATAAAATAAATCAGTATCATGAAATAAGAGGATTTGGGTAACTCTCTGCAGGTGAAGGGGAAATTGATGACTTGCTTGGAAAAATTCAAAGACAAAAGAAACACACATGAAAATTTTCACTTTGCTATTTGAAAAAAACCACAAAAGGTTGGGAAATCAGACTGGGATTAGTCCAGTGACTTCATACACTCCTCTCTTTGTAGACGATGGTAATTTACTCTATTTACAGTGACTTCAACTGTGACTTTTGGAAGGCATCACAATAAACTCAGAATGGATCTATGAAAAACATGTTTGAAAAATTCATATCTAACCACATGACAAAAAGATTGAAATGGAGGAGATTTCACGTAAAGCCCATGTAGTTTCATTTTCTCGTGTTCAAACCCAAAACAGCTGAGGTCTAAGTGACTTTGAATCACTAAGTAGTAATTTTTTCCCTTTGCCTAATTTCATTTTTCTCTTGCTGTTGAATTTGTGCATCTTTCAGCTGCTAAGCTGATATGTGGCATGTTACCTTTGTGGAATTTTCCATGAACATTGCTATGTAGGACTGGAGTCAGATTAAAACAAGATGTATGTGCACACGGAGGCAAGGGTAAGCATCTCCCCTAGTTTTATACAGCTTTGGCCAATTGAAACAGTATTTTCCTGAAAAGTTTGAAATACTATGAATGGCATAAGCATAAGATTTCAGATTCAGTGTTTTATCCATTTTTCTTTATGTATATTATTCGAAATGTGTAAGTAATAACACAAAGTAATTGACAGAAAAAAAAAAATGGTATCTTATGGATTAGCAGCCCAGATACTGCCTTATCAGACAAAGCAAGAATAAGAACAAAGACATGAGTAAGAATTTCACAGATAACTTTTGACAGCTGGCATAAATCATAGGTGGGCTGAATGAGGTGCACCTGGAATTATTCCAGATTGGCTCATCTGCTTTAGCAATAACTGAAGATCTCATAACGTTGATCCTTCACAGAGTAATATCAATAATACACACAGCTCAACCAACTAAGCTAATATAGCCACACTATCTTGTTAATTCATTTGCCAAGCTACTCAGTCATTAATTGCTCTTGTGTTTCGTCATTTATTTAACTTCCACAGTTTGTAATATTTTCATTTGGACCTAAAAATCATAAAAAGGCTGTTAATGGAATGGAAGGTGGTTTGATATGGTATTTTCAGCTACATTTCCTGGAAAGGGTGTGAAATTACATATGAATCCAGTTAAGTCCTTGCTTTCCATCAAGAAGAGCATTTCTTGCACACAAATACAAAAAAAATTTGCCTAAAAGTGTGAAATAAAAATCATTCTTCTTTGTCTTCTGGATAAGATCACAGGATAATTCAGTTTGGAAGGGATCTGAGGAGCCTAACCTCCTGCTCCAGGTGGGGTCACACCAAGTTGCTCAAGGCTTTATTCAAATGGGACCCTAAGACCTTAAAGAATGGAGACTACCCAACCTCTCTGAGCAACAGAATATTTCAATAATATAGAAATCCCTTTAATACAATGCAATAAATTTCATGGGCAAACCCATACATTTTCAAGATGTACATCCTCTTACTATATTTCCTCAAAAGCAAGAGAATTAAAAAGAACTGGAAAACATTCCCATCTCAGGTCTTCTATTTTTCACACATTTAACTTTTTATTAGTTGAACTCTGTACAAACTATCAGTGTAAGGGTTTTCTTTTTTTATGATCCAAAACACACATGTTCAAAAATTAGTTTTGTTTTGTGTTTTGTTTGGTTTTTTGGTTTTTGGGTTTTTTTTGAAATCCAAGATATTTTACTCATCAGTTGAATGTGAATTTATCTGAAACCCCTGGGACTGCACACACTGGTTCCAGACATACCTCTACTTGTCCGCAGCATGTGTAATAGCAATACTAATGTCACCAGCCTGGTGTCTGTACCAAGCTTGCTGCTCTCCCTGTGGCCCTCTGTAAATGAATACAATTGCTCAGCTGACATTTCCAGTAATCTTGAAAACAAAGCTCAGCTAGACCATTTAGTCAACCATGTCTGTTCAGATGTTACCAAAAAGATCACATAATTTCAGCTCTTTCTGCTGTACGAGACTTAATCATCTAGAGCAGTTTTATATAACACTTTTTTTTTTTTTTCTGTGTGCCTGTGATAGTGCTTTCAGTTTCTCCTCAATGATAGTAGAAAAGGACCTGATTAAGGCCATGAAACTTCTGCTGGATTTCAAGGGAGTTTTTAAGAAAGGTCCTGCTGGTTGACTATTTTTATTTTTCTGGCATCATTAGATATCTGGAGAAATGCCCCGAAAAATTGAGTGCAGGCACACTGACTTCAAAAATTGTTATATATTAACCAGAAATTTCCTCTTTCCCCACCTACTTTTAAAATTTTTAATAGTGGAATATATCGGAACATGTAGAGAACTGTAAAACAGCCAAGTAGACTTACATAAAACTCACTGAAATGATCCACTTCTGCAGTGGAATAAATCAGAGGAAATATCAGCTAGGAAAGAGGATATCCAAAGAAAGTGACTGCAAACTGTTAGTTAAAATTGAAGTGTGACATCCCTTTCAATTCCCATTTTCCTGTTCTCAAATAGCCACAGTTAATTGGTTTGCTTTCAGAAGGATGCACATTAAATCCATTTTACTCTATAGAAACAAAGAAACAAGTCATCCTTTCTCTTGGACCAGCACAGGATGTTTGCAGCCTGATTACTTCAAGGGCAGATTTATCCTTTGGTGTTACATTCAAATGCAGACACTTCAAGTTTGGTAACAAGCTCTCCTGGGAGATGTGACAAGTTTTGAAATGTGTATGACAAACCTCATTCATGTGCCAGATCACTGCCCCCTGCATTTTATGGTCATGCATCTTTTGTCTGTGGGGAGGGAGTGGAGTGCCTCAAAGATGAGGGCAAGGTTGGAAACTGTGATCAGAGCCTGAATGTGCTGGCATGTGTTACAAGTACAGGGAGTTGAAATGATATTTCTGAGAACTCCCATTACTGTTTATAACTATGCATTCCAAGAAAACTCCTAATATAGTAGCCATCGTGAACAAAGACTGCGGGATATAAGCCACAGATGAGCTAACCTTTCCACCTTTCGGGGCATATTTTCTTTGGCCCAGAGCTGCAGGTAGGGACAGCCAGTCAGATGCAAGGTGCAGGAGGCACTGGTGGTGAAGGGGATGGATGGCTGGCTCCTGCCCTGCCTCAGAGAACAGGGCTCAGTCAAGAGAACAGGCCTGAAGTGTTCACCAATGACATGGCAATCATAACTGGGCCCCTCCCACCCACCCTGCTTCCATAGTTTGTAATGTTCAGCAAGGGTGGGAACACTAGCAATACAACTCATAAGGTCTTGACTTCAGCCTCAACTGCCCAGGCATGTAGTAAATAATAGACATGCTCCTTTTCGGCTCATTTTTTGCCAAGGACAGGCAGACTGGGAGCCCCAGGAGATGCTGCACATGTCCCAGCCACCACTCTCATTCCAGCTGCTCAATGTTAGCGTTTCAGAAATAAAAAACTCATACCAGTCCTAGCCCTGCTGACAGTCCCAGCATGCTACAAGCAGGGAGAGCAGCAATCACTTTAACTGCTTCCCTCAAAATACCCACGGAGTCTGAGTTTTGGCTTCACTGGCATTTGACTAATCATATCAAAGTCCTTACCTATGCTTTCGTTTCTATTTTTATTTCCCCCGTAATATTAGCTTCAGATGTCACTGTTTTGCTTACTTTTTAATTAAAGACTTTGACATTTTGAATCCACTTTATATTTCCTATCTTGGCAGTATTCAAAGACAGACTCTACAGATGGGCAAATAATCATATCAAGATCTGAGGTAGCGCTTCCCTTCATCTTGGTCCACTTGGGTAAACTCACACCACATGCCAGTGTGAACTATCCTTGTAACAAGGGCTATAAATCCCTGCTGAAACTTATTTAGGAAGGGTAGTTTTGGCTGTGCATAAGTGCCATACATTAAATATATTACAGGTGAAATCTGTTGGGAAGGGCTCTGACATTTGTAAATTAGACAGACACTACATATTAGAGAGTCTCCAAACCCTGAGCAAATGTAAGAGAATATAATTTTTATATAGCAATTTTACCTGCAGTCTCTTTAGAAAGAAACACCTAATTCCTTTCAGTTCTATGGTCTCCAGCCTTTACAATTAAATAATTTCCATTCAGTTATTCCTAGCTATTCCCTGTGCGAATGCACTGTAATGTTATCTCATTTCTGAAGAGGTGTTTGGAAGGCTTGGACAGTATTTGTAACGCGAGCTGTGCAGTGGTACATTTACTGTCCCCTCTTTCTTTTACAAGGCACTGCATGTGTCTTCCTTGTGCTTTTCCCAGGGAGGAGGAAATCTAGGAGCACCACAAAACAGCAATGGCAGCCTGAACTATCCCTGAAATGTAAGCATATGATAAATGTGAGGGGGTTGATTCTGCCTTGGGTGGACATGAATTAGGAACCACAGCTATAGAATGTAGTTTCTTTGCAGTTATCCATGTTCTTCTTGGCCTTATTGCAAAGATTTTATGCCAAAATTGGCAAGTTATTTCAGCAAGCTCTGGGATATCTATTTTGTTAGAGTCATTTGCCACTGAATTAAGTTTCCCTGTAAACTTTTTATTTCTTATTGTGCTCTAGTGTATTGGGGGCACCTGAGACTCACTTGTAAAACTGCAGGTAGCGGGTTTCTAGCACACAGTGTAATTCTCACATGGAGTTTTAAAAGTTAAAGCCAAGTCTCCCACATGAAGGTGGTCTAACTCCTGACAGGCTCCTTGGCCATACCTGCACACAACCTGTTTTGATGCATTGTTGTGCTCCTTTCCATGGTACTGCTTTTGGGTCCTCCATGGCACTGCAGAAGGGAAACCATACCTGCCATGGCTGGGTTGATTAACAAAGCCAAGGACACATGCACAGAAACCCATTCCAACTTGAGCAGGGAAACTGACAAAGCACAAGGGGCATTAAAATATCCCCTAGAAAAAGAGCAGCTGATTTCTTATAAAGAGATGCAGTGGTTACCAGCAGTTGCAGCCATGTAGGTAATTGAACAGTTCCTCTCTCTGCTGCTGCTGTGTCTGCACTAGAGACCAACCTGACCGGATTTAGATTGCCTCTTTTCTCTTCACAGCATCTCTAAATATCTATTTCTTCCTCTAGTTCCAGTATAAATGTCCCTTAGCTTGAACCTGCCCAGTTCAGTGACATGTTTTAGGATTGACATCTTAAATGTACATGTAAGAACTGAGAGGTCACTGCTCTTGACTCAAAGACAGCTTCATTACTTCACAGGGTGCATGGCATGTAGATACAGAATTGGGAAGCAGCAGGATAACACAGTCCTGAAGACTGCAGCTATTTTTAGCTATGCAAACATATAATGCCAATTACTAAATAAGTCAGTGGTCCGGAATCAAAAATTGCCATTTGTTGGCTCTCAGACAGCCATAAATTTCAGAAGATTCACACTGGAAATAGACTCATGTAAGTAATTGTACTTTTTCAAGATCACTTGAACTTGTTACCATCCTCAAATTTAGCCACGCAGAGTAATGATAATGTTATTCATCATTTTGATAAAACCCACCTTCTACACACAGTGACAAACGTGGGGAGCTTAGAAAGTGTGCAGATTGCCTGGATCTGCAAGGAAGAGAAGTAGCCTGCTCAATTTCAAAACAATAATAATTTAAAAAAAAAAAAAAAAAAAGGTTAGGAATATAAACTTTGATAAACTTGCCTTACAAATATTATTTTCAAGATGGCTGTGACAGACTGCTTGAAGTCGAAGCCTAATAAAGCAGTTATTTTCAAGGAGACTTCTTTACACGTTTAAGAGGAAGCACGTACTTCAGGGCTTTGTTGGGTTCCAGACACATTGTCTTCATAACAAGCATTGTGCTACTTCCAGTCTCTGCCTTATTCCAATGGGCATTTCCCTGTGTCCAGATCCCAGGCCAAAAGGCTGTAGAGAGTGCTGTAGCAGAGCTTCTCTGTCTGGAGACAATGACCAAGAATGAGAGAAGGGCTGCAGGTTGCATTTTATGTTCAACATCTTTATGAGGCAGAGCATAAGGTTTTCTATTCTTTGCATACATCTGCAGAGTATTATCCATAAGCTAACTATAACAAAAGAAAGAAAATTAAAACCAGACTGATTGGAATGAATACAAAATAAACAGTTTGTTTAATATCTCTGGCTAATTTATCATATGACAAAAGTGAAGCAAATGCTTCCGTCTAAGCTGGGGAGTGTGGTGGAGATTAGGAAAAAAGCAAAATATTTAGCTTACCTCACCTGAAAGCAATCTGCTCTTTGATCTTGTTTTGCTTGAACTGCCAGCACCACTTCTTCTCCAGTATCATCAATTCCTTCTCCGTTTGCTCTTTTCCATGCATCTGCCCTGGCCAAGTGTTAAGAGTCTCGTAACATATCTGGATGATTTTTATCAAGAAAAGTATTTAAGTCCTTACTTAGAATTTCCATTTGCAAGAAAGGCTGTGTAATTAGCCTCTGCTTCAGCTATACAAGTTTTACTCTAGTTTTTTGTGTCCATGCTTAGTGTATGCAACTTTAACTTAAACATGAATTGACCTTGCCCAAAATCTCTGGTAGAATTTAAAGCAACTTCATTTCTGCTCATTAAAGGAACTTGGCATGCCCTTTTATTCATCTCTTTATGCATAAGGCAGACAGACACTTGAAGCCCTTTTCCTCATATGGTGTTTGGTGCATGGTATGATCTACTGCTAGGTGGGGGAAATTTAGAGGATGCTCAGTGTGCTTTTATCTATAGAGGCCTTGTCCTAGTTGCAGCTGGGATAGAGTCAATTATTAGCTGGTACAGTGCTCAGTTTTGGATTCAAAATCAGAATAATGTTGATAACTCACTAATGTTTTAGTTGTTGCCAAGCAGTACTTACCTTAAGTCAAGGACTTACCAGTTTCCCATGTTCTGACAGTGAGGAGGTGCACAAGAAACTGGGCAGGAGCATGGCCAGGACAGCTGACCCCAACTGACCAAAGGGATATTCCATATCATAGCACATCATGCTCAGTAAATGAACTGGAGGGAGTTGGCCAGGGTCTGCTGATTGCTCCTCAGGGACCGGCTGGGCATTGGTCAGCAGGTGGTGTGCAAAGGTGTTGGGCATCACTTGTTTTTCTTGGGTTTTAGTCCTCTCTCTATCTACTTTTCATTCCTACTAGTATTGCTGTTGTTATTATTGTTAGTATTATTCATATTATGATATTTTACTTTGTTTCAATCATTAAATTGGTCTAATCTCAATCCATGAGTTTCACTTTTTCTGATACTCCTCCTCACTGTAGGGGAGTGCTATGCAGCTGCATCATACTTGGTTGCTGGCTGGAGTTAAGTCATGACAGGCTTTCATTTCTGTAATTGCACAATCACACATGTACACCCACACAAGCTGTACGGATTTTACACTAGTCAGGTCATATCACTGACTGGTGTGCTTGGCTTTTGCTGCTAATACATATTCCTTTAGATTTACTTTTACACTCCAAGCCTCTGAGCAGTTTGAGGTTTGAACCAGACCAGAGCATTGATATAAGCACCACCCCAGGATGTGCCTCTGCTGTACAGATCACTTATTTTCCATTAAAAGAACACCTGTAAGGCTGAAAAGTAAAGGACTCCCTTATGTAGCAGATAGTGTTGATTCAGTCCTCTTCAGGTACAGCCTCCGATTACCTTACCGTGTGCTTTGGTTTCCATAGGAATCCACTCCTGTTCAATACAGCTCAATGCAATGAAATAAGAGTCCCTCCTAAAAGTAGCATCCCCACTGCATGCATGGCATGTTTTGGCTGACATGCAGATCCTAATTTTCAGGGATAGTGGGACTCATATGAACAACCCCCAGAAAGCTGATGGATAAAAATCAAAATGTATATCCATTATTTTTAAGTTATTTTTTGTAGACATCAAACTATGAATAATAAGAGAAAACAACTTTAATCATTGGGCATGTTGGGCTCACCCAACACAGTCACATTACCAAGTTCATTTGTGAATAACAAGGAAGACACTGATGGCACAAACAGTGCAAGGTCTTTGTACCCTTTAGGTCCCCCTTAAGAGCATCCTCAGCTTCTGCCTGATGTTTCACCCAAATCATGCCCCTTTTTCAGACCACATGCTCATGAATCTCTGACAAGAAACAACTGATAAAACAGTGTGACTTGCACAAGCTCTTGCCCTTTTTCTAAAACAGTTTCCTACTGTCACTTCCTCTTTCCTCCTGTCACTGAACCCCGAATCCTGCAGCTCCTTTTCCCTTCTGTCTCTACAATGATTGAAAGCACAACTAGAAATTGCTCCTCAGGATACCCTTTCTGCCTTCCAGGAGTAACACAGGAGTTTACTGTCTATCATGGGAAGACATAGAGGATAGAATAGCAAACATTGTTACTAAACAAAAAACCTAATTTGGACTACCTATTTCAATCCTCATTGATTTTGCAAACCCCAGCCAAGAAGAAGTTAGTTTTCTGTTAACATGCTCCCTGGAAAACAAATAATTAATTACATTAATTTATAGACATTGATAGAGTAGGCTCACACTTGCCCTTAACAGTGATTACCCTTGAACATCATTTAAAAATTTAACCTATATGGAAGCCTCCAAAGATGTATTTTTGAGTCCCTGGATGTGGGAGACAAAAGGCTCAGAGTCACCACAAATTAGCTCAGTTGGTTAGAGCTTTATATAAAAAAGCCAAGGTCGTGTGTTCAGTCCCTGTACAGTCCATTCACTTAAGAGTTGGACTTAATGAACTTTGTAGGTCCCTTCCGGTTCAGAATATTCTGTGATTACCAGGTGGAAGAATAGGAGATGAACATCAGAGAGGCAGCGAGCACGGGTATTTGTTGGGATGGACTGGCTGGGTTGGTAGCTTCTGCCAAGATCTCTGCCGTGGCAGGACCTATCCAAGGAAAGCCGCTGGAGCCTGGATGCAGATGGCAATCCACAGCTCCTATATATATTGATTTTCATCTAAGTGTTTATACCCTTTGTGTAGCCGAGCTAAGATCATCACATCCCTCCTATCACACTGTGAATTATAACTCTCAGTTTCACAGTAGCACATAACATTGTCAGAGTAGTGATCCAGTGCTTCCACAACACACCACACACTAATTACCACTGTGCAGAAAAATACAAGATTCTCCTACTGCAGCCATGTAAATGCCTAGAAGATGAATATGGTATCAGGAAACCTATGCCAAAGCTCTAAAAATATTGTAAAGACTTTTTTTTTGGGGGGGGGGGAGGAGGAGCATTATCATAGTCTTTATCAGAGCACCCTCAGAAACTCATCTCCACAAAGATACTACAGATGTCCACTTGGAAAAAAAGAAAAAGAAAGGCATAAAACAATAACAATCAATACTTAAAAGCAAATTTGCAGCCTTATTGTAGTATCATTTTACTCCCTCTGCAATACACTGATTTATTTCAGAGAAAGCCCAATCTATTTTCTTCTCCAGATACCACTGGTCAGAATTTCCCAGTAATCCTCTAATGATAATCAGTGGGTACCACATGTGGAAAAAAAAAGTCACACAAAAAAGAAGTCACACAGTGGATCAACTTCACTGCTGTTGTTTACAGCCAAGTATAAGTCCATGATTGAACCCTAGGCAAACATTAAGCTGCTCTATTTTATACCCTACCTGCCTCCAGTAGTCACAGGCTGAGAACATACAAAGAAGAGCAGGACATATAAAAAATAAATAAATCATGCCCTGTGAAATATAATTTATTCTTTGCCCACAGCAGGAGAGAGTGATTACTTTAAGCATCATGATCAACACTTAAAATAATGAAACTGAATTTGGAAGAAATTGGAAACATCTGAGCAATTCTCAATCCACCTGTAAAGGGCACTTTGAAGGCTTTGCAGAAATTGAAGAAAAGCTGTTAGGACAACAAACATAAAAGGTAAGAAATGCTGAGGAACTCTCATCTGGGCAAAACCCACAGAGAGTACCTCAACTTAGTGCAAATACCAACAGTTCATCTTTCATGCAGAACCAAATTATTTATGAATTCACCATCCTTTTTATTCTCCGAGAGTATCGATCCAAGCACAGGATGAGTAGAGACGCATAACAATTTCATTAGATTTCACTGAATGAACAAGGTGTGAGAGTAAGCAGATTAGTATCAGGGAAAGATTTTCCCTTTCTTATGTAGCCTGTTATGGTTCATCCAGAGACACTGAACATCTGAGATTTGAGAAATGAAGTATACATTTAGGAAGCAGAGTTATTTCTTGCAGTGATGTTCCTGTCTCTGGGCAACGTGGTACTCAAAGGTTTTCTTAACTCTCAAATGAGAGCATACCTTATTGGAAATCCTGCTAAAACCAAGGACTTCGTTTGATTCTGATCTTACTGGACAAATGTAACATAAACTTAATGTAGCTTTGATACCAGTTGTTCTTAATTTGGAGAGGAATAAGTTGAAATCAGTGATATTATATCTGCTTAGTTTATCAATTATTTTGGCCCTACATTCATTTTCATGTGTTTCCCTTTTGTTTGATGGATTTCAAGGGAAATAAAAACTTTATGTGGGATGTAATTACCAGTTTGGTCTAGTATCTCGAGTTATTTTTCCTACAGAAACTTCTGGGTGGGAAAACTTGACACTTTGGCAAGAGTGCCAAAATTTAGCTCAAGTTTATGTTTACTAAAGGAACATTTGACATTTCATTGATGCATCACAAAAAGAAATAAGGGACACACCTGACAGGGGTATCTTGTACTGAAATGCTTTTTAAAACAAACAATGGCACTGCCCAGCAGTAAGAAAAAGCAAAGCAAAAGCATGAGTATGAGAAGGAAACAACTGTGATCCTATGGAAAGTGAATATGACTCAGAGCACAATGACATCATCCTTAGTTTCACAGTATAGGAGAAATCTATTAAAACATACTCAAAATGCTGGATATTTCTAAATAAGGTATTTCTAGTGCAAATACAAAAGTGCTTTATTACAACTTGCATACCTTACCATCTTAAATATTTCTTAAAAAAATTTTTTTGAAAATATTTTATTCCAAAGTAGCCCTATGTAAATTTTAGCATGGTGATTTTAAATTTCTTTAGAGGCATTTTTGCTTCCACTCCATCTTATTATAACACTTATTATTATTCTCACATAACTTTCATGAGATCCCTAAAAACAGACTAGTGGTTTTCTATCCCCAAACTGCCATACATAAAATAGGCCAGGGCTTATCAGAGATTTGCTCTATTTTTCGGTTTCCTATCTATGCCAACCTCAACTTCCATGGCAAACAATGATGAAAAAGACCATTAGACAAAGCAATAAAGAGTAATATAAAAGCTCATTATAAGACCAATTCATAAAACTACAAGCTGCAGTGTGCAGTATGCACAAGTAAAACTGAAAACTGAGTTCAAGCATACCAAATGCAATTATAAACTAGTTGTTGTTTTTCTGTCTGAGGAAAGCCATTCTTTAATGAGCTTGGAAACGCAGCTAAATATTTTCTTTCACAAATTCAAGAAAAAGCCATACCACTTTTGAGACTTCTGCTAGGCAGCTTTTTCTCCTCTCTCTTTTCCTCTTTTAAAATTTAAATACTGCATAGGAACCATTTGCTCTGTAAGGTTCCCATAGTTAGGACCAAACCTTCTCAGAGGAATTTTGGCACCTTATTAATTAGTTGGTTATGAGAAGGAGCTGCACTCTTTCAGTGACTCCTATTTTGCCATCACTAAAGTGTGATCCCATAATAAATTTCCATCAAGCAAACTATTTCTGGTAATTCCCCCTAATTAACACCAGACTGCTAATAATAAATTAGGCCCTATGTGTTTCTGATATAACCAAGATCTTGTCTGAGCCCAAGATATTAAGCAATGTCCCAAGAAAGTAAAACTCAAACCTAAATTAAGCCTTTGCTGGTAAAAGGATTTATACGCAATTTAGTGAGAAACCCTTTGAAGATCTCATACAGGGCATTTTGACCAGCAAATATTTTGAGTGACAGAGAGATTTGTTCTGTGCTGAGCAGTGAAAATGGATTTATTGTGAAAACACACCATTGAGTTTTAAGCCTATAAATCTTACACTGGATTACAGCATCTTAATGAATGAATGACAGATCTTTTTTTTTTTTTTTGTTGGTGCATTTTAATGTTACATGACGTTGTGATTGATAGAAACCAAACCTTTGCTATTAAAATGTCAAATGCAGACTTGATGCCTTTAAAAGTTTGGCTTCTGGAGCTTAATATACTGTTTGCAAATAGACTAGCATTTGTCTTGTTCATAGCCTAAACACTGAAGGGGAGGCAAGTTCTCTGTAAAGCTGCCTCTAAATTTTATAGAGCTGTGTGCAGTGTTTTCCTTTGCTTGTGTAAATAAAGGTAGAAAACAACAGTGAATTGGCCTAGTTAAGAGATACTCAGTTAAGGTGATTATTACCAGACTGTATTATCATGAAGTAACTGGCTATGTTATCTCATGGCTAGGCTTCATGAACGAAGATTTAGGAAGGGCTCTACCCACTCTTGCTACAAGCATGCTGGTGGCTTAAAAGGACAATGCGAGATAGGCAAGTCTGCTTGCAAAAGGCACAGTGGAAAGTCTCCATCAGCGGTATTGATGAGGCACAGTTCGTCCTGCATTGTCTTTTTTCTCAAGACTGATTCTGCGTGTGATCTCAAAGGAAGCAGCAGCGTTATGGATGGTATGTCTCCATTTCTCCTGACTGGAGGCCAAAGGGGCCATTGATGGTGGTCAATATGGCCAAGGCTGAGTTATTGTTTCAGGGAGTCCTTGTATCTCCTCTTTGGGGCTCCTCTGTTGTGGCAGCTGGTGGCGAGCTCCCCATAGAGCGCAATCTTAGGGAGGCAGTGATCCTCCATTCTGGAGATGTGCCCTGCCCAGCACAGCTGCGTTTTCAGCAGCATGGCCTCGATACTGGTGATCTCTGCCTGTTCAAGGACAGACA
>JAWWEW010000131.1:20925550-20951390 GCA_035583185.1 Anabacerthia variegaticeps | reverse complement strand
CTAATCTTGGTGCTTTTCTTCAGGTGTTTATTGCGCCAGACTCTTTTACAGAGTATTCCAAAAGCTCTGTATGCCTTCACTAACTGAAGGCATACACTAAGTGATTCTTTATCAATCTTACCATCTGAGGAAATGATGTTTCCCAGATAGCTGAACTGCTGGACTGACTTAAGCTCTGATTCACATAAGGTGATGTGGGGATGATGGAAGACTTCCTGAGGTGCAGGTTGATAGAGAACTTCTGTGTTCTTCAAGCTGACTTCCAGCCCAAAGAGCTCAGCAGCTTCTGCAAAGCAGGATGTTAAGTGCTGCAGAGCTGCTTCTGTGTGAGCAACCAGGGGGGCATTGTCAGCAAAACGCAGCTCACGGACAAGGTGATTTAGGGTCTTAGTGTGGGCCTTCAATTGCCTTAGGTTGAATAGGCTTTCATTGGTATGATATCAGATGTAGATGCCGTTTCCTTCATCAAGGTCTGCCGTGGCCCTTTGGAGCATCATGCTGAAGAAGATTGTGAATAGGGAGATGAGATGACAGTATTCAATATAGTATTTACATCTTTCAATCTGTCTTGAGAAAAGATGGAGAAACAGAGACTTACCAAGGTTGGAAGGGACCTATAGAGATGGAGGGTCCTTAACTAGTCAAAGGGTTGTGTCCAGTTGGGTTTTGAGTCTCTCCATTTATAGAGACTCCACAATCTCTCTGGGGAACCTGTACCAGTGTTTGATCATCCTCACAGTCATTCTGTCACTACATACCACTGAATCAAGTCTAGCTCCATTTTATTGACTCCCCTGTCCAGGTATTTGTACACATCAGTGAGATCCTCCCTGAGCCCTCTCTTCTCCAGGCTGAACAGTCACAGTTCTCTCAGCCTCTCTTTGTATGACATATGCTCCATGCCTTTAATCATCTTCCTAGCTCTTTACTCCAGTACAGCCATATCTCTTGTATTGGTGAGACCAGCACTGGACTCAGTTCTCCAGATGTGTCTCACCAAGGCTGAGAGAAGGATCACCTTCTCCAATCTGCTGGCAATGCTCTGCCTAACGGATCCCAGGAGGCCAGTGGTTTTCCTTGTCACAAAGGGGATATCACTGGCTTGTGGTCAGCTTGGTGTCCACCAGGACCCCAAGTCCTTTTCTGTAGAACAAAGCTTCAATCTGAAAAACAACCAAAAAACCCCAAAGAATGAGCAGCTCAAATGATATTTATTTCCATATACAATCATGGCTTTCTTTTACTGACTATGATTCAGGAAAAGGAAACATCCAACAACCACAAAATAACTGAGGACAGATAGAGAATTTCAGGTTTGAGTAGGGTTTATTTCCTCTTATGTTTTTCAATTATAATTAAATTTGCAAATGTGAACAGCCAAAATTTGATGCCAACGATTATTAAACACAAGGAAAGAAATCACCAGGACTTAGCAGCTAGTAGTTTAGCATAAAACAATGTTTGCAAAGCAGCTCACACGGCTTATCTGATGCAAGTAGCTCTGTGAAGAAACAGGTACACAATTGAACAGACCAACACACACTGAATCACAACTTAACTTTTGCTTTAAGTTTATTTCATTGTTATATTAAGCATTTATATTTACACATAATCCTGAATTATTTAGTTACAATATACTGAAAGTGTCATCATGAATCAGTTATTCACTTATAAAGGCCTTCTAGTTTCAACCAGAGTTAAACCCAATTCTCTCACAGGCAGTTTTGGAAGAAAAATAATTACTGACTGAAAATGCATGCAAAAAGCTACAGTAGTTATGTTACTAACATGTCTCTCCTGACTTTCTAACATTCCCTCAAAACATAAATGCTATACATGTGTTGTATGACAAACAGTTGGAAATCTCACAAATTTCCCAAATAATGATGGAACAGTGCCAATTTTTGCTAAGTCTTCATTCAAATACACATATATACGTATGTTTCTCAATGTACGTGCATACGTGTGCATGTATAGAGAAGTATATATATATGAACACATACACATACACATACCTCAAAAGATTCTAGAGGTAAAGGCAGGCTTACAAATAAAACAAAATATAAAGATACCAGGATGAAATAGTTCTAAACAAAAAAAGGGTAATAAATATTCAGTGAGATATGGCATTATTATAAAGTGCTCTACTAAAATCTCACTTATTAAAATAATGATAAAAATTATGTTCCTTTTAGTTGATTTATATAATTTGATAAAGCCATTAAATATTCATTATGTATCAGTGACTCTATGCTTCCTTTTAAATTTTAAACAAATAGATAAAAGCAGAAATTAAAAGGCAAAGCAGCTAAATGAAGCAGTTCTATTGGAGCCTTTCAGGCTTTTGTCCTCAAATTCAATAACAACAAAAATTTCAAACTCTACAGCATATAGATTAAAAAATACAATTCCAATTAAAGTGATTAAACTAAACAAAATGTAATTGGATTTTAAGGACAAACTTAGACGTTTCTATCCTATGTTAAAATAGCAAGGTTTGAATTGCAGAAATTACTGAACGTCTTATCCTGTTCATTTCCACCCTCTTTCCTCATGCATGTGCAATATAGCTCCACTGAAACCTAGTCTCTAGGTTTCATTTCTCCACATTCCACTTAATTTCAAAAGCAACCTGGCTTATATATTACCATATCTTGCCCAGTCTTCTTCTACCCTTCTGCTTTTCAGCCAAAGAAAAGCAGAAGGGTACATCTACAAGAGTGTAAACATTTTAAATAGCTTTATACCGTACCACCAAATTTCTTCCTGTTTACCAATATTCACCAAATTACCAAATTTCTTCCACCAGAAGATAAAAAAAGAAATATGGCAGTATTGAAGAAAAACAACTTCAGGAAATAAAGTGAAACAGCCCCACAACGTGAGCCTGCCTTGCTGAATTAATAAGAAAGCCAAATATCTTTTCATATTTCAGAGCAGAAATTTTGGTTTTCTTTCCTCCTCTTTTATTGATGTTGCTCATTACAATTGCTTTAGTCAACCATAGCAATTTTCTGTAATTTTTCCCCATGGTTTTATGGATAAAACTGTAACTTGTATCAGGACCCTTGCCCTCCCAAAAACAAAAACAGTAAATGTGTGGGGTTTTTTTAATGTCTACTGGAAAGAACACTAAACACTAACAATTCAGCTCTGACATCTCAGCTGAATAAATTCATGTAAATTCAGTTTTCTTCAGAAATCTGCTCTGGTCCCAAGAGGACCCCCTTCTCCGCTGTGCAATTCTGCTGGAGTGAAATTCACTCTGTGCAGTGGGGCACCACCTTTTCCCTATCTGCCTACAATTGCTCCATACTACTTAAGCTCTAATTTGAAGCTAAGGGGGAATTAGCTGGTGCACAAGTCCTGTGCTGACTCTCTGTGTGGATGTGAAATTCATATCAAGCCACAGAACTGGCTGGTTTCCTGGCTTGCAGTAAATGCATAATGACAGTACTGTCTCTCTGCTCCCTTCAGGATCTCAGAGGTATACTGAACTGCTTAACTAATATAGTATTATTCAACAGTATATTCCCTACATCTGGAAGAAAAGGAAGAAATAAAACCTAAACTAATAAAAATCATAACAGCTGAGCAAGAAAGTTAAATTTTCAGTACACTACCTGGCACGCCACCAATATTCATGAGCTACATGGTAAAGAATGTACTGAGAGAAAACGTCCCCATTTGCACTTCAGCAGTTCCCCTCATTCAAGACCAGAATCTCACATTCTGGATTTTAAACACTATTACCTGCAGATTCAGTGCAATTTCCCCTTTCCAAGGCACTTAAAGCTATCTAAAACCTGAACTGCAAACAGAAGAGTGTAAATCCCTGCTCCCTTAAGATCTGATCTACTATTTCCATCCTGTCAAACATACCTTCAGCAGCAAGGTTTTTTGGCCAGTGTTCTGATAGTACATGAGCTAAGGAAGAGTATCCCATTTATGTTTTCTTCCAAGTGGCATCCTCTAAACTATTCTGTTTTAAAAGCAGAGCCACTGGCCAACTTAACTGCTTTGTAAAAATCTCTGTCCTTTGCAAACCCATCAAAAATTTAACTGCAAAGGCACAGGTACATGTAATTGTGCAGGAGGCTTCATTTATATGAATATCAGATAAAAATACTAGCTTTTGAACTAGGTATTCTGTGTAATTTTTATCTTTGTTTTGAGTTCCTTTTAATGGAGTTTAGCTGCAATACTTCTAGACAGACTTTAAAAACACCGCTGCAATAAAGTGATCTGGATTGCTGAAGCCAATCTCCTTTTATGTGTTGAAGAGCAGCAAAACCAAGACTTCTAATATCACGTATTTATTTTTATAGATACTTCACTTCTCATACTGAAACAGATATAAACGTGGTCATAAAATCATGAAATTAATACAGTAATGTGCCAAGTGTAGAGGTAAAGGCACTCTAATTGTTTGGCTTGGGTGCAATTCCTGATTCCTTTCTTTTTATGAAGGAAAATGTTAAATGATAAATGCTCTGAAAAATTAGTGTACAATACCATCTGCAAGTTTCCCCATATCCCTTCCATTTTAGAAAAATTGTGTATAAATAATTTTAACCAATTATTGAACATGGACATTTTAACCTTTCTGCTCAGTACATTTGTTACACAAGATGAACTCCAAGCATCAGATGTTGATAGAGTGAGCATGTTTCTTGCACAGTGGCTTGTCCTTCTTGGAGAAGAATGTCTGGCCCTCCAAACTGTCACTACATACCTGAAATGGGATAAAAAAAAAAAGATCACCTGATTCAGATGGATGAATTACACCACAATTATTCAGAATGCCAAATCATGGTATTGTTCTATGCAGAAACATATTCAAAGAATACAAATTACCTTTTTCTTAGGGGCACTTTTTGATGTAATACTAGTGATTGGTATAAGCATGATCTTTCTTTAAGACAACAGGTTTTTAACTGGGAACAGAAGTAGGTTCAGCATTAAAAAAAAAAAAGTCAATAAACCCCCCAACAACCCAATAATTAAGACTGAGACTTTTGTTTTGGATATACAATATTATCAGGCAATACCTGGGCTACAGTGTCTATGTCAAAAACAGTCTTGCCACTTTGGAAACACAGCCCCTTCCTGTATGACCTTCAATGCTTGCTTTGAAGAACTAAACATCAAGGGTTAAATGCTAGGACACACAGCTGCAGTTCAGGACAGCTTCTCTTGGATCCATGCCAAAGGCTTACAATAGCAACAACCTTCCAAATAGCTTTTTGTTTGGGCCCAGGGGATTGAAAGAAGTTAGAGCTGTTAATTCCTATATAGGCAAGGTTAGCACAAGCACTGCTGCCCAGGTTTGTTTAAAACGTAGACTAGTTTTACTTACAGAGCATACAAAGCAAGTGTCATGCCAAGTGTGGCCCAGAGCTTCAAGAAACCTGTCTCCAGCTTCAATGGGGAATTCACAGCCATGGCACATAGTACCGAAGAGGGCATAGTAATCTGCAAAGAGATACCAACAGATTTTAAAGCATATGCAGAAAAGCAAGACCGACCCTTTGAAACCTTTGTGCTTCAAAGGTTTGTGCTGCCTTTCAATGGCACTAGGTTTGGACTTGCTGAGTTTTGTAAGACTAAGTACACTGAACGAAGATCTCCTAGACCAAAAGACTAAGATGTCATCTTCTCCTTGCTCATTCAGTTCTCATCCCCTTCCTTGTCCTTTCAAGTAAGCAATGTTTCCATCTTCCTGGTGTTTCATTTCCTTGAGATCAATCGCGTGCTCAGGGAGGGAGACACATACTCCTTGCAGAGCACTTGCACAAACTCTACATGGTCCTTACGTTCTCTCCAACTCTGCTTTGAAAGTGTAGCCCAGCTGTGCACTTGACCAACCTCCTCAGTGAGTAATGAACTCCTGCCTACATTCTGGCATAATACTTGCCTCAGACTGCACTACTCAAAATCATGTAATCATCAGGCTTCTGCCCTAAAGAGAGTCTAGAAATTTGAATCAAGTCAAAATACGTTTCTAATCACTGAAGTTTATTACATGGCTTAAAAAAAACCCCAAAAAACTCCAACAAAACAAAAAATCCAAAACGGCAAACCAAAACACCCCAAAACAAACAAACATCCCTTCCTATCCCCCACTGGAAAAAAAAAAAAAAAGGAAAAGAAGAAAAAAACCCCCAAAACTGGAGGCTTTAGGCAATATATTTATTAGGTTTAACAAAAAGTATCACTAGGCTGTCAGGATGGTTATTAGTGACCGGTCTCTCTGAGGAGTACTTGCACCATGCATTTTTAAGCACTGGATTGGCTTGGTGCCTCTGGAGTCTTCCCTGGAGTTAGCAGAGAAAAGCTTCTCTAGGAGTCTCAAGGAGTAGGAACTAAAACAAGTGGCACTGAACCATTCATTCTCCCCTACAACACCAGAGTTTTAAAGAGAGAGATCAGAACAAACTAAAAGAACAAAATACATGTATAAAGTTGGGTCAGAGGCACTGACAACCCAACTCTGTCCCCACAGTCTTGGTGTTTGACACTCACTTTGTCCCATGTCAGGGGTTGCAAGTCACCCCTTTGCTGCCCACCTGTGCAGGTCTAAATTTCACTCCAAGTTGTTTGGTCTTTTTCAGTTATTTCAACTCTCAAATCCCCCATTTTAGGAAGGAAATGTTTTATTCCTTCACAGAAGACAGCAGCATTTGTGCTAGAGCATGAGAGTATTTGGGATCAGCACACTACCATAGCAAACATATCATGCAGCATTATGTTTTTATAAGATGAAGTGGAATGACAGACATAATGAAGCTTTGGACTCCATCTACCAGTAACAGAGTGTTACTACCATAGTAATACTCTGCCTCTGACAGGGAAATTAGATGCCAGGTGTTGTTTGCAAAGAAGATTTATAAGGAGTGGGAAGAGGAGGAGAAGTGGATTTTGTTTCTTTACTCAATTATACAGATCTGCTGAAGCTCTAGTGCTTACTGCAGCAGAGCCAACAGAGGATTATCAGATGTGTCAAGCCCAAAAGTCCTGTTTCTGTTCAGTAAGGCAGAGTTTCATATGCTGACCTCCCTCAAAATACATCACAAGGAGACATATCAAGAGGATGGGGAACAAGAGTGCTCTGGAAAAGCAAAACCCTCAATGACTGCCAGTGACAAGTTACACCTTCACTGATCACCTCCATTAATCCATGCTACTGGAATGTATTCACAAGTGTTTAATGAGAAGAAAAACCATAAAAATACCAAATGGTAGATCACATCTGTGCAAAATCCCTGAAGGACATGATCTCATGACCATGCTGTTTCAGCTCTTTGCACTTGTGTTCATACAGAATCTTACTGATATTTTCCTGGTGCCAGCAGTTAAAGCCTTTTGTAAGTTGGCCTGTGGTTTGTGTTGATAAGTTTATTGGCTTTTCTTTTGAAGAAAGGGCAACAGATAAGGGAGAATGAAGGCATCAACTTTCTTTTGCTTTTTCATGCTTGAATTGCGATAACACAGAAGCCTTCCAAGGCGGACTTATACAGTCACATATCAATGCTTCCTGCATACTGCATTTTCAAAACTAGGCTACTAACTCTGAAAAAAAAAAAAAAATGAAAATTGTAGCTATCTGGACTTTTAATTTAATTTTAGCCTTGACATCCAAAACCAGAATGCTTTTCACATTAAACTCCCTTAATACTAATAGATGATGCCATTATAATTTCAAACACAGATTTAAAATTAGAACTCTCCTTTACACTAGGAAGAAGAAAAGCTGGCAATGACATTTACTCTTTATTTCTTTAAAATTAGTCATAGACTCATAACTCCAGCTGGACTGAAAGTCTTTGAAGAATTAATATATCTCAAATTAACATCTAGTTAGAGAGCCAGAGCCATTCCAAAGTATCACTGCCAATAACACCTCACAGAATGTGCCTACGTTAACTTGTGCTACCAACTTTTTATCTCAGAAATAAACTTTGAGAGAAGTGTAGTATACTTGACATTTTATCACAGTTTTTCCTGCTCACAGTATAGAACAACTCACATTTGTGCAGAGTTGTAACAGTAGCACAAATCAATGCACTTCACGACACATGGATCATTTGGTGGCAGGAACAAGAATTGAACCTTAACAGAACAAACCTGGTCATGAGCTTTCCACCCACAGAGGAGTTATTGATTCCTCCAGTACTATTTTTGAATCATCAAATAGTAACCAGGATTAGGGGCTTCAGATTGCTTCAGGATGAAATTTCACCATGCTGTCACACTGGAGGATGCTGCTCGTATACTTGTTTCCTCTGCTGCTCCATGAATTCAATAGGAGCAACAGGTTACCGTACTTGTGTCACCAAGTGAGCAATAACCTACACTATCCTTTTGTATCTACCAACACCTCATTAAAACAGCTCTGACAGGAGAAACTTTTGATTAATTTTCCCTGCTTTCCTCCTCCTTACAGCACCTAGCATTCTCCACGGCACCTGCTGTGAACAAGTGTGGGATTTCCAGAAGGAAATCTTAGCTCCAAAAAGATCATTAGAATTTTGTGCTAAATAATTTCCTGGTCAACCCATTTCTATCTCTAGTTAAACTGCAATGCTCCTAAGAGTAGAAGGAAAACCATAAAAAGGGTCAAACTGACAGTTCCAACACAGATAGAAACAGCACGCAATGTGAAAACATAATTTTGATATAATTTTGTCTCTTTTCCATTTTGAGGGAATTGTTTTACAAATTATCTGTTTCTTTCCTAGGCCAGAGGGGTACATGGAAAATTTTAAGCAAACTAGGAAAACAATAATAATAGGTTGACAAGAAGGTCAACATGACTCATCAATGTACACTTGCAGCCCAGAAAGCCAACTGTATCCTGGGCTACATTACGGGAGGAGTGGCCAGCAGCTGAGGGAGGGGATTCTTCCCCATCTGCTCTGGTGAGACCCCACCTGGAGCCCTGCATCCAGCTATGGGGCTCCAAGACAGGATGGATGTGGACCTGCTGGAGCAAGTACAGAGAAGATCATGAAGATGCTCAGAGGGCTGAAGCATCTCTTCTATGAAGAAAGGCTGAGTGAGTTATGGTTGTTCAGCCTAGAGAAGGCCTAGAGAAGTGAGACCTTACAGCAGCCTGACAGTACCTGAAGCCAGCCTACAAAAAAGCTCAAAAGAGACTTTTCACAAGGGCACATAGAAAGGACAAGGGGGAATGACTTTGAACTGAAAGACCGTAGGTTTAGATTGGATAATAGAGGAAATTCTTCACTGTGAGGGCGGTAAGACACTGGAACAGGTTGCTCAGAGTAGCTGTGGATGCTCCATCCCTGGAAGGCAGGGTTTGATGGGGCTTTGAGCAACATGATCTAGTGGAAAGTGTCCCTGCTCATGGCGGGGGGGGCGGGTTTGGAACTAGATGATTTTTAAGGTTCCTTCCAATCTAAACCACTCTATGATTGTATAAAAACAGTTATAATTAACTCGAAGCACTAAACACCAAACCAGAATCCCTCTGAACTTCTAAGCCACATCATTCACATAATATTGCTCATCAGGCTTTCAAGTGCTATAATTGTATCACTGTATTTTTCCCAACAGCCTGTTTTTTTGTCCCGAGCGTATGTTCAACAGATGTTATCCCTGATCCTGCAAAAAACTACCTGGACAGACTGCTTACTCTTGGAAGTCCCTCAGGCTGTGAATGAGGCTATTCAGAGTAAAACACATTACTCCACTGGCACTTGCTTGTGTTTAGTAAAGAAGCAGATTTACATAAACTTTGGGTTATTTTAAAGCCAACCAGAAAGTCACTCTAAAATTAACACTTTGATGTATCACTGATACCTACAGCTGAGGGCTTAACAAGAAAAGGTAAAATCAGTGACAAAAGCCTGCTGTTGCCAATGAAGAAATTCTCACCAACTTCTCCTGCCACAAACTCAAAGTGTCTATAGCAGTTGTTGCTGCTTTGAATCAATATATCAAAGTTACGTGAATTTTGGGGCACTTCTGATGTGAAGCTTGACAAAAAAGAATTATTTTTTTCCCCAGTTTTATAGATCTCTGCTTCTCTGCGTTGTGCTGCTTCTTACCCGTCTCACAGTAGGGATCTCCGTCTTCTAAGTGGAAGACATTATTGCGGATGGGGTTATGACAGGCCACACACACAAAGCAGGAAACGTGCCAAGTTTGTTTCAAAGCATTTATTACTTCCTGTGGGGATTAGAAAAAGTGTTATGAACACATTTTTTTGATGTGATGACTAGATTGTGGTAACCACGCCTCCACACTTGATTCATTTCAAGAATACGTTGTTTCCTACGGCTACTTTGAAAATGGGTTGTGCACTCAAGTTCTGCAATGTTAAACCTAATGAGATGCTTTATGGTACATTTCCTTTTTCATGAGCAATGTTTTGGGCTTTTTGGAAGGTTCAGGTTAAAGTTGGGCAGATTTAACAACTCATTTGTTCATCTCTTTAATTTTAATCAGGATCTCACCCACAAGGGTTCCCTGAAATAAGAAAAGCAGCATCACTGCCTTCTCCTGAAGTCTGTAAAGAGTTACTCAAAGGAGATCACACTGAAAATTATGACTGCTCTGTGCTGTTTTGGAAGATGCTACAGTGCCAAATATGACTTGAGAATTGTGCTGCTAGAGCCCCGCATGACCCCAGTTACACAAGAATCCAGACACGTTGCTGTCTGCAGTAAAACAGCAGCCATTAAGCTGGCAGGCTCAAATTAGCTATATCAGTGCCGAGTAGGATTACACGTCTTTCTATCTACATTATTACTGGCAATATTACAGTACTTCACATCTAGTCAACCAATGTATTCTTCAGTGCTCAGCTCAGCTAAGGAGGATTATTTCTTTTTACTCCTCCCTGCTCCCATTCTGTAAACTGCTGCCAATTAAAAGCATTTTGCTCAAGAAAATTTGGTAATCACAACAACTACAGAACAGCTCCATGAAAACAGGAGCTGAACTTGGAAGAGCCAAGGAGACTACAGCACCTTTTCTCAAAGAGATTGAGAAGGTTCTACATTAGAAGAGCCAAAACCATAGTTTGTATGTGATAGGAGCTGAAAAGGTATGTCAAGAGTATGTTTGAAAGAATGCAGACTGGGCCAGATAAAAAGGAATTTCATTGCGGAGATGCACTAAATACTGTGGTTATTGCTCTCATCAAAAAAAACAGGCCACTTGCTGGTCACTTACCCCAAGGATCTTCCTTTGGCACTTTGAACACTCAGGTGCAAAGAACTTCTCATAGCAGACCTCACAATACAGCATCCCTTTCTCTTCCACAAATCCAATGTAAGCCATGGAGGTTTTGCAGTGGGCACAATTAAACTCCTCTGGATGCCATGACTTTCCCAAAGCCACCAAGAAGGGTCCTCTGATCAGAAAGAAGAAATATTGTCAGCAAATACTCCTAGGCTGGCTCCTGCAAAAGCTGTTAAGAGTCTTAACCTACAATATCCCTGTGCCATTACTACACTGTTCATACATATATACTGCTCCATCCCTCTTTCCTGCTACAGGCTCTAAGAAAGGCATGAAGTGTTGACTGTATCCCTTCCCATTGAACTCTCTCCTAAAAATGCCTGCCCACAATAAAAACTAATTCTCCACTTCACTGCATTTCCAAAATCTTATTTTAGAGCTACATTAAATACAGTGCTGCAGTGTCTGCTAGGGAAGTGAAGAAGAAGAATGTTTCCTATGTTCCCAATTATTTCCATATATTCCAAAGAGGTATTTGACTCAGTGATACCATCAGCTCTGTTTCAGAGTGTGTTTGTATCAAGGCTACAAATGCAAGGAGACTTGACCCCACTACAAGCAGATAAGACCAGTTTCTTCTGAGACAATAATGCAATCACTATACCTATCCAACACATTTCTTACAGGATAACCCATCCAAGTTATAGGAGGATTTTTTTTTAAGTTAAAATAGGTCCATTTTTTATTCCAAATACAGAGCTTCCTCTATCATTTGCAAGTGGAGAGTAACAATGCTTCTAATAGCATTTGTCTGGCTAGCGCAACACAATTAATAGAAAAGATAAATTAATCCATTTCTCAGTCAACAAGAAATTCTCAGTCTGTAATTCATGAATCCCAAGTATATACCATTGTCTCTATATCCATTTGAAAATATATTCAGCATGCTCATTTCTATAATGAACATATTTACTTAAATGAGGTACCTTCAAGGTCCCACCAACACTGAACTTTCCAAGTTCATCTCCCTCATCAGATTCTCTGTTTTTAGCAAGACTTACAAAGATGTCATTCTTTCTAGTAATGTATCAGTTTTTTCTGATCTAATACTTCACTGCAAAAAAAGTGTAAGGTACTACCACCTGTTGCTAAATGGTTTTTTTAGAAATCAAGTAAACTACTAGAGCATTTCTGTGTAAGATTTTCAAATGAACAAAGCAACATCAATAAAGAAAAAAATAGAAAAAATTCAACAACAGACAACTCCTATGAAATACACCTTGAAATTTGCTTATGTTGACTCCAAGATGGAAATATAAGCAGGCTGAGGACAGAGAGCAACTTCATTAAGAGTAGAGGGTAATTACTTTCATTTCTCTTCTACATTTTCTCTGGTGACACTATGTATTTTTAACAGGACAGGAAATCAAAGACAAGGGACTCAAGCAGATTTAGGATAACTCAAAGACATTGCAAGATGATGAACATATGTAATCTGAAACAGTTTCTTCTCTTCACCTTTGATTATTGGAGAGAAAGCAGTGTAAAATGGCTCCTGGAGAGCAGCCTGTAGCCCTTTAAGGAGGGAGCTGGGGTTGAGTGCAGCTTTCCAGCCCCCTGCTCCCAGCGGATGCCTGAGCAGTGCAAACACCAACCTAACCCGATACCCTCCCACTGCTCTACAAGCACCTTTTTACATCAATGCCCTTTCAGTTATGTACTGATCAAACAATACAAGCCCTTATGTACAACAAAGTGCTCTCAGTGCGCCGTGTCAGCACAGGCTAATTTAACAGATTCATTAACACGGGGCTGACACCAAAGAGGCTCTCCCAGCTCTAGGTAGGATTGAGTTTCTGGCCATCTGCACTGAAATGATAGGCTCAGTTGGCTCTGCAATGGAAAGCAAGTATGCTAGCAACAGGAGGGGAAGGAATTTTTACATCTGCTGCATTTAGCTCTCCAGAGTTTACAGCTCTGACATGTTGAGGTTAGCCATTCAGGACAGCGTGCAGGAACCCAGATGGATAGGGAACAGCCTGAGAGTGCACCTACAGAGTTCCTTTCCCAAAGTCTCCAGACAGCTGTGGCTGTGCCCTGCACAATGTCTATGAGGTGTTCCATTAGCAAACTGGCTCCCTGTGCACACATGTCCAGAAGAACACTTTCTAAATACAATTTTACTTTCAATCAGGCTGTAGTTTAAACATGTCATGCTGATACTGCAGCTTAATGATACTTGCAACTTAAAAGCTGCCCAAAGCACATGGAACAAAGATTAAAAAACACCAAAACAAAAATAATACCTGCCACGTAAAATACACTAAAACATAATATTCAGAACTTGGAGGTGTTCCGAGTCTCTGCATAATTTTGCCATCAAAATTATATTCTCCAGTAATAAAAGGTATTTATTTGCTGTATTAATTTGAAAGAGAGTTTAAAATCCCAATTTGAGTAAGAGAACCGCATGCCCACACTCATGCAATGTGACAGGAAGTAGATGGGGGCATAAAATGTTAGGAAGATGGCTGCAGATGGTTTCTTCCTTTCTTCCCCATTTCAAAACAAACCTAATAAAAATCCCACATGCCTCTGTCAACCAGAACATATTTTTAAAAGTAGTGTTAAAAACCCATGTTCTTATCATCCAAATGGGATATCAGATGACCCAACTGGCAACAGTTGGCTATGAATGTGCCTCTATCCCAGGCTACTTTAACATGCCAAGCATTTCTGAACAAATTTCTGGCATTGCCATCTAGGCTACATGAACTTAATTCACAGATGAAAACAAACTAGTCATTTATTTATTATTTTTAAAAAGGGATTATGATTTATTTGCAAGAGTATTTACAGAATCTTATGCCCCAAAGGATCACCATGTACACAAATTTGGTAGTCACCTCAAACATCTGGGTTCTGCATACAGTAATGCTATTGGGGCAAATTGGAAGGAGAACTAAGTAACATACAGGGGATATAAGTGCAATTTCAATGTTTTTACACATGTAGCTAAATACAACTCCAGTATGGTTGTGATGTATTATATTAGTATGCCAAAAATCTAGTTTCTTATGTGGCTTGTATTATGACAGCAAGTCAGAACTGAAATTTGGTGGTAGAGAGATCAAAAGAATTTTCACATCTGGTAAGTAGGCCAATCACTTTACATTTAACCATACAGCAGTCTATATTCTTGGAACTTTCTTCTTCCCCTCACTGGAAAATGCCACACTATACAATTTATCTATAGGAGATGCTGAAGGAAGACATCACTTGTACTTTTTCCCTTTTGCCTTAAAAAACAATTAAGCTTTATGAAAAGGTGACAGAGCCAAACCATCATTCACAAGCAGACATGCCAAAGAGTATGTTTCTCAATGGAGATCCAGGGAAAACACATTCGGACTTCAAAGAAAGAGCCAATTCTGCAGTACAGAACTCAGTAAGATTGCCTGGGAACCAGAAGTCTTCATCAGGAAATGCCAGAAGTCTGCCAGACTGTCACAGCAAGTAGATCAAGAGAAATTTAGTTTGCCTCCAGCTCTGATTCTTTTAGACATGGAAAGAAAAGCTTACTTAATGTAGCTTTGGAAAAAAAATGGAACCTTCAGACAATCACTGTATGAATAATTAAAGATATATTAAAAAGTTATAAGGTGTCCCTAAGAAAGGTTTTGGCTCAACCAGCCGTGGTCATTCTATGCTCGAGTGTAAAGTAACCAACTCCAGAATGCATTTTGGACTCAAAACAGATGTACAATGTAATGTAACTTGATCCTCCTCCTACCTTTTCATAGGTAATGCTACCACCAAGGGCATGAAGTGTAATTATGCTAAAACTTGAATTAAAATGTCATTGCAATCTTCCAAATTCACTCTATGCTGTGAACATGAGGCATATTTGGCATTGATTAATGCATACCAATTTATCCTCAAATGAAAGAATGTTCAAGTAGGCATTTAACATATAAAGAAATACAAAGATTTAAACACCACCAGCAAATTACAAAGAAGTTAGGCGTGGGTATCAGTTGCTATTCATGAACAGGTATCACTTACAATAGGTGACAATGTCCTAAGTACTGTCAAGTAGGGCTCTGCAGTTTCTTCTCCTCATGTATCCACTAAGGAGTAACTGCTGCTCCACAGAGCAATACGCTCCTCTACTTACAGGGCAGCAGCTTTTATCTTTTTTAATGGTGATCAAAGTGGGAAAGTGGGGAGTAGCAGAAAGTGATTCAAGGGCCATGAGGAGAGGTTGATTATTCAGGAGCGATCTGCAGACTGTGCCGCGAGACCCCACAGCACAGAGCACCAGCAAACCCCAATAAACCACAGGTGCTGTAAAAGGCAATGAAGTCTCTTGCATGAAAGATGCAGCATATAGTCGATTTTCTATGTTTGGTTTTAAACTAAAATAAACAGCAACAAGAAGGAAAGTGAATGGTTGCTTGCACATTATTTACTAGACACAAATCCAAAGCCCAGGGAACAAAAAGGTCAGCATACTAAAGACAGACAGAATTATTATACAGGTCAAGCTGTTCAAATAATCAGATGAATCTCATTCCAAAAGTGTGTACACTTTTTTGATATTAATCTTTCATTTTGCAAGGAAGCAAAAAAAGTGGACTAAGATGCATAGGTGTACTTGTGATGGGAATTTGTATGTTTTTTCTATTGCTTCAAGGGCATTTGGATCATGTATCTTTATTTCTTTTATGTATATAGTGGAAGTAGGAATAACTTCTTCAAAGCATCACAGATCAATTAGGAAAGTGTCCTCTAAAATTAACCCAGTGTTAACTGAACTGGTAGTGAACTATCAGAACAGAAATCTAATGGAAGCAAACAAGCTGAAGTCAATTGACCCCTAGAGATCAAGTGATTTGTGTTACTTACTTCTGATGGACAATCCAAGCTAGGGCTCAAGAAGGTACAAAAACCCATGGTGGAAAGGTTGATTTTCTATCATATTAAATGAAAATTATACAGCTTATAGAGTTTCTCATTTTTCAGAAATTATGTTTTCTAATGAAAAAAGTATCTTCCTTTAACCATGGTGAAACATGGTGCGGGATCTCCTACTTTGTCCACTGAAAACATGGAACATAGATAGATAAATAAATAACAAAATACTTCATTGCATTATTTTCCCCTTGTAGTTCAAAAATACAAATGACTGAAAAGCAAGAAAATACTTTTAAAGAGTATATTTCTTCCAATAATCCTAGGAGATTTCTATTTTTGGAAAGAAATAAAAAGTGAAGTAGATGAAAATGAGGATGATTTGCACACTGGCAATAAAAACAATTACAATTCCCTGGATGAGACAATCATGACTAATTGTCAGAAATCAGTGACTGAACAATGCAATCCAGATTCAATTCTTCCTCCATACGAAATTTTGGCTAATGATAGGATATCTTATGGGCTCAGCAAAATGCATTTAACTTGATGTCATTAGGCAAATTTGTGTTTATGTTGCTTAATATTTTCTACCCATGTCCTACAAGTCAAGGACAGAAGCTACCATAATTCCCAAAGGCCAGAGAGCCCATCAAAGACCTTGAAATCTAGTGGTGCAGGAAATTATTATTAATCCAGTCCTAGTAATTGTTAAAACATCACTCCTTGCTTTTCTTGTATGGATAGAGCCCGTTATTTTTCTTCCTCTCAGTCAGAAACTATGATTTATAATCAACATTTGTGACTAGTCTTTCCTATAGTATACTCTGATTGGTTTCCAGTTAGATAATATTTCCAATTCTATTGGAATGGATGTATAAGTGAAAACTAAGTTGCTTACTTCTGTTTGGTTTTACTTTTACTCTATTCCACCCAGTTTTCTGGTTCTCTGTAAAATAGACTGCAAGACTGTGACTGTTAGCAGTTCACAATATTGTTCCTCTGAAATATTCTCATTCTCATTTTTGTTAGAGAAATCATGCATGAAAATAAGTATTCTGCCCTACTGAAATGAAACTTTGAAACACTTGCAACTGAAGAATCATAAGCCACAGAAATAAGACAAAGCCCTGCTGTGTGAGATCCTTCTCACAGAGCATGAACAGATGAATAGAATCATTTAGATTGGAAAAGACCTTTAAGATCACCAAGTCCAACCATTAAGCCAGCACGGCCAAGTCCATCACTAAACCATGTCCGTAAGTGCCATGTCTACATGTCCCCAAGCCTCTTTTTGTCCAGGCTGAACAATACCAGCTCCTTCAGCAGCTCCTCATCAGAGTTGTGTTCCAGACCCTTCACCAGCTGCATTGCCTTTCTCTGCACATGTTTCAGCACCTTGATATCTTTCTTGTAGTGAGGGGCACAAAACTGAACAATAGGATTTAACGTGCAGCCTCACCAGTGCCAAGTACAGGGGAACAGATCACTTCCATAGTCCTGTTTGTCACACTATTTTTGATACCAGCCAGGATGCCATTGCCCTTCTTGGCCACCTGGGCACGCTGCTGGCTCATGTTCACTTGGTAGTTGTCCAGCACCCCAGGTCCTTTTCTGTCAGGCAGCGTTCCAGCCACTCTATCCCCAGCCTGTGGCACTGCCTGGGGTTGTTTGGACCCAAGTGCAGGACTTGGCACTTGACCTTGTTGAACCCTGTACAGTTGGCCTTAGCCCATCAGTCCAGCCTGTCCAGATCCCTCTGCAGAGCATTCCCACCCTCCAGCAGATGAACACTCCCTTGCAACTTGGTGTCACCTGCAAACTAAGGTTCACATGGATCTCAGTTCAGATCACTGATGGAGATATTAAACAGGACTGGCCCCAATACTGAGCCCTGGGGAACAACACTGGTGACTGGCTGTCAGCTGGATTTAACTTTATTCATCATCACTCTCTGGGCCTGGTCATACGGCCAGTTTTGTACCCAGTGAAGACTGCAACCAGCAAACAGATACAAACCTAATGACTTGATCACAGTGTGCACACATGGGAGTACGCTTTCCTGCTGGAATATGCTCTGCCCTCTGAACCAATGTGTCTTGTTCATTTAGTTGAGGTGCTGCTGTAGGTTTTTCACTCGCAGCAGTTGTTCCAGGTGATTTAATACTGTTTGATGTCCATCCACTGGCAGGAGCTGGGGAAAGAACGCCAAAGCATTTTTCAGTACCAAGTAAATTAATTTGAAATACAAGCAACCAACAACATTTGCCTAACACCTTTGTCCAGTGTATACTTGCATACTTAGATGAATAAATAAAAAGCACTCATTTACCCCTCCTCTCCCACCAAGTTACTAAATAAGTCCTACCTACTTTATTAAATGTCTGTGAAATAACACAGAATGCTTTTGGCTAACTTGTAGAAGTAGTGGACAAATTTCAACATGCTGAAGAAGTTAGGGGGAAAAAATATACAACCTGTGAATGCATTATTTTGCTTTAGATAGAAAAGCTGAAGCCAAGAACATCACTGTATGAACAGAGGCAGGAGAGTATGACATACCTACTCAAAACATTTCACAGTCAGTGCAATCGATCATACATCATTACTAACAGGTTAAACAAGAGTACACTTTCAATACTACATGTATAGGAACTTAAAATAGAGTACTGTATAAGGAAAATATATTTCTAAATTGAAATTAAACACTCCCCTAGATCACTGGCTTCTGCCAATCTAAAGCACTCCAAAGGTCACATTCACATCCTCCTTATAAAAGTTATGGCACAAATAAAATCCTGACATTTTCAGAAATGTATACAAGACACACTTCCATATGTACCAGGTTCTTATAGCTGGAGAATAGGTGTAAGTTTTTATGGAGTTTGAAAAATGCATTTACAAAAATGAAAGGCACAGATGATGCTGTTGCCAGTGGTAATGAAGAAACAAACAGTCCTCTGCTTTTCTTTGTCCTCTATTGATATATGTACCTTGGTAACGTACAAGCTACAGCAATGTGAGTTTATGGGAGCAGTTATTCTAGTCAAGTGGAGATACCTTTTTTTTTTTCCCCAAGTACGTTATAAAACCCCTCATATTTCCACAGCCATAGCTTGTGTTTGCAACCACGGGCAAAAGAAACCATGAGTGTCTTGGTCTCTTGGCTTTAGTGAAGCCCTGTTAAACCTTGTAAATCAAAAAGCAAAATTAAGATTCAAGTGGAAACTCAGAGACAAACAACCAAGCAATGACTGATACATCAGACAGCACAGGATGATGCTTCTGCTGCAGTGATGCAGCTCTCCAACACCAGGGTCAAGGCATCAGTATGTAGCTTTGCAAAAAATCTAATTTGTGGAACCGTTAATCTTCACTCTATACATCGTCTCTTATCCTTTCTATCATCTTCCAGGGAAAAGATGAAAAATTGTTTCTCACTATCAGCAGTAACGTAATGTTGATCAGCTTCTGTCCAACAGAAAAGTTGCAAATACCTTTTAGGCAAAACAAAACAGAAGTAGCATAGTAGTTCACAGAGAAGATAAATGTAAGTGACACTGAATCCACAGACAATCCAGCAGAAATGCCAGTACTGTATTATTTACAGGAGTAAGATAGTAATCAAAACAATACTACAAAATTTAGTTAACAACCCCCTCCTCTACTCATGCACAGGCTAAGGCAACACAACTAGAAGAGAAATCCTTTTTAAAACCAATACTTTTGTATTATAATTATGTCTGGTGTTAATCCACTGATACCGACTCAATACCACTTTTGCTTACTCTTTCTATGTATGAAGAAGCAATATATTCATACACCTTTTTTTTGTTTAAATAGTTGGTTCAACAGATTTTCTCATATCAGGTAATTTCAAGACTGACATAATTTTGGATCTTTTTCAGAATCTAAAGTAGCGAAAAGTGTAACAGTTCATTAGGGTTGCTTTTCTGTTTTTTGGTTTAGGTTTTTTTTAATACAAGACAATTATATTTAATGTATAATTAATTAATTTGCAATGTCTTGAAAAAATAACATCTTTATTCTTGAAACATTCGACATTCCTGAGTAGAAAGAATTTAGGAATAGCAACACTTGATCTTGAACAAGTCACTCTGCTATTGTAGTTCACTTTATATTATAAATGCCTGCTAAGCTGAAAACCTAGGAACAGATAAAAATGAAAAAAGGTGGCAGACTGGCTTTGAAGACATAAACAAAAGTGGTGTTGATTAATAGCACTTTCCTCCTCTGTCATCACATACGGTTTTCCAATTTTCAGATCCCATTTCATGAGAAGACAGAAATACACACTAAACCCAAATCTGTTTGAAGACTGCTTTTGCCATAAATCAAATTAGAGCATTGCTAATTTCTGTTTATCTACTGAATCCCAAAGCCCATTCAGACACATCAGCTAGCTCGTTTGCACTCCATTCTTAAAAAAAAAGTCCTTCTGCTTGCTTAAAGGGGGGATAAAAATACAAACATCACAATTGTTCCCTTTTCTTTGGTCTCATTACAGCTTTCATTAATGCTGCTTATATGAATGATGCTTTAGTGAACACTACCTAACTTCCAAGTTACTACTAGCCACAAGAAGAACGTGTCTGCATAAACCTTCTCTACAAAGCTGTTAGATCAATCATTTATGAGTTACTAAGAATGCTAAAAAAGGAGAGAAGAAGACAATTGATCATGTTAAAACAAAAACTCTCTTCTAAGCAAAACATAATATAAACCATACAAATTAGTACTCTGTTAAGCAAAAGCCGTGACCTAAGCAAAATCAAGCTGGGCATTTAGTGTTGAGGATCAGCAAAGGCACATGGGCCCACTACACTTCCACTGAAAACAGTGCACTCAAATTCAATGCCAAGACTTTCAGCAGATGTAGGACTCCCATGAGATCACAGCCAGAATGCCAACATGGTAAGAGGAATAACAAATAAGCCTTAAGCCTTCAGATAATTATTTGCCAGAGTATTTCTAGACACTGGACAAAAACTACATTCTAAAAGGCTTTCTACTGTCATTCATAAATTTATGCCACTATTTGGTCTACTGTGACGGGAACAATACCTAATTGATCACTGCAGATGCCATCAGCATCTGAGAACTATGACAGAAAAAGTTTCCTTCTGATCAAAAATGCTTGGAAAGCGAGTCCTTGATGCATTTTATTAAATGCTCTCTTCTAACATCTCTTGGAACCAGTGGAAAGCAAGGAAGTCCCCGGCCCATGATCAAAATTTGTGCCCACAGCATTCTCTCATTGCTGGTAATCATGTTTAGATCTCATTGGTCTTGCACAGTCTTATTCCCCTCTACTGCTGTTCTGAAGTGGACTCAAGTTTCCTTAACTTCAAATCTTTCTTCCCAAAGAAGACAAGTCAATCTGCTTCTATCATTTTCAGATCCATACTCTTACTAAAGAAAATACAACAGTAAAGTACAGTAACACCTATTTCACTGCATTTATTACATTGATTTCTTTGTAAACCATCTACATCTGTTCTTTAGATCTTTTTTTTCACCATAGATCATTTTCCCTTTCCCACTGCTTGATTTGCTTCAGTCTTTTATCTTCTTCATTCCCTTCTGAACACCAGCAGGAGGATAGCTTTTATTAGTCACTTCTGTCTTTCCACAGACCACAAACATGCCTTTAACACTTCAGTAATTTTACCAAAGGTTCATTACCTCCAATGCAACCCATGGACCTCTTTTTAATGTTGGTGGCAATTTTCTTTAGTTGGTTTGTGTCTGATTTTAAAAACCCCCACTATTAACTCTCTACTTAAATCTATATGAATTCTCAGTATGTTTCCCGACAGTATTCTATCTCTTGTATTTAGAGAATTTCAGATATTAGATCTGTCTTACTGTTTAGAATGAACATTGTTGTTTCCCAGCTATTTCTTCTACTTAAACAAGTTTAACACTCCAGTACTGGACAAGATGCTTTTACTGAAAACAGAGAGGAAGGAGACATTCTGTGAGTTTATATATTCTCTTTCTCTCCTTTTTCTTCCCTTGGAAACCTTTCAGATTGAAACACAACCCCTTGACTTAAAAACATCAGGCCCAGAAAAGCAATGCCGATGTTTTTTTCCTTGCACTGAGCAGAGTTTTACCAGGGCACATGAGTAATGCCAAGGTAGGTACAAATCATTACACTCAATCTATGTGAAGGCCTCTCACCTCTTGGCATATAGTCTGAGATCTCCTGTGGTTTGTGCTTTATACTTTGCTTTTTACATTTTACACGTGTGACCATCAGTTTTGTTCTCAAGCAGTGCTGGGATGATGCTCCGGTACCTGAGATCTGTCACAGTGCATGCGCATTTTTAATTGCAAATGATGACTGCATGGGAATGGGAAAGGAAACCACTACGGCTTCCTCATGACACTTTCTCACCCCATATTTTCTGGTTGCCACCATTGTTGCTTGATCAGCAACTTTTGTCGGTGGTCTGAAGATTTAAAATTATAATAAATAAATACAATAAATAAATAAATAAAAGAAATAATTGATAAGAATTATACACCCCTGCTGGAGTTATCCTGACCTGAGTGCCAGAGAGGTTTGGGTTCTCTGCAAGTCATGAAAAGATCTCTGTGGCCAAATTTTGGAGTTTTGCAGGCTTCACTTCACCTTCACTCTCTTTAATTAAACATTCCAAAGCACTGTTGATTTGCACTGGTGTATTGTCATGCTGGTTTGTTTGTTGTGTTTTTGTTTTTTTTTCTAAAAGAGAAAACACTCTGTACCTGACTATTAACTTTTGACTTTATTAGGTTTAAGTTTAGCAAACCCACAGTGTTTGCTTTCACTAAACTCCTTGGTATGGCTAGTTTAATATTTAACAGTCTTTTAGGCAAGGTAAAGAATTGGCTTTTTTTCTTTTTTAAAAATCTCAGTGTGACTTTGCCCTCGTTAGTCTAACAATAGGCTGTTCCATCGCTGAGCACATGGATAACTGCAAACACTGGTGAAAGGTTTGGAAGACAAAGGGAGAAAGGTGGATATGCGGTGGTGCCAAAGTCACTTTGACAGAGGTTCTCCGGTGCATAGCAACAATACAACAGCCTGAACTGTTTAATGCTCACTTAAACATAACATCAGACTTCATGTAATATCTATAAATAACAATGCTACTTTAAGCAGTGGGAGTGCCAGAACTTCATTTTAAAGTGTTCTAACTTGGTGATTTATAGACTTCTATCAAACTACTATATTAAAAATGTTAAATATAAATGTTCATACATCCAATTTTTTGACTTTTCCTAATATATCTGTGGTGTAAGAAATCTTCCTGTTTCTTTCTTCCAAACCAAACAGATGGCTGGATGAAGCAACAAGTCTGAAAAGCTCGTCTGCCAGCTTATTGCAGTAGCTGTATATAATATCCCATCCACTTCCAGGCTCGTATGAAATCACACACGTTCAATGGAGAATGCTACAGGACAAGTAAGAGGTTAGAAGAAAACAAAAACCAAAATAATAAAACTCACCAGAAAAACTCCCCACAAACCCAAAGCTCAAACCCTGTGTTCCATAGTTGTACTTTTGTTTCTTATGGGGTCTTGGAAACACAGTTAGAGCTAAACTCCTTTTGCTGATTAAAGGCAGAACAGGAAGGATTAAATGATTAAACCATTATCATGTCTTTAAATGCCGAGTGAAAGCTGGTATGCAACCATGGAAAATCAAAACAGGTGCCACCTCGGCCCAATTTCAACAACCCCTGCAAATAAAAGGAATAGTTCCTGTGTTAGTAACCAGCCTTTCAACTGGAAAGGCTCTGGGTAAATGACTGTAAAGCATCTTAATTAAAATGAGTATGGTGGTTTCTCTTGCTCAGCCTGTCTCCTTGTGATTTGTTACATCACATACCGTCACAAATTTGGCACAACTGGCATTGCTCTTATCAAAAACATGACTCAAGGAGAAAGAGAAAACGAAGACCTGTACTAGAGTGTTTCATTTCTCTGGAGTGGCAGTTTAGAGCCCCATTTGGTAGCTTTCCGCAAATATGATTTTGCCTCCCTTACTTTTAGCTCCTATTCTGACCTCCACAGCTTGACTATGCCTGCAGAGAGCATGTCTCATTTAGATTACCTGCCAGTTTCATGAAGCTGATGTTTAACACTGAATACTGATAAGAATGCATTTACCAGATGAATGTTGACTTTTCATTTATTGAACATATATTAGGCATAATTCTTGGATGTCCTACACCTGTACATCTGAAACAGATGCATCACTGCTCTGAGATGGTGCTAGGAAGTGAAAAGGAACTGAACTGGTGAGTCAGTCCATAACAAGAGACTCGTTGCTTTTTAATAAATCAAAGACAATAATCATCTAATTTTGAAAGTTGATGAATGTTCCCATTTCATGGGTGTGAAATAGCCGCAGAACCAAATAATCTCTTAATCCCTGTTTAAATGACTACACAAAGAAACACACATCTGTCTGACTTGTGCACACAATTCATTTAAGTGCACAGTTTGGTGCAAGAGCACGTCAATTTAGCAAAATCAAATCACAAGAAAATTGTCTGAGAAAATTTGTAACAGAAAGCTGAGTTTCTATTCAGCAGATCTTGTAGTGAGCTACACCAGGCCGTTCTGTCTCTAAAAGGTAGGTGGCACATTTCTACATGATTACTATGATCTGCCCCTTCTTATAGATAGACATTCAAGTTTTAGAAATATTCATTTTTTTGCCATGTCTACAGGAGTTACAATTTCATACTGTAATCAAGTTAAAGTTAACATTTATAAATTACTCTGGTTTCACAATGGGTTTTGCTTGGCTAAGTAACTTCACATTACTTAACCTGTAAGAAAAAGCCCTTGTGGTTTGCTGTCACATGATGACACAGCCATTTAGATTAGATGAAAAATTAACAGTCCATAGACCAGGATCAGGAATCTTTTGTGTTTTGACCTGTCAATCTTAACACTTTTATGGACAAGACGTTCTGTTTTCATGAGTGGTGACTACATCATGGAGGAGCAATCTTTAACAATCTGTTTCAGTGAAAAATACTGGAACTGGTTATATTTTGGGACCTGTTTCTACCAGGGGCCTTACCAACAATACAAGAATTTGCCTTAATGATTAGTAGTGTTATTCCAGTTTCTTCCCCATGTTCAGGGGCCTTACCAACAATACAAGAATTTGCCTTAATGACTAGTAGTGTTATTCCAGTTTCTTCCCCATGTTCAGGCCATAGTCCTCAATGGGTAAGTAGCTCTTTAAACTCCTATTAGTCCTGCTTTTAAATTCCTGTTCTACCAAAGAAAACAAACTAATATAAGAGAGCCCTAAAAGCAAAACTGCAGAACTTGATGAACACGGTGATGCTGACACAATAATTCAGTTGATTTTCCATGCAAAAGTATTCCCAAAGCTGATGGGCTATCAATTTAACTTACCCAGTCAGGGTAGCCTGTAAGGTCTAGAGAAATTATATAGGGGCTGGGGCAATTACAAATAAACCACAGAAAAGCAAAGATGATGAGGACAGAATGTGTTGCAGCCCATCCCTTTAGGGACCTTGAGCAAGGACCTACTGGCAGTACAAGCATTTTATTGATGCCTGAAATCCTGCAAAATAGACACTCTGGACAAGGTTAATGGAGATAAGATAGAAAATACCTTTATTGTGGTCCGGACCCCTTCTGATCCTCCGAGCAC
>JAWWEW010000131.1:20869648-20916796 GCA_035583185.1 Anabacerthia variegaticeps | reverse complement strand
ATGTCTTCTAAAGTCAAAATATTTAAAAAAAAAAAAAAAAAAAAAAGGCTTCCCTAGCACTACATATTGCTGCCTCATGGCTGTCCATTAACCCCAAGAAGACACCAATCACACTGCAGAAATCTGAACAAATGCCTTATAAATTATATATACAATGCTTGATATAGCACTAAAGAGGAAAAAAAAAAAGGACTTTTTTAATATAAACTTCTAAAAACATTTGTATTAGTGAAATATTATATCTTCTAAATAAGGAAAGAATGATTTGTCTGCCCTAAAAACCCTGTAAGCAAACTGTTACACAAATGCTCCTCCAAAGCTTTACAGCACAATATTAGCACAGCTGAGATAAAACTTGGATCTCGCATCTCAATTTTGTGTTTTTAGCTTTCTTGTTTGTTGTGCAAATCACATAATGTATTTTGCCCAGCATCAAAATACATGTTACTTGAAGATATCTACAGGAAACAAAAAAAAGGTAGGTATGAGAATGATGACAAAATCCTTGAGCAGGGGAAATACACATGCCTTTTAGCAAGCGTTTTGTGGTGTAACAATAGAGAAACAGAAGAGGAGAAGCACAGAGTGCTGACCTTGTTCCCACTCCTACTACAAACCCATGGTCTCAGTCAGTGTTTACTTTTCATGTCAACCTAACAGTGCTCCAGGAACACGCAAGAAAAAAATAAATGCAAAATGGAGTAACAGAAAGAAAGAGCAGAGAAAGTTATCTGGGTGGAGGTTATTCCCATACCAAGTTCTGGAGAGGGAGCATGTAACCCTTCTGTAAGCAGAGCTCTAACAGAAACTACTCAAAGCATCTTTCAGAATAAGTATTCTCTCAGAGTTAACAACAGTGCTCATCATCTCACAAAGTCAGATTATCCTTTTTTTAAAGTAATTGTATGTGGCATAGTTATCAGGAAGATAAACCAAAACCCATGTCAAAAACAAAAGCCATGTCAATATCCATTCTTGCTGGTGTTTCCCAAAATTTCACAGTGCTTCTGCCTTGAGATTTAATTTTAAGGCAGAGCTCCAATTCTTAGACATGCAAGATATTAAATACATCATTTCCTTTGCTGCATATGTGTTGTTTGTTAAAAAAACACACAAGCCCCATAAACTTAAGGCTATCTCTATTGCCATCAGGATGAAACACTTAATTTAGTGAAAGATTTCATGGCTGTTATAAAGCCAAAAAAGGCCATTACTGAGGAGTCTGGTGGGGAAGAAAACGTGTGGATGTTCAGCACCATTTCAGGCCAGTTACTAACTCAGAAAAAGGCCAAGTTCTCTGGCAGATACTCAGTACAGAAAAGTTTAACACACTCAGCTTTTTGGAGCAGAGACAGTGAAGTGAGAGGGGGGAAAAAGGGAAATATTTCTGGAGCAATCTTACTGCAGAACAAAATCAACATGCAGCTTTTGTTATAGCTACAATCTGCTTGAGTTTTTCCCCAGAGATAATGCAAAGAAATCTAAGCTACCTTGGTAAAATAGATTCATGACCTTTTCATGAAAGTTATATAAGATAAAGCCAAAAAATACAAACTCCAAAGCAGTTTATTTACTTGGTTTTCTTGGTTGAGCCAATTGTTGTTTTGAACAAGGCAGTCTACTATATACTATCATATATTCACAGACTCAAGATTTCAGCTCTCCTTCCTTATCAACTATTTTATTGAGGAATGAAGTGAGTTGCCATTTAAAATACCTTTTCAGCATTACATCTGTGTACATATTACAGTATGTCGCTACATGGATTGTAATGAAAAGATATTTTAATACCTAGGTTCTCACACTCAGTGGATACATTTCTCTCAAACCTAATTTTTTTTCTGACATAATTGATTAGTTTTGCTTGATGTCTGTTGAAATTCAATGCGAATATGTAGTTACTGACACTGTATCTCCCTTTATCTCCTTTTCCTACATATTTCTCAAGGCATACAATAAAAGCTGTGCTTCTTTATTTACTAGGACGAGAGAGCACAAAGCTCCATTTCTACAACTCCATCTACTGGCAAAGTTTTCTTCCTTACTGGTGCTGGCAGCTCAGGACTAAGGATGATAATATGGAAACCAGAAATCATTACCCTCATATGTCGTATGATATCTTCAGATCAACATCAGCTATTCCGAGAAAAATCCTTTAAAAAATGCTGTTTCTGCATAACATTCTCAGACTAACTGTACTGCTACATCACATTTCCCAAATTTCAGGTCATATCCTATTCAGGATGTCCCTAACAGCTTGAAAATCATATCCTTCCTTTATGACCTTATGAACCAGGATAATCTGGCTATTGCAATGGCTTAAGAGAAAATTCATTTTCCGCAAGTTTAAAAATTACCTTTAAAGCCCCCTAATAGTCCAAGGATGTTTATTTCAAGCAACTCAAACTGGATCTTGATATGTCCAATACTGATATGAACTTTAGGGCAGGCTTATATGGTCTCTCTACTCCCAGTATGCCTTCTGGCTTCCTGGCACATCTCTCTCCAGCTCTGTGAGTTGGAAGAGCAAACTATGGAAGAATGAAAGAAGTTCTCCGCTGCTTCCTGCCTTTCCTAATAGACAGTCCCATGTACTTGTAAGTGACAGCAACCAAATGGAGCCACTTTGGGAATCTCAGCTTTCTAGCAGAAGTACGTGAGCGCATTTCCAAAAATAAATCTTCAAAACCAGGAGAGTTTCTCCCCATATGGAGAGCAAATGATGAATAAACATATAGGAGAAAGTTTCCATTTGTGTAACAATCTACCTTTACTTGCAGCTTATGCCATAAACCACACACAACAATGAGTGAAGGAAAAAAGAAAAGGGAAGTCAGAGAATTAATTTTCACCACTATTATTAGTTCTAATATAGTATCACCAAAAACCACCACAGCTAAAGAATACAGTCTTGCTGGCAGCATGGCCTGGGCTTTAACTGTAGTGCACAGACAGAACTCCTGGGGGTGCTTTGTCTTTGAATGTGTATGTAAAAAGGTTTTCTAGTAAGTACCATTCAGTGGTAAAAATAAAATCAGTATTCAGAGTTGTGTTATATCACTACAATTCTGTTAATAGTCCTTTTTTTCCTTTTTGAAGTGGATATACTGCAACATTAAAAATTTTGATACAGTTTGTTTGTGCCTAATAAACTATTTCCCCTCCCCGAGGTTAGGGCTTCTTTAGCCTTTTCTAGTGACTGAGGTCACCTTGGACACCACAAAACAGGAGGGAAAGAACTAATTCTTGTTACTCAACAGAAGTTTCTACATCAAGTGGATCTCAGCTACTTATAATTTGGTCTTATCTCTAGTAGGGTCTAATTCTTGTGAAAGTGCAAATAAGTACATGAAAACCCACAAATTATTTCTTCCTTAGCACAATTTAATACATACTGCCCTGTACAATAACCAAATAGACTTCTCCCTTTGTGGTTGAAGTTATAAAAACAGCTTTCCACTGAAGCAAGCGTCAACGTAGCTGTGGTCAGGAAATGAGAACAAACAGTCCCGTGCACTGAACAGAATCAGCGCTGGAACAAAGGGCCTAGACAGCAAATAATTTTTAAAAGCGTTATTTGCTAGACTGCATACGAGTTATTTGATTTTATACATTAAAAGCGAGCTTTGAAAAATAGCAGCTCTTTGTTCCTGGAGCACCCTTGCAACCCAACACACTGCTTACTTACTCAAGGAAATGTCGCAAATAATTCACCTGGATAGAGGTTTCAAGCCAGAGTATCTTGTTTCTTCACTAGTCAGCTATTTAGAATTATGGTGCCTCCCTCAGATGTTTACGACGCAACACAAACAGCACCATGCATGTTAGAAGGACACTTGATGTGGGTGAGGAGACCCTCAGTACAGTGGACTTGCACAAACACCATCAGCAGGACCAGGGTGCAGATTACTTCTGCAGAGGTGTGAAGCCAGTAGGATTTGAGGTTGATGACCTCATGCCAAAGAACAGAACAAGCACACTGCTTCAAGCATGCAGACGACAGAAATGTGCTTTGAAGGAGAAGCCAGTTTCCTTTGAGTCCTAAGAGGCAACCATGCACCACGCTGAGACAATACCTCTTGCTCTTTGGCAACTCCAGAGCACTTATGGACTTCCTGGAGGGTCCCACAGCCGGCAGAGGAGGCTTAGCGACAGGTGTGATGAGCAGGGCATCCAATAGCGAGCGGTAAACACCAGGTTCGGAGAGTCTAGCAAGCGTTTAAAAAGACCCACAAACAAACTAGGTGATCACACAAAGTCCAAGTTGGCTGGGGCCACTGAAAACCCAAAAACCTTTATGAAAAGCCTATATGGAGAAACTGAACCCATGATAACTGATGTAGGAATTATGTCTAAATAAGAAGTTCACAAAGTGGAGGTTGCACACTTCAATGGAAGCACAAGGCAACTCACTAGGATGTGAGAAAATTTATTTTATTTTTTTTTTACCATTAACAAAGTAAAATAAAAAGTAATTGGAAAAGAGTGTTTATTTAATCTTTTTCTCATATCTTTTAATTTTCTGGTTTTGTGTACGCTTTGTAATGTACATAATTTATTAGTACATTAATTTAGAAAAACATAAACATACATATTATTGCATGCTCAAAAAATACTTTACTGATATGAATGGATGACTGAAAATTTTTTTGGTCTAAGCAAGCCTTTATAAAAAGCAATACAGTAAAGACTTAGATGGGATTCAGAAAGTGACTGTTTTCAAGCATTAAAAAGTTCCTCAAAGATACAAATTATTCACGGTTGTCCATGGAACACAAATGTTATTTACAGTTAATTTACTAATTGGACTGTAAAACAGGTATTATGAGGAACAGAATGGTAGAATTACTCATCAAAGTTTAGAGCAGCAGTCTGGAGCTAAAATAGGGCATGGGAGCCTTGGACATATTCTAACGACTTGCCCATCACTCTACTGTGAAAGAGCTGATTTCACAACCCTGCCAGGGACCAATTGTTCTTGTGTGACCTTGAACTTTCTTAAACTAAGGTATTAAATATTCCTTTCAAAGTTGATGTCTACCTGGCCCGGACAGCAAGAGCAGCAGACACAGCAGCAGCAGCCATGCTCTTAATTTTTGATCTCTGCTTGAAAGGAGAAAGAACTGGAAAAGGAGTGGTTCCAAGAATTGGTAGACTTCCCGATGGATTTTCCAGCAGTACTTTTGTAGCACAGAAGCTTTGAGCCAACACAGGAGAAAACAGAGAAAGTAGGAAAGATTGACAGAAACACAAGTACAAAACCAGACCACATCAACCACTGGAAAGTTATGTTATTGTAGGTTTCCAGCTCACAGAGATGTCAGGCAACGTATTAGCCACTTGAATACTAATGTGGAAACCAGCAATTTTGATTTCACCCACAAATAAAACTTTCCCTTCATAAACATTTAGCATCTGTCAGCCTCCAATTTCCACATTCTAGACACACCTTGGTCATTCCCACTGAGCCAGGGCCCAGAACACTCCATGTGGATCCATGTAAGATTCCATGGTATGGACATAATGAACCTTAAAGATCATCTACCTTCTTCTCTTTTTCATAACAAATAATAAACATAGAAAACATTGGAATATTTGCTGATATTAACTTCAGCAGGTCCATTTTTAGCCATTTTTACCCTCAGCATCATCCTCACCTCTTTTTCATTTTCCTTACATGGAAAGGAATGTGAACAGACCAAAAAAAACCCAAACAAACAAACAAAAAAAGTGAAAAAACCAGACTGGCTTCAAAATAATTTCTACACAGGTGAATCTGTAACTCAGGTTCTTAATTTAAAATTTCACTATTATCCACTGAATGGATGCGTACTTTTTAAAACAACTACAGAAATCAACAGAACACTCCAAACACACAGCTATACACCACTTCTCAGAATTAAATGCAAAAACACTGCCTGAATAGCTTGCTTATGTGTAGCAGTCTGCTGTAGGTATATCTTAAAAAGATTTACCTTGTATGACTTAGGGATGATTTAGACTGAAAGCTTGAGATTTTATTGAAAGGGTCTGCTTCACAAGCAGGCAGAGATGCTTCATGCCTGCCCAAAAGCAGCAAGAGAAGAAAAGTCATTAATCAAACACTTATTACACCTCTGGCAATGCTACCTAAAGCTCAGGAGGAGTTCATTTAAGGAATTTTTTAAAAGCCCTCTTTACTCATAAAAACCAACCAAAAACTCCATCACCCCAAAAAAAAAAAAAGTATGGTTTAATATGCTTATTGAAGCACTTTCATTACTGGTAAACACTATATTCCAGATGTCCCATCGTTACACCATGTAATGCTTGTATTCTCCTCCAAAAACTTCAAGCTATTCAACAATTTAAAAACACACACTTTACACACTTTGTAGCAAGGGTGACTAACCTTTGAAAGTCAGGTGAATAACATGTGGAATATCAAAACAGCATGCATTATTGCGCACACTGCTTTCCCCACAAAACTTTCTTCCACACTTGGACACCATATATTTTCCTCACGTCACCAACTTTGGCCAAAAAAGTCCAAGTGAATCTTCCACCCATGACTGCTTTTCCTCCTCCATCAAAAGGCTATTTTAATTTTTAAATTATTTTTCCAACTTTCACCTAAAAGCTACTTGAATTTCTAATTATTATTTTCAGAGGGTCAGGAGACACTTGTAAGCTGCTCCATCTTGACTGCATCATCATAAAAACCCACATGAAACTGTATGACTTTAACTAAAAAAAGGAGAGATTTAGATTAGATACTAGGAAGCAATTCTTTACTGTGAGGCTGGTGACGCATTGGAGCAGGTTGCCCAGAGAAGCTGTGGATGCCCCAACCCTGGAAATGTTCAAGGCCAGACTGTCTGGGGCTTTGAGCAACCTGGTCTAGTGGAAGGTGTCCCTGCCCATGACAGGAGGGTGTTGGATCTTTAAGGTCGCTTCAAACCAAACTATTGTGTGCTTCCATGCATGTAAAATTGCAATTTCAAACCCTGCCTTTCTAATGCAGGTGGCTCAGATGTACCTGGCAAGAGCAGGAGGCAGCCTGAGGGCTGTTTCCACATGTGGAGCTGCAGAAGGCAGCCACCCTGCCGGGTCAGCAGGCAGGGGGAACTCCACGGTCTGTGTGGCCACAGAACATTTCACAGGGAGATGAGGTGCTTTATCAGCTGGCAAAAGGCTTGCTGTGTCTGGAGCAGGCAACTCCACAGTAATTTCCCTAGTTGATGTCAATTCCACAAGTAATTATAATGAGACAATACATATATGGAGAAAAAAAGTCTCTCATTTGATTAAAAATACAAAACAATTAACAACCCTTTCTTGCATCTTTTGTAAGAAGAGTGAGTAGCGGGTGAGGGCCTTTCTTCCTTCTTTCCTAGGAAGGAAATAACTCATCCCCTAGGAATCAAACAATACTGAAACCAATTTTTGGAGGCATTTTTACAGCTCAAGTTTGAGTGCTTGTTTAACCACAAACACAAACTAGCTGGATAAAGTAGTTACTCAGAAGATAAACTTGAACAAGAGCAAAATCAATACATTAGAAGCTCGACCTAGTATAAGTTGACATTAGACATTGTGGCTACTTGGCTGCTGGTATTTAAAATCTGAAAAATTGAAGGAAGATGAGGTGTATGCTTGACTAAGACTTCCAAAAGGTTCTCAAACACAAGTTCTATGAAATAAAAGGAAGCAGAAGGACAAGTAGCATTGACCACATGAAAGCAGTATTTCTCCCCCATATTTTACTTCCTCTTGCTTGTCATTAAATCAAAACAACCATTAAAGATCTGACAGTTTTAGTTTGGTCAGCTGAGACTTCCTCTTCTCCCCAGTCTGACACTCATTTGCCAATTAAATGTGAAACTTCTGTCTTTGCAAATTCCCTTTTCTGTGTTGATTAAAACTGAGGGAAGTTGTTTAGGAAAACTGATGCAGAAACATCAAACCTGCCAAAAAGGAGCCCTGGCTGAGTTGAAGAGAGTACAGCAGCAGTTAACAATTCATGACAAAACAGGTGTATGCACAGATTCTATCCTTTCCTGAAGCTGACCTCAAGTTCTCCATAAAGTACACAACAAAAAATCAAGATTAATACCTACTACCTAATACTGCATCTTTGTATTTATACCAGGAGTAATTCCACTAAAAGAAAAGATAAAAGTAAGTTTGTAAGATTGTAAAAAGAATGTATATAAAAGACCAATCTAAAGACCTGCTGGCATTGCATCTGCTTTATACTAGTTATGCATTTTATCAGGAAGTGCCAGATTCTGTGGTTTACATGGTCTAAAGTTGAGAGGATTACTTTTTAAGATGACTTTTTGCAACTTTCTGGAAAGGCTGTAATTCCTCTTAAATATTTTACAGTTAAACTTACAGGAGGACATTGCATATGTGAAATAAAGTAATAATACACTATAAATTACAGTAGTTGGCTGTATTGCCATACAACTAGTTGAGGCTTTCAATAAAGAACTAAAACTACAATAAAAAAGCATTATGAAGTCTGCCTTATAAGCAGTGAACTTAACTTTAATCTAGCAATCAAAACCAGATCCTTCATACATTTCACAGCAAGCTTTCTCTTTCTTGGTGGTTTAGTAGTGGGTGGTATAAATCACAGAGCTTCGGTCAAGAAAATGAGGACCTATGCCAGTCACTGACAACAAATGCAAGGCTTCAGGAGCAAGACCTTTGCATGGCCCAATTTTGCTTTACTAAAAGCCTGACATACAATTGTTTCATACAGATTTCTGATAGCTGCCATTTTGTAAAAAGGGGGCTTTGGAGATCAGATCTGCTGTATTTCCCACCCAAAAGAGTGCTATAAAAGCAGTGGCATCAGTTTAGTAACAAACATATCAAATATAGTTGCTACCTTGATGACCTCCCATTTCAGGAGAGAATCAAGACTACACAACTTTATAAAATAAATTATGTTTTCCTTCCCACACTCAATGCTAAGCCTTTCTTCTACAGCTCTGCAGAAGCTGCTCAGATTTCTGCCCTTCTTGAGCAGAAAACTCTTATCATCTACTTTTTTGATCCCTACTATAAATACTTTGGCTCTAATCCTGAACCGCCATGAACATAGCTGTCCTTTCTGATTTCTCATTTTAAAGATGTTCTCTTGCTAGGTTAATTTTGCCAAATAATAAACTCGGAGGCATAGGTCTTGAGTAACCATAGATTTAAATTTCTTTTTCCTGGACTCAGATGCAGAGCTAGGATTTAGAAAAGACCCCTTGGTACTCAGAACACAGCAGTTGTAGTGGTATCTGCAAGGTATTTCTGTAGCTCAGTAGAATCACAGAATGGTCTGGGTTGGAAGGGACCTTAAAGATCATCTAGTTCCAACCCCTCTGCTGTGGGCAGGAACACCCTTCCCTAAACCAGGTTGCTCAGACCATGTATTGCCATACATCTTCCACATGCATTTTTCATCTTTGGTGATTTAAGAGAACGTGCTGCTGAAAACATCATAACCAAATCTTCTTGACTGTGTTGGTTCAAACCAAAGGTTATCAAGAAAGTAGCCACCATCCCTTCCTAACAAATATCATGTTAGCTCATGGAAGTACCTGCTTCTCCCAAATGACAAAAAAGTCTTCAAAGGACAACAAAACAGGCTTTTATTTTGATGACAGGTTCCTCCTCACCTCTCAGCTAATTGAGACTACTGCTTTAAAGGTGAGTCTGTCAATTCCAAATCTCAGTATTAGTTTTCTATTTGCAAAAAGCCCACACAGGCGTGGGCAATAGTATATTTCTGTATGGTTTACACAAGCATGAGTATCTGTCTAGGGGCCTGGCAGGACCAGGTTCTGCTCATTTAATTCTCATTTTTAAAGGAACAATTCTGTTTCATGTTGTAACTTTGTACTTGTGCATGTTTAATGAACACAAGCTACCTGAAACTAAAAAACACTCCTAAACAATGAAATGCAAACCATCAGAAAACGCTATTGACCTTCAATAAGAGCATCACAACCCTCCAAATTACTGTCACTGTCACTCATAGATGACCTCCAAAACACCACCAATCTGCCAAGATAAGCACCAGTAAAACTACCCATGGCTAAGGACAGGAAATTTTACAGATATTCCCCTGCTTTTCTTTGATTGGATTGCAGCACAGCGTTATGAATTAAATAATCTACATTTTAAAAAATTACTTTTATATTTTTAAATCCATATTTGCTCTTGAGCTGTTGAGACCACTGAAAAGCTACTCCACCCAAGTGATGGAGTGGACACCTGCTGTTAAAATACACATGCTCAATATTGTGTCTCATTTTAACTCATATCCTTATTTTAACTCATATCATAACTGTTCATGAATTTCCTCAGCTTTATTTAATTTTCTCCTTCCCTCTCCTATCTTTTCCAGGAAAATCCCTAGTCAGGGCAGATTAATGAAGTTTATTTTAAGTAAATGACAAACAACCCTCTCTACCCCAAGACAGACAAATGCAGGCTAGAACACATAGATAGATTTTTAACTGAACCAAAAGTCCCTGTGAATAATTTACCTCCCAGAAGCTGTTGTGGCAGTGTGTTCAGAAAGTCTGGAAGAGAGGACACTGCCAGGGCAGGAGTCTGCTGTCAGCAAAAGAGCAGCTCTAGATTCTGGTTCAGCACTGTTTTCACTTCATTCACAATAATAAAACCAAGTGAAGACACACAGAGAAAGAGATTTTTAATCCACATTAAAATAGTATGAAGAACAGGAAACACTGTGCATGACAGTGTTAGTAAATTGAAAAAACCCCAACCAAACAACAACAACAAAAAGACAAGCCCCTCCTCCAAAACCACCAAAAAGACCATGGAGTTCAGAGCAAAATACAATTAGGGGGATAAAATGATGCAAAATACACTTAGGAGGTTTCATGCTTTCAGTGAAGATTGAGAGTGTCCTGCTGCTTTTAAACTCAGAAAGCCAAGTAGCATTTTATATTTACAAAGATGGAAAACATAGGACTACATTATGTAATGGAAAATTTCTTGAAGAAATACTGTAAAAGAGAGTGACACAAGTGCTAGTGGGATTCACTCACGAAGCTTTATATGTTTTTTGCTACGACTTTCTTGGGGTGTTAATTTTGTGAAGGTTAGACTACGTATTTCTCAATATTTTAAATATCCTTTCTTTTACTCTGTTGTGATAGGAAAAAAAAAGTTTGGAAAATGTCTTACAGCACTTTACTTGAAGAAAAGCATCTGTCAGACATATCACTGTCATACACAAAAATAAAAGTAAACTGCAAGGTAGAGAGCAATCACAACAAGTTTTGAGCAGACTAAATTAGCCACAGGAGCAGGTATTGCCTTTTTTTTTTTTTTTCCTTATATTAGCATGCAGAATTAAGTATCTTAATAAAGTAGGGACCCTTAAGTGCTGAAAAATATTGAACACTTAGAAATGACCAGGGAGCAAACCTCATAGGTGGTAAAGGTGCAGATGGAAATTCTGGTGTAGGTGACATCTCCAAAATCGGGGTAGCTATGGAGTTTTTTTTCAAATTAATACAGGTATCCTGTGCTCCTGCTCCATCAGGTAGATCTGCATGTATGCTTTACATAAATTTGTGACATGAGGGAGAAAAAAAATAAATGCATAATTCATGACAGGTGGTTGGCTTCAGGACTGACCAAGAGTAGGACAAATATTTTCCAGCTGGTATGGATTAACTAAACTACAAATCTGGAAAATGCAGACACATCATCACTCAAGACAATGAACTGACTACAATTTGAGGCCAAAACCAAATTTGTACCTGATTGCTCAAAAGGAGATGGTTAAAAGTGAACATTTTAAAGAAACTTGGAAATACGGTGCTGCAGAAATAGAGCTAATCAGTTACTAAAACACATAAATAAACTTTATATAAAAGCAAGACACTGCCTTTCTAAGTTTTAATTAACTGGTTTAAGAGCTGCAATTTACACATTTCAGTGAGAGCTTTCTATTTCCTGTCCTTTCAGCTGCAGAAGAGAAAAATCTGTTTTATCCACACAAAAATCCCTAGTGGGTTACAGTGTAAAAATAAACAATAACAAAAACCACACAGAACATTTGCCTTGGACAATGCCTGCCTGAAAAGCTAAATATTACTAAATTGGGATACTTCTCTGTAGATTACTGATGAAAGAGAAGTTTCTATTTCATTATCATATTAATACTTCTAGGAGATCTCTAAAATTTAAGCTTATTCATTTATACGGCAAAAAACATTCAGGTTATTTTTTCAAAGATGAGATGTACGTTCGGAATCAGACATGAGCTACAGCATGACATTCCATTGTTTCGGGAAGAGTAAAAAAAAGTCCAAAATTTAATGCCAGTAACTGCTGTACAATGGGGATTTTGGGTGATGACATCTCAAAAGCAGTAAATGAAATTCATTTCACCATTCATAAAACATTTTTGGAACTAGTTATTTTTTGTTATGAATTTATAGAAAACTCATAATTTGAGAAGCCTTCCATATTCTCAAAAATTTTAACAGAAGCTTCTATTCTTTGGATTATTTAGAGAGGTTTTTTCTTCTATTTCTTGCTAAAGCAACTCACCCTTCAAAGGGATAAGAGCCGGTAAGACAGATAAACATAACGGTAAGTTTAATAATGACAGGAAAATATTCTCAATACCTAGGAACATCTCCAAAACTAAAAATACATTAAGGTTAAGCCATTCTGCCTTTAAGAAGAAACCTTTACAGAGTCAAAGCAATAACCTCACATAGTTTTCATTGCATTGATGTTCTCTGAAACTCCTACCTTTCTTTCCATTCATAAAGAAATTACATAAACTTAGCAAAACAATTTTAATACACTACTTTGCATTCCTATTTTAATACACAGTATTCCACCAAATTATTATTTTGTGGTGTATGTGCACTCAGTAACACACTTGGGTTTAGTAACACAGTACTCACTATCAAGGTATGTGAGGGGTGGGGGGGGAGGCATAAATCCAACAGATTGGCACTTCTCATCAGAACACTCTTTAGTGAAATCATTAAAGGGAATATTTTCCCCTACTGTCACTAAGGAGTTAACCCAAAAGGTGTGCAAGACGTGGTATCCCTTGGTCTGTCATTACCAGGGCAAATCTAGTTGTATGCTGTGCATTGTGAGGCATCCACATTGGTGACTGTTAGTGTTAGATAACTTGGCTATTACCTGAAGTCTCCATTTTCTGTTTGTCTTTTCCTAAAGATAAAATGACAAATACCATAAGCTACTGCTGTACTGTAGAGCAGCATAAACCCTCTGACAAGGAAACAAAGGCTTAAAATGGTTCCAAAGGTATCTGTTCCTTTCAAGTTCCCAAGTTGTGCAATAAAAAAACAACCTCCCCAAGTCTGCAGAAACGTGTTCACATGAGTAATTCCATCAGAAGAGCATGTAGGTCAGCTGCATAAAGTCCACACCAATTGCAATGGTTCTCATTGAGCAATAATGGAAGACTGGGGTTTTATATATGCTTTACAGTTCACCTTTGAGGTCTGAAACATTATTTGGTTCAATGAGCATTGCAAAAAGCTGAAAAAGAATTTTATTTAGTAGAATTCTTACTCCCATAGCCCCCCAGAGGGTCAATAATTTTATTTATTTCTGCAAATTTCACGTTGATTTTCACAACACAAACACGCTCCCCTCCCCCCCCCCCCATTTTTAACGTGATCAGGAACTCTAATACTATGATAGTTTTATACAATTCAGATTTTTTTCTAGTATGCAGCAGGGATTTAATTGTTCCTCTTCCTATAACCCGTAAAGGTGCAATGAAATTTCAGCTCCATGCATGAGAAGACTATTCAAGCAGTCCAAGAGACTTAAAAGAACAGACAGAGCTAAGATAAAAGCAACTTTTATTAAAATACTCTTCAAGCTTCAGAATGCATAAATTAATGAATGTGTAGCTACTATAATACATTATTTTACAGGAGACATAGGGCTGTGAAGCTTTTATAAACACAAGAAAGCCTATAAGCTTCACTCTGTAATAAATAAATACTACTGTCTTATCTTGTTCCTGCTAGAAGATGTGTTGAAGCTCTTACAGGTACACAGCAACATTCTGCTCAATGATTGTTTTTTTTTAAGTTTTCCAAAACATGAATATATTACTAGTCTAAACAGCAGAATCTTTATATTGAGCTTTCACTTCAATTCACACCATTGGCATATATTTTTTTAATTTATTTTTCTTTTCTTAATAGCAGTCTATCTTCTTGCTGTACTTCGTAAAACATTTACAACCACTCTAAAACTGACCTGCTAGTCAAATTCAAGATAATTATCCTGGTAAGTACGACAGTTTGAAATAAGTGCATACAGTCCCTCTTCATCTTCTTCCCGCAGCCCCAAAAATCAAGGTAATACAATTTCTTAATCTTTTGTCCAAAATTTTCTGCTTTCTAACAGCCTACAGTAACTCAAACTCAGCAATGCAAATGACTCCTTTCAGGCAATAAAACCGCTTGAAACAGCCATCTCCTCCCCCATGCTGGGAGATTCAGCCACCCAAGTTGTTCTGTTTTAAATACGTATTTTTTGTCAACTAATGATTAGCACAAAAACATTTTCATCCCATTTTTTACATGTCAGTAGGAAAGTGTTAGAAAAGTATAGAAAAGGATAGAATTTCTCTTGCAGAAAGGCTAGTGAAATACATTTTCTTTTTTTTTTTTTTTTGTTTTTGCAAAGCAGATGGAAAAGAAGAAAGGAAGGAAGTGTTTGTGTTTTGCTTTTGCAACTTGGGCAAAATCACTGGACATTAAGAACACGTGCTGAGACTTCATGGTGCCAGTCACGTAATTTTGTATATTTGGGGCTAATGACGTGGCTGTGAACCTTTTCCCTGTGGAAAGAAGTGATAGAAGAAAAATAAGAAAGAAAGAAAGTTTGTCTTAAGCAGTTTCACAAGTGAGCATGCAAACTCCATGCACTATTCGTATCACTTTGTCTTCCTCTCTGTCAAAAAGGTAGGATCCAGTGTTAGTCAAAGTCAGTAGAAAAAGTCTCACTGACTTAAGAACCACTAGATTTAGCCAGTGGTTGGTGCTCATTTTGAACAACATGTATCCCAAAGCAAGGAAAGAGGTGACCTTCATTCGCAGTCCAGAATGACAATGCCTTCCAGCTATGCCTTGCAATCTGATGCACACTCGCAAATCAAAAACGCCTGGTTAGACTTACAAAAAGGAAAACACATCAACAAACTGACCTCGTACAGACAACAAATCAGACCAAGCTTGCAGAAAATCTCTGCACAAAGCCCTGAACAAACTTTACCACTGGACTGCACCCACACTTTTAAAACTTTGTCTATAGAGAAAAAGATCTTGATTTTCACATGCTGAAGTAAAAGGCAAAAAAAGAAGCAACATTTTAAAAACAACCAAATGTCACACCAATGCACCAAACACTCCAAGTTAAGAATTAAGACATGCAAAGTATTAAAGTAATAAAAATGTAAAACATCAACTCACTTAGTCTTCTTTGCAGCTTCGTTTTCTGGTTCTTTCACTAAAAAAAAAACAACAAACAGAAAAAAAATTATTTTCTAGGGCACTAAAGACACTGTACCACCACACTGAGATTCTTTTCTGTGCCAAAACATTCACCACAGCAGGAAATTACAAGACTTGTTAGGATGCTTTGATTCTAAATATGCCCCAATGGACATGAGTTATGTCTATAAATTTCAAGAGCCACTTTGCTCATAGGATTGCTGAAAAGTGGCTCTGCTGGTCTCTGCCCTTTCCCTTGGCCCACTCTCCACACAAGCATTGAGAAAGGTGATTTGAGAAGGTGAAGATGAATAGAAGTTGAGAGGCATTTCTTTTGGACAAACCTCCAGTGGGTTTATATCAAGTGATAATCCAAACATCTGTTTGCAGCCAGGCTATGACCCATCAAGGTTCTAGAGTTCTGCACTAGCGATAATGTAAACTCCCAGCCCTGATTTTAAGATTGGCAAATCTAGTTGCAGTTATTTTTTACAGTATTTGCCAACATGATAAATTTGCCTGTACTGGGTAACATGTTATTCAATGTTCAGGTCCTTACAAGGACTTACAAGGACTATTAAAGATAATTGAACACGGGCAATGATCATTGCCTAGCACAAGACAGGACTACAAAACAATCAGAATACTGTCCAAATTCAGAATATTTATCACACGGACAATCATCTGTATTTGGGAAGATGTTATCATTGGCTGCTAGAGACTAGATTGAATCAAATCTGCCCCCAGGAAGGGGATCCAATTTCCTCAATGACTTCTTTATTACAACACTAGCTGTAATTAAATAATCACCTCTGCATTAGATGCTTCAGTCTGAACATGACTGTGCTCAAAGCTCCCGATGGCACTTCTGATGGGTTTTACACAAAAGTAAAAATCTCAGCCAGTGAATTATAGCTGACAGCATAAAATGAAACTGAAGTTTTACAATAAAATTATATATCTGGGAATGAACCTTCTCCACATCACCTGTTCCAGTCCACCAATGCGTGTAATCACACCATAACATAATCAGAGGGTGGAAACATAACCTGTGAATAAGCTGAGGAACTATGAATCGTAATTAGTTAAATCATTGGAAATTGCATACTTTTGTCTGACCAATAAAGACTTTCTACATGCCAGAAAAAAACTAAATTTTTTGAAGCGTAAAATTGGAACACGAATGTTGCCATTTTGATGATACAGGGCAGGGAAAGAAACAACAAATACACATGTCCCAACATCTTTGGGAGTGGAAATGGAAATTTTAAGATTTACCTAGAATGTGATAATTCAACTTAATCAGGAATAATGTCCAGTAATTTACATATCCTGAGCTATTTAGTGATCTATATTCCTTCTACTCCCTCCCATCACCTCCAGCTTTTAAAAACACTTAATCTGGCCAAGGCCATTAACTTCTATTTCATTTACACCAAGTCACTCACTGTGATCAGTGCCGGTGATTTGGGCAAGGATGCGGAAAGAGCGGGACTGGGTGGTGCCTGTCCGGGGATGCCAGTCCTCGGTGTCTTCAATCAGGCGCTTCTTGCTGGCATCTCTGTGGGTGGGTGCGTGGTAAAACTCCGTATAGGTATCCATGATGTGCTTCCGCGGGGGGCTGTGTCAAGGAGAGGGGAGAGCAGTGAGTGAAAAGCTTCAGAGTTTGGGTAGCTCCAAAGACACAGGCAGAACTGTGACTTTTCACAGCGTTTAAAGGCAGCTTCTGCATTCGAATGCAGAAGTGCAACAGTTCAGGCCCACCTGAACACAGATTCAGTTCTCTGGACCAAACACAGCTTTATAATTGCTCTGACTGAAATATTTTGACTTGTTTCACTGACAGAACATTTGAAACAGTAAAAGCCAGTATTATCAAGACATTTACATATTTAAACTTTTACCGTTTGGGCGGGTTTTTCCTTGGAGATGACAGAGTAAGACAGCAAGAGAAAGTTTTCCCAGTATAAACAGGAAAAGGAGAAAAAGAAAACAAGAAATTAAGTCAGAAAGCTGAAACAGAAGTGTAGCTAATTATTCTATTGAATTAATTTTGCAAGAAAGGGCACTAAAATCCAATGAACAGTGATATTCTCAATCTACCACTAAAACTACTTAAACTCATAGTGATTTCCTTACAGGGGAATTTATTTTGGTAAAGCAGGGCAGTCTACCTAGTTCAGGTCAGGTCCTGCTTCACAAGTTCTCTCCTTGGCTCACACGAGGCAAAGTACAGCTGTGTGCACGTGCAAGGGCCACACAGTACACGCCAAGTCTTTTGCACTTGGCAAAGCCTGGATCAGAACCAGGTCATTTGAAAGAATAGGCAGCAGTGTTCTGGAACATAATGAGATACCCTGTTTGAAAGACAAACAAGCAGGGTGATTGTTTCATCTGGAAACTTTTCCTACAGTAACCTATATGCTATTATCAATCCCTGCACTAGCAGACTTGCAGGAATACAGGATTTTAAAGCTTTGGTTCCATTAAGTGATGGAAATAACATGTGAAGGCACTAGTCAGTTTAGGAAAGGGAACAGAAGGCTCAAACTACATAAGCTACTCCTAAATTCTACATTTGTCATTCCAAAACATTACAAATCTTTAAGACCTTATAAAAGTATATTTACTTTTACATAATTTGAAGGAGAAGAGCTGTGAAAAGCTATCTCCTAAAACATAAAACTTGTCATAATTATTAAGACTCCAAACTCAACAAAACATTAAAAGTCACTTTTATTTTTGCCACTAATTCCTTACTGTACTTTTCACGTCCAAATTATTTCTGGTGAAGAAAGATGGAAAATATGAGTGATAATGATGTTAACTGTAACAAGTAAGAATTAGGCCCATTCAATGGAATGCATTAGTAAATATTTAAGTTTAAAAGAATACTTAATACTTCAAAGAATGTGAAAGGTATGATATGAAATTACATCAAGACATTGAATTCATTGACACACAGTATTAGTGAATGACATGTATCACACATCAAAGTTACTAATAGAGAGAGAAAGATAGAAACAAAGACAATGGTATTTCCAGGATGGAGAACAAGGCCATACAAAAATTAAGTAAAGAGTTAAAAGCAAAAATATAATTAAAAAATTAAAACACTACTTAGAGGTGTGGAAATACATGAAAAATGTAATTATTTACATGCAGTTTACTGCATTCTAGCAACCACAGTGAAATACGTAGTCTTTCACATTTGTTGAAAGTGGTATAAAGGAAAAATCCCGCTGACTTCTCCTGTGGATCCTACTGCTCCCCTTTTTAAGGCTTAAGAGTCTACTAGTAATTACTCATTGAGGCAACAAGGTGGTGCCAGAGACAAAGGAAAATTCAATGAGACAGGCACTCCCTTAACTCAGCCTTGAGGCAAAGGGAGAAAAGACAAGCCAATAAAACCTCAAATATTTTTCATCCTACTATGCACAAATCACAGTATACGGATGTTATTTTCATTTTTCCTATATGAATTCAGAATCCAGCTCTTCATTCCAAAGTTCTCAAAGCAAGACCACACAAATGTTTTGTAGAAGAAAAATAAGCTGCAAAATGTAGCACACTGAAAGCAAAATCACATCATGTCCAATGCAGACAAAATAATTTACTACGCTAAGAAAAGCTGAAGCTGTTTTGCAAAATTTAAATATAAAACTCTATAAGAGCTATAATTTTGCAAAACAAGAATACATGCTGGTTATTCCAACAGGGAAAATGACCATAATTCAAGTCCAGTGCTGTTGATACTAACTTTGTCACTGCTGTTATCTGCAAGGGAAAAAAAGTATTTGATGTGTTAATTCATTCTTCGCTGCTCAAAATACTACAGGAGTTTCCAAATCCAAGCTCTGGTAAAGCCACGTATCACGTAAATCAAACTTACAATCATCAAGAGAACCTACAAGGGAAAATTTTAGCCCAGCTGCACTTAACCTGAGTGAAGTCTACAGACATCTTACCTGTTTTAAGCAGCAGGCACATCTTCATGCAAGAGTTGCCAAGAAGGTCTTGATAAAAGTGCAATTGCACACAGCCTATAAAAGGCAAATTGCTTGCTTTCTAAGCCAGGACTAAACAAGGGAAACAAAACCTCTTTTCCCATCCTGAAGTCAAATAGTTCATGTCCTGAATGTGGTTTGAGGGAAGCCAAGAGGAAGGGAGGATACTGTGAGTACAACAAGGTGCATGTCTGAAGAAATGCATTTTGTTCAATGTTGCCATCTACGAACATGATACAAATTGCTTTTTTTCTTGTTTGAGAAAATGAATCATACAAAATACGGAAGCAAAATTGAATACCTTTCAGACTGATCAATTATTCCAAACTTCAGTGTTTCTGATGTTTCACAGATGTCATTGATACCATTTTAAATGGGGAGATAGTTAAGCATCATTGTAAAAATTTCTTTTTTCCATGTAAAAATTAAGTAGTGCAGCAGCAGACCAATATAATCACCTTAGTGGTTTTTGTCTGCTTGGGTTTTTTTGTGCCTTAGGACTGCAAGACAGTTAAACAGCCCAAACACACTATTATAAGAAAGACTGCATAATCAAGTAGGTTTTTACTAAAATGTTTTCAAGCTTTCCCAAACTAGATCTGCAAGGCTGACAGTGAGACAGGGATTTCTTCACCTCTCAGCTGTGATTACTCATCCTTTTTGTTAGTGTTATTCATCCTCTGAGTAAGGTAGGGCACACAGTAGTGCTCACTCAGTCATCCTATCTTGGTTGTCAAGTGCTTACTCTATGCCTGCAGCACTTCCTTCCAGGAGACTACATTGTTCCTCTTTTTTAGTACTAATTGCTGCATTTGAATACTCCTTACACAGTTATTTGCTAAAACAGTATTCCTGGAAAGATATGAGATGGTTTGCTAAAGTGTATTCAACAATTCTACCAGCACTGAGCAAGTCCTTGGGATCTCCTGATTTCATACCACTTCTTTGCAGAGTGGATTCCTGCCACCAGCTGTTTAAGAAAGGGCTGGGAGTTACCATGACTACTACAGTGTGATATAAAATGCATCTGGACTGTGTTTTATGAGTCCACATATGGAAAATATTTGCACTACAATATAAAGGGAATAGATACCTAACGAAGTTGAGAAGTTCAACTGAAACAACAATTTATTCAGTATTTTAGTTGACATGGATTTTTACTTTTCTGTAGGGCTCTTCAGGTACTTGACATACTGAGAGAATATCAGAGGAGAGAGGCACAAGGCCTATTCTTCCAGTCCCTTTCCTTTGCAGGACAGGAAATAGTAACCACAGCTTCTAAGTGCCCAGGTTTTAAATTCTTAAGACTGAAAAGAAACCTACAGTTCCCCTCCTGCCCTTTTTATTATGTAATTCAACCTGCTGGACACTGTTGCTGGGCACAGAGACCAACTGGGACGGGACTGCTTGTGCCCAGTCTCCTCCTCTCCCCACAGCACAGCAGCCACTGGGAATCAGTCCCTGGGGTGCTGCAGCTCCCAAACCTTGCCCTGGAATTTCTGGGAGAGCCCAAGGCATTACCAGCCAAAATCTTGCTGCAGGTCTGAGTTCCCAGGACTGCTGCTGAGCTCAATTTAATTTACTAATCTATTGTTTACTAGCCTAGATGCTACACCAGATATAACATAAGCCTTTTACACCGCTTTACAATCCCTTGAATATTCAGTCCCTGATATGCACTTTAACATGAACAAGTATTTGAATACAGAAATTACTCAGATTTTAAATCTGCATTGCTTTTTTAGGGTAAAGGTAAAATTTAAAGTTGATGTATTTACATTATAGCGCCACAAAAAACACGCTCAACCCTGACAGCTTCCTTCAATACATCTTAATGAGACATCAGTCCCTTTGTCTCCATCCTGGGATCTTTTTCCACCTTTTCTGCCACAGGGCCATGCCATCACAGCACCCTTGACACTTCTTGACATACTGCTCTGCATTTTTGAGTGCCTGCTGCTTTCAGTCACTGTATTGGGTGTCAAAATACACAGTGAGAGAGACATGGACACTGAAATTAATACCAGGCTTGTTGTAAGGTCCAGAGTACACCGGGTAAAGCACTTTGTGGTCCTTGTTCAATTTAGCTGTGACACTCTGTAAACTGATATGTCACTCATGGAAAAAAATCATCACCAAAAGTCTAGCTTGGCCCTTCAAAACAACCCTTTTAAATGCAAGTTCCTTCCGAGAGATTGGCTTCCAAGGATTAAACAACTTCTCCAAGTTGTGTTCTACTTAGCCCTTAAACAAGCCCAGCTTTTTTCCTGTGAGGAAAAACCCTCACAGCAAAAAAAAGAAAGCCCACCTACCCATTTTGCTGTTTACTCTCCCCCTGGTTTTCTCTGAATCCTCGTCGTGGCCCCTCGGCTACATCCTGGGCGCCGTCGCCGGCAGCGGCGCTCGGGGCGGCATTGTGCGCGGGGGGCTGCCGTGGGACATTAACTGCAGGTTTAGCAGCGCTCGGCACGGGTGACCACTGCTCGGGGTTAGGCTTGGTGTTAACATGCAGTCCAGGCGTGGCAAAGGGGGCCGGTGCGACAGCCGCCATGGACGGAGCCGACGCCTGGGCTGGGGTGAATGCGGAGGACGGTGATGGGATGGAGGTGACTTTGGAGGAGGTTACAGCTCCAAACGGCCTTGGTGTCTTATTGTAAGCCAGGCTCGCTGTGGGAGTGACTTTGGGTGCAACAGCAGAGGCAATGGGCACAGGCTTAACTACTTCGGTAGGTTCTCCCTATGTGAGATGAAAAACAAAAAAGAAACACACAAAACCACGCCAAACGCATGCACATTCCTCAGCAGGCATTTTCACTGTTCTCAGGGGAGATAACACACCTAACGTGAAACAGGGAAGCAGAGAAGCAAGCTTTACCGAGATTGCAGCCATGAAATGGATGATAAAACAATCCAAGCCATGCATTTTAGGAAAGGAAATGATCCAAACATACACAATCAATATGAAATTCCACGATGGTAACTCCTCTCATCATATCCAAAACAGACACCCCACCAATCAAATTCAAGAGAAACTGAAAAACCGCTCTATTGCAAAACACACCAGGTAACTCATGGCAAAAAAAAATATGGTGTTTTTTATAAAAATCAACATTCCATCTCTCAAACCCAATTTGAGATACACACGTTCCCCATACACAATTGGAATATGCATATGTACTCACACTATATATACTAATCTGCTGGAACTAGAGGACATTGACATTCCCCAGCATCACCATATACTCTTGTCAGTTCGATACACTCAAAAAATGTGGGCAAGGTTTTTTGCCCCCCCCCCCCTTTTTTTTTTTTCTGTGCTGGGATCTATGCTTTAACATTGTGGCCTTTCAAGGTCACAGCCAGCGGAACAGTAATGTACTAGACATTATTTATGTCCACTGGAGAGGATTTTCAAGAACAGGCTGTTTATAAGTATTTCCAAGTTTGCAAACAGCCTTCTTAGCAAAAAGGGGGATTTGAAACTGTTGCATACAACAAAACACTAGAAGAACTCAAAAACAAGTAATTCTGCAGGGCTTTAAGGAAAGTGAAGGGATTTGTTCTCTTAATCTGTAATATTTAGATAAGTTTCTTTCAAATACGAAAAAAGATCTTAGTGTCCCTTAAAAGAAACAAATCTCCAGAAACTAAGAAAAAAAATCATCACCAAAAAAAAAAAAAAATCCTACCTACTTCTGTTTCTGTCTTAGGTACAGAGGGAAAACATCAGCAATATCTTTCTAAAAAAGCCCAAAATCATTCTGAGAGTTGGAAGATAACATTTTTTCACCTGTCCTTTGGGGGTTTTTTGATAATCATTTGCCAGGTCTCTCCATTTTGTTTAGGAGCAGAAAAAAAAGACAAATGCTGTAATATTCTTAATCTGGCACATGGAAAAGAAGCATGTTATACTGAAAGGAAAGTTTGAATGACAGTGCTTATCAATAACAGGGTTGGACAGATGGATATCAGTTGATGCCACATGCTACATTTCTTTGTTGTGAGGATGAACATACCTTTGGCACATGAATAAGATCGGGTTTTTGTACAGAAGCCACTCTGGAAGAAGAAAAACACAAACATAATTGTCAAACCCAAATTCTTTAAACATTTCCCTGTTGCACCCCACCATGTCCACCCACAGTTATACAAAATATTTAACTTTGTTTTCCCTAAAGGAAACAAGAACTATTCAAGTTAAACCCAGAACACTACTGTTAATAAGAAAAGGCAAAACCAAACTGAATTAATTTCTCCAGATACAAGCTAGGAAATCTAACATCTATCATCAAGTACTATTTGATTTATGAATTCATAATTGTCTATCACCAGTTAGAAGACTTCAACTCCAATTTGTTTGCTGTTTTCTATCCTTTCACAAGAAACTACGTCACATAACTCAAAAAACTCAGGACAGATAAATTGTATTTTAAATAGCACATAACCTATATACAGACATGAAACAGGCAGCTTCCTTTTAGAACAACAACAAAAATCATTCTGAAGAACTAAGCAGATTAAATAATACAGAAACTTTTTGCACAGTCTTTGGTTTTCAAAAGTAAGGTTAATGTCACTTGAACTCCACAGTATATGGCAAAAAAATTTCTCCCAAACAATGGGCACATTGAAACTACTATGGGGTGGTGGAAGGAAAGGAAGTATCACAATGTAAACTATTAAGTAGATAAAGAATTGATAGATTTTATTATAGCTAAAGTGAAAGGGCAACGTGTTACAAGTAAAAAGCATCATTCAACTGAAGTTTTTTCAGATTTGTGTATACTTGAATGCAAAAATACAGACACATACTAAATTAAAAAAGATATTAAAAATGCATCGACAAATATGATACACTAATATTTTGCTGGCCAACATTGCTGCTGATACACTTGAGTGTTTTCATGCTGTAAAAAGTGGCTTCTTGACACATTTCAAAACATTTCTGGCCATATTTGGTAGCTTCTCAGAGGATCAGTCACCCCTAACGATCCAAGAACCAGCAATTATATCCTGCCTGAAATCACATAACCCCAATTTCCAACACAGCTTCTGAATAAGGTTTTGAAAAACTGAAGATGGGTTCTCATTTCCGAAAGGTAATTTGCTAGGGAGGTAAGAAGGTTCATTTAAATTGGAGATCAGCTAATAGAAGCTACAATTTTAAAAATACTTCTAATGTATAAAGCTTTTCAATTTTTACCAGGAAAAATGGAGAGGTAGAATTGAAATCTGGCACACTTGTTACTTTTAACCACTTTTTTTATTTTCCATTTTGCCCACTTCCCCTCCCCCCCCCCTTTCTTTTTACTATTTTATTCACAATATTTACTCCTTTCCTCAAAGTCATTTGGCCCTCAGTGCTCATCATATTCCCGCAAAAAATGCATAATATGAGAAGATCATCTCCTGCACTTTGCCTTGTGCATCGCTGCTGACACACATTATGTCCACATCAACAGCAATTCTCAACAGAGAGAGGGTTTTGTCCACTCTGGGGAATAGATCCGTTCTCTCCTTTCCCACAGAGCGTGCAGCCTATGAAAAGCCAGACCTCTGGCCCTCCACAGCACTGGGGTGCATCATTAATCACTCCTAATTGCAGAGTTGTCAATTTGCAGCAACAAAAGCAAGGAGGGGGAAAAAAAAGCCAATACATACGGAAACCTTTCTTTTTAAAGACCAGAGTTAGAAGAAAATGTGCATCTCGATTCATATTGTATGTATACTTTTTTTTAATAAAGTAACTTGAAATGTTTTATGTATTTATTAATCTGATCCAACAGGAAGATGTAGGAAGACATTCATTATTTAAGCCTACTACACTTTCATGCTTGAGAAAATATTTTTGCTAATGCTGAACCTTCAAGTTTCAGTCTTATAAAAGAAACATACTTCTTTCTTTTGTTGTTTTTACAAAATAATCAAATTCAAGTTTGCAATGGATAAGATTGCTGTGCACTGAGCAAAAATTATTCAAACCACTATTCCCAGACAACCTGAAGGCATACTTTTCAAAATTCATCTTCAAAAATATTATACAAAGAAAGAAAAAGAAAGGGTGAAAAAAGGGTTTGATTACCAAAATGGTCACAGTGTTCCTTTTAAATAGCAGAGTGAGAGAACATAACATTACTTTATTTCCCCCACAAACATACTTGAAACAAGGAAATAAATTTGTGTGCCCCAGACATACTTCAAGCAGTTTAACCTGGCCTTGTTGACTTCAGACCATAATCAGACCAAAATCTGTGATTTATCCCATGTTGTAAAAAGAAAATGCTCATCCATCCAACTGAGCCACTAAGATTGTAATGTGAAAAATGCATGGTGGTTAGACAAGACAATACAAAAGGAAATGCACACTTCAAGCTGAAAAGCAAAACACATCCAACACACACATTTAAGAAAATTCCTCCTTCAGGGCTATTTCCTTCAAGATTTTCATAGATACTGCCAAATTACATAGCCAAAAAATAATTAAACTGTAGAATTTTTACATTTTGTAGCTGTTAGCACTTCATTTGCCACCTGGCAATTAAACATATTAGGATTTCATGCTAGTTTGGTCCCATTGAATGTATGAATAACTGATGATAGAGGTTTTCAGAATGAGATGACACACGTGCCCTGTTACTACTTACTAGAAAAAGCAGGATGGCTTGAATAATGATATTTTCCAAATGATTTAAAATTAGCAGTTCAGTGTATCAGTTTATACAATACTTTCAAGAACATTCAAACAAAGCAAAGACTTAAAAGCCCGGTATAAAGGCATATTATAAACAACTCACGCAAAAGACCTTGGCAAATGGTTACAGTATCAAACTTCATAAGAATTATTATAAACAACAAAAACAGAAGCAGCAGCAATCACTTATTGACATACCAATATTGAAAATAAAAGTGCACAATTTTTTTTGCATAGGCTTCTACATCAAAGTCATTTATTCTTTCTCTGGAGGGGATTGGGGGGGGGAAAGCTATATTTAGCCTATGTAAACAGTTCATTTCAACCAAACATGATCAAATTTGCTGTCTAAACATACCACAAGCTGTTTCTCTCTGATGAATGTTTTCATGACATTTAATGTAATTCGAAACATTCCAACTTCCAGCACAGCCTTATTAGGAAAATGAATTAGTCCACTCTTCACTGTAAGCAATATGCCCAGAAACAACTATTCATTCTTTAAATTCTCCTATTATTCATTCACTTTCCAAGTATTTATCTTACTTTAAAAAAAAAAAAAAAAAAAAGACACAAGCAATTCAACAGAGCCCTTTCACAGTTACCAGTGAGTAGAAAAGCATGTTATTAAAGCTAAAGCTACAGTTCTTCATGCTTCTGCAGTGAGTACAATGTGATACACCATCTTCAAAGATTGAACGTTAATGAAAACTCTGCTATCTCAATAATTAGAATTATGGAAGCAAGCTCAATGCAAGGCAGTCCTTTTTTGGACAAATCTGTTCTGTGTGTATAACCACACAAGAGGCCCAAACCTTCAGCCAATAAATCACTAAATCTTCACTGAACCTAAAATTCAAAAGACACTTCAGAGTTGTTTCTCTTCTGAACTCCATTTAAAGCCCCATCATCTCCAGTCCTGTTTCATCATCAAGGGACTATAATGTATCCATAACTTAAAAGTTACCTTAAAAAGCAAATGCAAAAATCAATGTGAAATTCACAAGGGAGCAACTGTGCTTACACGAAGTCCTCTACAAACAAGGGGAGCACACAAGACTGGTATTAACAAAGACATCGTGCCTGCGTTTTTCACATCTCTAACTTGAAGGACTGCTCAAACTCTAGTGTGGGATAAAACAAGAAGCTGCAAGACCTTCATGGAATTATAGAATCATCTAGGTTGGAAAAGATCTTAAAGATCCAGCCCAGCCATAACCCTAACACTGCAAAGTTCACCACATTAAGTCAAAGCCAGAAAATTTTCCACAAAACTATGTTCTGAACCAAACCTTTCTAATAGAAGGATGGAAGAAAGGCAGGATTTCCTTCCCATTGCCCATCTCACTGCTCCCATTTCAATACTAGCTTGTTTTTCCTAGCTGATCAATCATCAGTGTACAGATTTTGGCAGCAGATACTAACACCCCTGAAAAGCCACTGGTCAGATCTTCCTTCCAAAAACCTGATCTTTTAGTGGTTTTGCCATTGTAATCTGCAGTTCTGCTGGTTAGCTTTATTTTATTTCTAGAGAGAGTCAGTTGACAGGGTAGAAAGCTAAATAAATTTGCTTTCCATAAATTAGCCGACTCATGGAATACAAATGACAAGCTGAAAACATTTAACATCTATAACAAGTCATGACTTTCACTAGGGGTTATCTGAACAAAAACATATGCAGACATAATTTAAAGCACAGAAGAGAGAACATTCCAAATATTTTTTTTTCTTAAACACTAGCCCCTTCTCTATCACAGATATAATTAATTTCTTACAAACCTTACTCTGACTTGCAACAACAGAAAAACAAGAACATTGTTAAGCTTGCTTCTTGTTGCAACTTATACACCATCAGCAATGGTTTCCTTACACACTAATATAACATACAACTGCATTTCCCACAGTCTTGTAGAAACACATACATCGCCTTGGGCAACACCAGTTGGCAAATCAGCACTTCAGTCTTGCCAGGACAAGCATCTGTGGCCTTGAGATTGCAAACCTGTCCACATCCCAACATACGGAAAAGTGGAGGTAGTAAAATTATCATTAAGGATGAATGAAAATTGGAATATGTTGCAATAACTGAAAAAAAAAAAAAAAAAAAAAGAGATGCCTTTTTTTTTTTTTTTCACCTAAAGAAACACAGCAATGGTTTCAAATCTCTGCTCTGGTCATCATGCTTGCTAACATCACAACAGATGGCTGTCAATATTTTATTTCATCAGTAATTTTCTTTCTTCTAGTTTATTATTTTTGTTTACATTTAGTTGAACATAGCAAATTATGTCAAATGTTAATTACAATAAAACAATGCAAACATCATTGCTGAATGCCTGCTTAGGGGAGCAAATAACAATTTCAAACCAGTAATACAGGAGAGAAAAGATGGGATGTAAAATGGTACTTCAGATACTACCATGTTCAGGTGTCTTGGTATTAACATCTCCTTCTGCCAACTAATTCTTACATTAAAAATGGATTCTTTCTCCTCTTATCCTACAAAACAGAGTCTATAAACTTGTGATAATTCAAATGCTTATGACTATTCAATACAGGCATATCAAATAGGGTCACATCAGGCTGGCAAATGGTCACTAGCAGGGTTCCATAGGGCTCCATTTTAGATCTAGTTTTCTTCAACATCTTCATAAACTTGGACATGAATCTTGGACAGAAGACTCAAATGTATACTAGGTAAATTTGCTGATGATACTAAACTGGGAGGAGCTGTTGACTCTCTCAGAGAGGCCCTGCAAGAAGAAACTAGACAAATCAGATGGCTGGGCAATCACCAACCATATGAAGTTTAACAAAGACAAGCGCTAATTCTGCATCCAGATGTGGCAACCTTGGATGCATGAACAGACTGAAGAATGAGATGCTGGAAAGCAGTGCCATGGAAAGGGACCTGAGGGTCCTAGCTCAATATGTATTAGCAGTGCCCTGGCAGCCAGGAGGCCCAACTCTGTCCTGGGGGGCATCAGGCACAGCATTGCCAGCTGGTCGAGGGAGGGGATTGTCCCACTCTGCTCTGCACCGGAGTGGCCTCATCTTGGATATTGTGGGCAGTTTTGGGCACCACAATATGGGAAAGATATTAAGCCATTAGAGAGGGTCCAAAGGAAGGCAACAAAGATGGAGAAGGGCCTTGAGGGGAAGCTCCATGAGGAATGGCTGAGGTCACTTGGTCTGTTCAGCCTGGAGAAGAAGAGACTGAAGGGAAATCTCACTGAAGTTACAACTTCCTCAGGAGGGGAAGAGAAGGAGTAGACACTGATCTCTGTGGTGACAGGTCCTAAGGGAATGGCCTGGAGTTGTGCCAGGGGAAGTTTACGTTGGATATTAGAAAAAAGGTTCTTCCCCCAGAGGGTGGTCGGCACTGGAACAGGCTCCCCAGGGTGGTAGTCACAGCACCAAGCCTGACAGAGTTCAAAGAGCACTAGGACAATCCTCTCAGGCACATGGTATGATTCTTAGCATAATCCTGTGCACAGCCAGGAGCTTGACTTTGATGATCCTTATAAGTGTCTTTCAACTCAGGATATTGTATGACTCTATGATTAAAATGCAAGCAGTGTGAGGCACAGTTGTCTCATAATTAATAAAATATTGAAGAGTTTCTGTGGATGCTCTGTTTGTATGTGAAATCTTAGAAAAGGATCTTTTTAGTCCAATGAACCACTTTAAACACCTTATAACTTTTGGATTTGGTATGCTTTGAGGAGGTCTATTTAATGGAGTATGCTGAGAATATCAGTATTCCTGTCTTGACAGAATAATACCTTGAGATAATATTTAATACCTTATTTCATTAAATTCAGCCTGGGAATATTAGCTCGTGAATCACTCTCAACAAGTTTCCATACTTTCAATAAGTCTAAAGGGGGAGAATTAATAGAATATGCATGTCAGCATTTTACATTTGGTATACACGATATAATACCTTCACATCCTCACACTGTGCACTCCCCCAGCACAACAGATTACAATGAAGCACTAAGTCAGGTAAAAGAAAGAAAAACTATATTCTGCTTTACTGTCTGTTTGATAGATGGCCGAATCAAAACTATGTGCCCCCTCTTAAATTTAAATAAGGTTTGTGATTTCATAATTATGTGTTAAAATAAACAGTGCTGTTATTTTAGGAAAGAAAAAAGTTGCTTTCTGCTTTAGTATTCCTACCCACAAAGGATTAGTTGTTTTTAAGACCTCCCAAAGACAACCACTGCTCATAGTCTCATTCCTGTGGTCTGTGGCAACCCTACCAAACACATTTGTAAAGAGAACTTAAGTGCAGGCAGATAATATTTTATTCTATTACAGCAAACCAAAAACCAAACAAAAAGCTAAGGAAAAATACCATGGAATTTATCTCACTTGCCTTCTGGCTGTCAGAGGCTTTTAAAAACATGTTTCTTACTTGCATGAAGGCAGAAGGTTTAGAAACCTGGAGATCCCATCCTTACAATTAGCACCAGACTGGGAAGGCACGTCTGTACATACCTGCCCGGGAGTCCTCTCTTAAGAGCCCGAACAGGTAAAGCATCCCCAGCACAAAGTATAGCTGACGCCTTACCATCCTGTAAGGCAGATTGCTGCCAGGTGTTCTAGAAAAGTTATAAACAGCCTGTATAAAAGTGGCAGCTCAGCATGTCTAAATAATTGAGTTTGGTAAGCAGGAACCCCATCTTGTCACTGCTTGGCTTCTCACAAGCAATAGGAAAACTACTGGCTTGTATATAAGATCTCCTTATATATTGCCTTCAGTGATGGAGACAATTTCTATCAGTTATGACTTAATTTTTTTCCTCTCCTTAAGCTTTCCTAAAGCTGTCTTGCTAAGTAAAAGTATCCACATAACAGCTAATTGCAAATAACAAGACAAAATAAATATATCCAGGCTTTTAATAAAGTATAATTTACACATTTGATTTTCTTCATGAGTGCTTATTAGATACTCATTCTAACACAGCAACCACTTTTAAAAATAGCCATCTTATCAAAAAGAATAGGTCTAAATGACCTGCAGACCTAGTCCCTCCTCCAAAACTTTTACGGAAAAAAAAAAAAAGGGCCCAGCCTTACATTGACTTCAGTCTGTCATCAAATCTAATCTAGGTTATAATTTAAAAGATTCAAAACTAAGCACTGAATTATTTTTTCCAGTCTTTCCACAATATGGTGACTAATGTTTAAATTACCTCCTTTGTTTAAATCATAGCCCAAATAAACTTGAAAGTGCAGTCATATCTGTTTTAACTGGAAATTCACCACAACCAGCTTCCCTGTCCCCAACATGCCCTTATTTGGTATTTTTAATTTTTTTTTTCCCTTAAGCATCTGCGTGGGAATGAGCACTTTTTTTTTTTTTCCCCCTAAATGAAGAATCTGGCAATTTTAAGGGTCAATAGATTACTGTATTTTACTTCTTATGGCAGCTAAGCACATCTCTCCTCTGTGAAGCAGCTCACCCGTTCATTACTTCCAAAAATTCTGAGAAGTCTAGTGGAAGTGTAGTGAACCAAACAAGATGAAAACTGCTTCTGAGCTGTCAGAAAGCAACAGCAGAGAAGAGCCCTGTCCTTCACTAGGTCACCAGCACAGAAAGCGGTGTCACTCACTCAGACTCCAGAAGCACTGTCTAGGTGTCTTTGGCCAAATCTCAGCTGCCTCCTAACACCTCCTGCTTCTTACTGACTTACAATGATAGGGAATAATATGAGCAATCTGATCCTACAACTTCTGAATTTCCATGTGCTGTACGTTGTCCTAACCATATGATGCAGACATGTGGAAAGCCTACAGCAACCGCACGGCTGCCAGGAAAACCAATGAGCCTGAGACTGGTCCAGAAAAGCCAGGGACACCAACAAAGAAACGTGATGCTAAATCTATTTAAAAGGATGAACTCATGTTGGTTTTAATAGGATATACTATGGGTTTAGTTATTTCTAGTTAAGGTCAGGAATATCATTAAGCATTTGTCTGACTTCTCAGTGGAACCCACCACTAAATCAACTAACTTTCTTTCCCATTCAGCCCCTCAGGCACCTCTTTCCTCCCTCCCATGTCACCCCAGCAGTGAGGGATGAATATACATCTTCGAGGTGCAAGAGCACAGGACCTGACTTTCAAAGTGCCACAAAGACTACCATGGGTCTTTTCAGTGCAGGGATATGGCAGCCAGCACATATCCGAACTAGTCTTCATTGCAGATATGTTTGGAGGGGCTCCCACAGGTTGCCCCCAAGAGGGACACCATGACAAGTGCTAGTGGCTGTGGACAGCAGAGCTGAAGCACTATAAAACACAACAGAATTTTTATGGGATGAATTTAATGACCATGCACTTGACAGAAGCTGTTAACTTTTCCACTGCAGATTCTTGCTCTTGTTGCACTTTATCATTTCCGTGTATTGTTTATATGGTTATATATTTAAGGTCACTGGCTTAGCAGCACGTATTGCAGGTCTAACATGCCGAGAAATGCTATTTATGCCTCAACATGGCTGTCTACTATAGTTTTATATATCTAACAATTTCAGTTTGGAGGTTTTCTTACATGACTTCTTTCAGATGTTGCATCAAGACCTCAAGTTAGCCTGGCCAACAGGTTTCACCACACCTTTAAGGCAAAGGAAGTCAAAGACCAATTGCCAGAATACGAGCTGTAGCTGAAAATGATTTTGTTTACTGCAAAAGCTAAGCAAGACAGATTGGAAAGCAGCACTGATCTCAAATAGTTAATTTCTGTAATCAATAAACTGGCCAAGGAACCAATTATACTGGAAACTAACATTGGTCAAGTAAATAAATAAATAAAGCAGAGTTCTATAATTCTTCTGTTGTTTGAAAAAACTGTGAAAAAAGAGAAAAATTAATAATCCCATCTGACTCCAACTGATCCAGCTAACTAAGGAGTTTTTCCTTCCCACAGTCTAGTTTTGGAAAAAGAACTTTTCATCCTTCTCAGCTCAAAATATTTAGGGGATTACATTCACAGCACACTTACAGCATACAAAGCAATTAACTGCTTTTGTGGGCAACTAATCACTGATGCAAAACAGATGCAAAACATCTCATGGTCACAAAATCTGTTGGGATTTGTCACAATACTGCAAATGCTACTTTCATCTTGCCTTATAGCCAGAGTAAGGGAACAATGTTTGACAGGCACAGTATGTGTTTTTATTACCTCATGGGGTTTTGCACCACAGACATGAGTTTCTCCTGACAATACACTGGAATTTTTCAAAGGCAGTAATTTTTAAAAAACTGGATCGAAACAAACCCTCAAAATGCTGCAGCAGTGAAATTCAGCTGTTAATTAAGTTCTCAACTCTGCAGACACTGCTTACCTTTATGTAAGATGGTCTAACAGGTACATACCTAGTTAAACTTGTAGTGGTGCTTCTCACTTTGTATTTAGCATTTTTTCAGACCTCTAGAAAATCCTGTATACCTGAAAATGTGTCTGCTTTCCCTGGCATTACCAAACTTCCCATCTTTCTTATGCTGTTACACTTTCAAGGATGCTACCATGATCTTTCAGGAAGACACTTATTTTCCAAACAGCCAATCATTAATTTATTCTCATTTCACCTTTACTAGAGGAAGATAGTAAGAGCTGATGAGTCAGGACACTACAATTTTGATTCTCAACAGCTGTGAACTTGCATGGTAGAGGACAGGTTTTATTTAACCAGTGTCTCATTTTTTCCTGTGGGCTGATGCTTAGGAACAGTTTATCTAACAACACTTGTCAGTTCATGCATTTGCCTTAGGTTTTCTTCTATTCTTTACATCCCAGCCACACAGAGGTACAAAATTAACTATCTGAAATCAAGAAACTAACCAGTTACCTGCATAGGTACCAAATATTCACAGTATGTAGCCAGCTCATGCTAACTTGAACTATTTCCAGCATATGAAGGGCATAGCCCATATTTAAACCATGTAAGCTTATTTTAATCCATTTAGAGACAACTGTCCCTTGACAGATCACCACATATCCTTTTATAATTAAAGAATGCCTACAAGTTAGCATCATAAACTGTGCATGTTGGAGAGACATGTTCTTCAAAGGAAAGCAACAGGTGTGGTGCATAGTCTGGATTCGAAAAACAGAAGTGTAAATAGAGACAAGCAACATCATTCATGGCACCCAATAACGAGGTAAGTGTTTATGAAGGAAAAAATTATGCCGATTACACAGCAGACTGATATAAAATGAACATGGGCATCTTTAGGTCAGATAAGCTACCTATATTTTATCAGATTTGCAGCCATATAGAACTCATAGTAGAGAGAATGGTGAAAAATTACTTTTTGCCCATTCTTAATCTTGCTTCTGTTATCCCAGTGCTGTCAATTTTCAAAGAAGATTTTAAATAAGTGCATTAACCATGCCCCACAATACAGACAATACCAGAGACAACCTCCCACATTTTCTGAAAAGGAGGACCAAGGTTTCACCCTCAAATATATATACATACTATTCAAATTCACAAGCAAAGAGAATAATATTTTAAGAAAAGCTTAAACTTTCCAAAATGCAAGCTTTTCCATTTATCTAGATTTGGCCAGGAGCGCAGGAGGCACCACTGCTGACACATGACTGCCAAGCACCAAGGCTACTTCAGGTTCTGGCAAGTAAATCAACAGGGCTTTAAAAACTTTTTGATCAGAGAACTTTTGGACCTGGGTCAAATGGCTATTCTTCAAGCTCAGTCTTTTTGGCAGTCTCACAGAATTATTGAATTCAATGGACATTTGATTTAGCACTAGCATCGGACACTCAAAAGCAGCAGAAAGAAAGTTTGCCTAACATTTGCAGAGAGTCATTGTTTTCTTGACTTTCAGATATCTTTCTAAAAACATTTATCTATAGCCAAGGGGGGAAAAAAAAAAGAAAAAAATCAGTGTCCCAAAACACTACAAACAGTATGGCTATGCCAGTCTCAGGAAGTCTTTAATCAGGGTCTTTGTAAATTAGTAGCACAGTCAAAATCAGATCTGTGTTGCTGTATTCCTTAGGAAATTACAGTCCACACAAAGCACATCAGAGTTTCAAAGCAAAGCTCCTCACAGCAAGCACAAGTTTCCCCTGTTGTTCCTAATTTGAAACCTTCACAGCTTTGCTCTTGGTCTCGTTTTTATAACTTTCTGCAGTTAAACAAGAGGTTGCTGAAAACTTCCTCTAATAAAAACCCCAAGGGAAAAACAAGACACGAGCAGCATGATGACAACAACGATGACAAGACTGGTTTCTGTCACAATGAAAGAATTTCAACTCTATGTTCCAGTCCTCAAACACTCACTGGTGCAAAACATGCCTCAGCAACAGGCACAGCTCTTACTACTAATTATTTTTATAGCTGTGCAGTGGTATGCTAGCAGAGGCTAGAGCACCCCCAGGATTCTTGTCTCCATTTTGTAACTGGTTTGTTACCATGCTAGGCTGGGCATGACCCAGCAATGTGCACCTGCAACCCGGAAAGCAAATCATGTCCTGAACTGCATCAAAAGCAGCATGGCCAGCAGGTCAAGGGAAGGGATGCTGCCCCTCTAGTCCACTATGGTGAGACCCCACCTGGAGTGCTGCATTCAGCTGTGGGGTCCTTAGTACAGGAAGGACATTGACCTGTTGGACCAAGTCTGGAGGAGAGCCATTAAGATGACTAGAGGGCTGGAGCACCTCTCCTATGAGGAAAGGCTGAGAGAGTTGGGTTATTCAGCCTGGAGATGAGAAGGCTCTTGAGTGACCTGATTGCAGCCATTCAGTATTTGAACTGAGACTATAAGAAAGAACTATTTACGAGGGTATGTTGTGATACAAGAGACAATGGCTTTAAACTCAGAGTAGTTTTAGACTGGATCTGAGGAAAAATTCTTTACTGTGAGGGTGGGGAGACACTGGAAGAGGTTGCCCAGAGAAGCTCTGGATGCCCCATCCCTGAAAGTCTTCAAGACCAAGTTGGAAGGAGCTCTAAGTAACCTGGTCAACATGGTTCCTGCCCAGGGAAGAGGGGTGATTGGAACTAGATCCTTCAGATCCCTTCCAAGCCAAGATATTCTATGCTGCATGACACTATGATAAAGTATTTCTGTAGCAGCACTGTATTTTGCAGATACAGCGAAAGCCTGTGGGGAGGCAGCACTGCAAAATATTAGACACTGTACACACGATCACTATATAACTTTGTTACAGTGGTGTTTGCTTGTTGTGTGAGAATGGATTAGATTATTTCTGCAACTATCTATGAGCCTCCTTATATCACGCACTGCCTTGATAAAATATAATCAAGGACTGATTTTCTCAAATGAATGCAGCCTAAACTCTGTCTCCCTCCAAAAGTATAGAGATACACCCAGGAGTAGTTTGGACCAAATAAATATATTCTGGGCCATGAAGGAGTTTTAACAGCTGCATTGTTCTGATCCAGCTGTTCACAATTACTGACATGTGTTGTGATGCACTTCTGATTACTGTGTGTTTAATCTATATATGAATGCATTATTTTACCACTCAAAGCTTGGCATTTAGATGGTATCTGCAAGACTTCAAGACTGATGTCTGCCTGAGATGCCCCAGCTGGCTATTTCAGTGTGCCAACAAAATTAAAATATCACAAAAGATCATGCCACTCTGAGGTATCTGTGTTATTTTAAGAAGTGAAGATAGGCTGTGGCCAACTTCATATTGTTTCTTTAAATCTCTCACTTAATAACTACAGACACAGCTTAAAATAAATATGCAATGTCAATGGCATAACCATTTACATACTAGCTAACGAGCCCCTGAACGTTCAAAGAAGTATTGTATGGGTTACACTGGTTAAAACAGAAATAGCTAGAAAAGTTTCACTTGAGACTGTGAATGGCAAATCGCCACCAGCCATACAGTAGAGCTTACATGGTCTTTCCAAGCTGTGAGGAAAAAAAAAACAACCAAAACCCCTGTTACTAAAGAACAAACTTGGCAGGAACATTTCAATTATTTACCTGAAATACATGAACTTTCAAAGCATTGGTTCACTGACTGCCAAAAATACTAGTTACAAACAGCTGGAGGCTAATTTGATCATGCAAATTACTGTTATATGGATGCTGTTTTACTAAAAGATACTGTCTTGGTAAGCCATGGGGAGGAGTGCAACTCCATAATCTACTACTTAAAGGCATTTTTTCATAGAAAAGAAAAGCCTTGGGTCTCAGCTGCTTCCTACAATGGTTTTTAGGCATGGAAATTGCTCTTGAGTGATCTCTTTGGACAAAGATTAAAAGTTCAACTGTCCAGACATCTTTTCTTAATAACACACTTATGTTAAGCAGACCAGGGACCAATATAATTTTTCTTGGCCTAACTGCTATCTCCAAGAGGAAACACCCATGAACAAGGAAAAAATACATCACTGACTTCTGAAAGACTTAAGATTTCTGCACTTTTGCAAAAATGAGAAAGCATTTCTTCACAGTCCCAAAAAACATTCTGTGTAGTTACACAAAGCTTACCCTCTAGTCTCCATATGTGATGCCCACAGTTGTCTTTGCTCCAGCAGTCACATGCAAAAAGCCTGATTTTTGAAAAGCTCTCATGAGGGTTGGTCCTTGACTGTCTAAGCCTTTTGTACAGGCTTGACCAGTCCCAGAAACACAGAGAATTTGAAATTATTGTGACTACAAGATCACCTTAATTCCACACCAAAAAACTTTCATATCTACAATCACAGAGTTCTGATCATCTTCTGGGTCCTGCCCATTTTTATCAGTTTCTGCCCATTTCTACCAGTTTTCCCTTTTGCTTCCTGCCTGGCCGTCAGCAACCTAAAGTGACCTAAAGCAAGGTATGGTATTAGACCATTAATTACACACAGTGTACTTCCATTTCCTTTTTTTTAATCTACATGTGTAGCAGCTATGACTGATATATCTTCTTTAGGAAGAGCAACTTAAAAGCAAACAAAGAAATCCCAAACAAGCAAACCCAAAAAAACCCAAATTTAAAAAAAAAAAAAAAAAAAATATCCTGAAAATGTCAAGAGGTAAACTTAATTTGGTGACTTCTCGTGAGAAGAGTTTTCCACGGAGTTTAAAAAAATACAAAACCAAACAGTAGGAACATGGTGCATCATGAGAAGGATCAGATGAATTCTTCACATTTTTTAAGAATAAAATCATTTGGGCAAATTATACAATGAACAGGGTAGTCAAGAGTAAATATCTAATGTTTGTAGTAACTGCAGTTCACTCTCATACTTCCTTTGGGCCTCACCCACAGTGTGCAGCTATTCATGATATCTCATCTTAACAAAGAGTCATTCTCTAGTGCTAATGTATTGCAGGGGAAAAAAAAAAATCCCACCTCAGCCAAGAAAGGTATAATGTTCAAAATAATGAACAAAACAAAAGGTGTAGCATTAAAATAAGAATTTGATATAAGACTGCATCCTCAGACACAGCCACATAACAAGTTACAACCTTCTGCAGCTCTCTTTCACAAAGAAAGAAAAGGGGAAAAAAAAAAAAGGAATAGTTTCACAGTGTCCTTTTTTTCAGATCTTGATCAAGATGTGCTCTATCCGCTAATTCCTGGTTTATGGCAGAAACAGTCTGGGTCCAGCCCTGCAAGGTATTACATTTCTCCAGGAAGGCTGCTAAATGCCTCAGGCTCCATTGTCTTTTATAGCAGATGAAGTCCTCCTCACTAAACAAAGAACCTTTTTTCCCCTCCATATTAAAGAAATTCAAAACTTTATAACCTTATTTTATTCCTAAATACTTATTTTATTTCTAGTATAAAAATAAACACACAAGTCAGGAATCCATCCTCCCTACCAAGATAAGTCTACCAGATTAAACCACTTGACGATTTTTCCAACCTTCCTCCCACGTCCCTCACTGGCTTTAAAATTATCAACAATAACATTGAATTGATATATTATTAATTTCAGCACTAACATATGATCTCCACTCACCTCTATGCATTCTGCACAACAGAACTTACACTTTACTGGTTGCAACAACTACATGGTGTGTCACAGAAATACTTTAATGGCTAATGAAAGAAAGGATCATTTATGTTTTAATAAGAATTAAAAAATAAAGTCATCTATAGATTTTACTCTCTGATTTAAGATATCAGTTCTGAAATTCATCTGGATCCTAAAAAAAAACCCAAACAACCAACCTAACAGCTTTTCACAAAAGTGGCTAAGAATTGCAATAAGCAAATTTCACTTACATAAGACATCTAATTCTCTTCTCCACAGTTCCATTTCCTGCCAACACCCATTCCCCCCCCCCCCCAATGTATGGTAGCTGAGATTTAATATTGATTTTTTCTGATTTTTTTTTTTTAATGACAGTGTTGTTTTCCCAAGTTATGCTGAAACTTGATTTTGTCCCAGTTTCCATGTAAGCCGAAGATCCTTGTTCAGAGCACTGCCCCACCTTAGTCTAGCAGCCCTGCCACAAGGGAAACTTCAGTCTGCCCTTGCTCCAAGTCACTCAAATTGCACTAGGAGCTTTCTTCCCAAGTAGGGCTCACTCCCTTCAGCCAAGTGTAAGAGACACAAAAATCCCACAACTACATTCCCTTTTTAATTAACTTATTCAACATTGCTCCTTTGTAGGCAGCTCTAAGAGATACAAGACAAAAATATTAGTTCCAGCACTCATTTAATTATCACATTAATGGAGGGGTCTCTTATGGGTTAACAGCATTTTGTGGAAAATGAATCTAGAGTCATCAGCTTCCTTCCAAGACTTGGAAAGGAGATAACTGGCAACTCTTTTGGTCAAGGGTCTCCAAGATCAGTATTGACAGCAGACACACTTAAAACTTTTGGTACTTGAGAGGCCTCAAATGGAAAATATTACACATTTTTGTGCTTGCAAAAACTGTTACATGTTATACTTAGCACATATACTTAGTATGTGTATTTTAGTGACCCCGTATGTGTCACTGAAACATATACTCTGCTTATGTGGAGGAGCTTTGTACCAAAAGGAAAAATAACATTAGCAATTGAGAGACATTAGTTACCTCTGAAGTCACTGTGCTCGTTAAAACTTTGGCTTCCTAAATTCTGTAATACATTTAAAGAATGTATACTACATTCCATTACTTGCATAGAAGCTTGGGAGCTAGAAAGGTCAATAGACTGACTACCCTAGTTTTGGTCATTTTTCCTCCAAAAAACATTGAGTGTTAAAAGCCCTCCCTTCCCCCAACAAAGCTCACATTATTTCTGTAATTCATTCCCTTCAGCCAAAGTTTTCTCTCTTACAGAGCAGCAATCAGTCACAGGTTAAAGCAAGTCCCCCAAAATAATTGCCACTCAGAAAACTCATTTAATTGTTTGAAAACTTTATTCCAAACAAAAAGCAACATCAAACACCAGCTTCAAAATAGTCTTAGCTGCTGACATAAGTTCTCTATAAAGTTTGTGTTTCAGACAAAGGCTTATAGCCCCTCATATTGGACTTTTTTTTATTTATTATTATTTTGGAAGATTTTGCCCTCAGCCACACCCATATAAAGACAACTTATCGAATCTTTATAGGTTTGGGTTTTTGTTTTATTTTGTTGGGGTTTTTCAAGTTGTATTCAAATTGTACCTTGGCAAGAGTTAGAAATGCCAGGAAATTAAATCTTCCCAAAACTGTGGGAGAAAATACTCAGCAGATATCATAAAATTAGAAGTTTGAGACATTAAGAGGAATACTGAATATTCCAAAATATGAAAGCATAAAAATCTGCTGTAAATTGAAATGTAAGAGAGATTGAAATAATTTGCACATTTCATGTTAACAGATGGACTGCTCAGCTTAAACAGCCACAGGAATTCGGGGGGAAAAGCTAAAGCCTAAACTTGCATCAATGTTTTACAAAGTATGCACCAAACACTTTGTTAGTATCAAGTGTAATTAATCCTAAACTGAGAAAATACATAAGAACAATAATCATTTACTCTATTTATAAGAGAAGCAGATGTCATTAAGCAAAAACAAACAAATTCAGGTTCAATTCTGGTTCAATCTGGTCATAATTCCCTCAGTGTAGCTATGCATTCTGTTTTGAGCATCTAAGTGAGGAAACTTGTCCAGATTTTTAAGTGGGCAAATTACTACCCAGCATTCTTGAAATATTTCAGTAACTTTTTTTTTTTTAATTTAATTCCTACAAATTTATTGCTATTTGTTTTGTTTTTAAATTCCCATGGACCATAAGCAAAGGCAAGTCTTTGTCATCTCTTATATTTGCAAAAGAGATGCTAATTCAGTGACATGAACCAACACTAACATCTCTGTGCTGTGGATGTGTTATTTCTGCTAAAAGGTAAACTGCCCTTATTTTAAAGATTCCTCATTCTTCGAAACATAATATTTTTTACTGACAATTGCTTCCCCATTGCTCTGCCCCATCTGATCTCATCTTTATATCCAGATTCCCACTTCTCAGAGCTCCCTGAAATTGGCAGGATCAAACACCTCCCTTGTATTGATTAGTTGCCTCAGGGCTGGGGAGAGCAATGACCTGTCATCTCCAGCATCAGCAAGTGGTGTCAGGTCATGTGCAAGACAGAAGAGGATTGTAGAGCAAACACCAAACAAAATGCAGCAGGTTAAAAGGGTAGCTCAAAACCTTTATAAAGCCTTTATAAAACCTCCTCACTCATCACAGGAAGGAAGGGCAATTTTCTTTTCTGAATACTTTTGGGCAGAGGCTCAAACACAGAAGAACTCCAAGAGCAGCACCATGAGATCAGGAGAAAAGCATGTCCTCTGTGCCCCTACCCCAGCTGGGAGCCAAAGTCCTTTCAAGACCAGAAATTGCTGCATCTCCATGAATGAAAGAATGTGCACATGAGCAACTAAAAAGACAATGTGCTTTTTTTTTTTTTTGCTGATGGGAATAAAGATTCAGCTGTGACTAAACTGAAGTGTCAGATGAATCCTCAAGACTTCCTGTCTGAAATTTCAAACCACAAAGCTGACAAAGGCTCAGATATGGTGCAGAAAGAGTGCGCAGAAAACAGAAAAGAACCATCTTTTTTTTCCTGAACAACTCACTGTGGATTGGATAAAACTGGGGATACACTGTGCACCAAAGCCAGAAAAAATGCAATTGGAAAAATACAAACAAAAAAAAACCAAATAGAACAATCAGTATGAGAAAATACTTTCCATCTAGACACAGCACAAACACCTTTATGTTGTTAGCCTGTCTGGGATGAGAGTCATGTTGATAGATACACAAAACAATGCCTATAAGACCCCACTTTAATTATTAGTTACAAGTATTTATGATAATCAAACCCACATCTCTTGTGTAAGCACCCAGGTTCTCACCACACCACACAGGGGTTACAAAGGCATGGCTTACTTCTCATTGCCCCCCTCCTCTGCTGAATCATCAGATACCAGCCACAACAGGTCTGGATACCAGACTAGCAGGTTCACTGATCCAGTACACTCCTCTAAGACAAAGCCATCCCTACAGTTTTTCAATTCTCTTGTTATTTTTCAGGCTTAGTGTTCAGATCAAAACACATTCACTGAAACACATCCTATTCAGTGTCAGGCCAAAACATGTCCCATCAGAAAATGTGAGCCAGTGGTGGGGATACTAAAAAAAAAAAATTTAAAAAAAAAAATCAATATTACACAGCTCTTTGTTGTTCGATGACCAGGCAAAGCTCGATTTTACTTCTAATATTGAATAAACAGCAGTAGTAGAAGATTAAAAACTCATGTGTATTTTACTGGGCAGTGAGACTCTACTGTGTTTCATTCACAGAGTGTTTCATCAGAACACCCAGATGCACACCTTTCTTGCCATTTTGTTTTGTTTAGGAAACTTTATTTTGAGAAATGAAACCTACGTGCACTCCAAATCATCAATATTATTTCAGAGTTGAAAGCAGATTTACATCATAAACAAAATGTAAAAAGAAGTACAACAATTAATATTTACCAACAGGGCACTTAACAAAATGAGGAACTTCATAAGGAATGAAATCAAAATGACAGGTAATAGCCATACCTGATTTAATTGTCATCATGATACTTTATTTTTTCTTAGTATCTTCTATTGAATTCTTCAGAGCTTTGATGGCTATTAAGTAAGATCAGATTGAGCTATGAGAAAGGCAGATAAAGGTTATCTGCCCAAGAGAAAGAGGAAACGTCTAGTTTCAGGAAATAAAACATTAAAGCTACAAAGCAAGTCTGTTGCAAACCCAGAAACAGAACTAAACTTTAAAACCTATGTTTAACCACTAAATCCGTTCTGACAAATAAAATAACACCTGAAATAGCAAGATCACTAATGGAAAACGTTTTCCAAGTAATATAGCATCTTAAAATAGTTGTAATGAGACACTGCATATAGCAGGTAATATTACTAGAGAAATTAAAAAAAATATTTTGCTACATTATGCTGCAGTACTTATGGAGTATCAGTGACTGTCACTATAAATACCATGGAAGTCCATTAGAAAATAAGGAAATGAAAGCCAGAATTGCATCAAGGGCCTCCTGGAGAATACTACTTCATTAAAATCACTTCAAATGAAACAAAATATAACAAAAACCTAAGAATAACACTTTTCTGATGGCTTGCTGTAACTCAGTAAAGAAAACAAACACCCTACACTCCCCTCTGGGAATTATTTATAAATGGGAGGAAAACAGTTACCAAAAGAGCTTCCTGAAACACAGCTATGAACCTTGTTCTCAGAATAACTAAAAAGCAGAACTTAGCCAGGAAATCACACTAAGAGCAAACAACCCTGCTTTCCTATCAGTCTTCAAAATCTGAACTCAATTCAATAGCTCAATTTCTGCCCTTTTCTGAAACAGACCCAAACACCAATGCCCCTTCCTCCCCACCTTCAGAAACCAACAGCATCACCTCTGTGAAGAGATAATGAAATTTAAAAAGTACATGGATTGAATTTCCATGCCCACAACAGGTCTTGACGACAGTGGTGTAGCCCAAAGCATCTGGCATATAATGACTACAGAAAGGTCAGTTTGATATTGCACTGTCAGTGGAGAGTAACCACTTTCCCCTTGGCACTTATACCTCTTAAACAGTAGATACTGACAGTCAGCAAAATTAACTCCTGGGGTTTTCAAGTGATTTTTTAGACTTCTATAATGAAGATTAGCTTAGCTGTGTTCCTGCATTCCTAAAATACATATATTTAATGCTTCAGAAATAAATTCTGCTACTTAGAAGCGTCCACGTTATTAAAGATCACTTGCACCTCTTCAGTGTGGGGATGTATTGCATGTTCTGCTTCCACCCTTCTATAGCAATGAAAAGGCTTTTCAACACACAGAAGGTAAATCAACTTAAGCAAAACTATCTTAAGGAGTTTGCAATCTGGAGATTGCTATTAGGCAATGGTCAGACTCCGAGTATTTGCCACCTCAATTAACCTAGACATTTTTTGTATTAAATTTCAGCTTGCAAATGTTACTTCTTGTTTACAGTAAGAGCATATGAATTTAATGTGGAGTGCATTAAGTTATTCCCTGCTGCCCACAAAGACAGTCCTCAACTCAGCTTCTTCTTAATTCCCAAAGACAGAGGAAAGCTATTGGTACTGCAGAAAGTTACTCTGAATCACAAGCAGGAGTTTATCATTATCATGTCTTTTATCCACTAGGCAGAGCACTACAAACCATCCTCCCCTCACATACTGAGGCATACTGTCCATTCAGCACATGTCAAGATCCAGTAAGATGATCTAATTTCCAGATACTTCCTACTGAAGTACACAATTGCAGGTAAAATACATTTGAATAAACTTTCACTGTTCATATCTTAAAAGACAGAAATCAATTGTGTCACATCTCATCTGGGATACAGATCAGTTTTAGTTGAGTTTTATAAGACAGTGAAAACAGGTTTCTAAATTACTGTACATCTAAACATCAAGCCAAAGCTATTACCTTTCAAAGGATCTGCTTGTGTAAAACCACTTTTAAAACTCATATTTTGCACTGTATTCTTCGGGTTTAACCATTTAATCTCTGTTTTTAAAAGCACCACTGTACATTACAGTGGTTTAAACCCTATAGCAGAACTATAATGAAAGGCAAGTATTTTCATATTTCTCTTAAATACAGGAATTAAAGTACAGAGTCCATATAATAACAACAGGTGATAAATATTTATTCTTTGGCTAGTCCCAATATATCTGAAAGACATGCACGGTTTTGGGCTTTACAAGAGATATCTATAGTGTCAGCAAGATCACTCAAAAAAAAAATCCTTACAGTTGACGGAAACATTTTGATGTTTAGTAAATAACGATCTACCTTTGGCACCTGCCACTGTACACTATATTTACTACTGTATTTATGTTCCTATACTACATACTGCATCAACCTCAAGAAACTGCACAGCTTTTACAAATCTTTTGCAGTTCTAAAGATTCCCAGAAAAACTCTAAGATACACAATGTAAGGAAGACTGCTATTGATATTGCTTAACTGGCCCTCAGTCCCACCCATTTTCCTGGCAGATGGGTAGGTATGATCCTGTACAAGACACTGAACTCTGTTTTTACCCTGCAACCTTCCATTTTCATCCCAGCAACTCTCCTTTGAACTTCCAGGCAAGTCTTTAGTTTGTTGGATTCACTTAGCTGGAGCATGATTTGTGGTTCAACTAATTGCTGCCTGACGTGCAGCAAAGTGCTATGTGCAACAACACTTTGAATTGCAGCTGGAAGCAAGAGCTGTACTCTTCCATTTATTTAGTGTGTGGGCAGGCTTTCTGAAGGCATTGCTTAGCTAGCTAAACCTGTTTAGCTCTTAAATTAGGTGCAAAAGCTTTCTAACTTTCTTCCAATTAAAGGACACAGACTTATACAACAACCTTTGCTTTTAAAAAAGAAAGCAGCATCATTCATTAGCTTTGAATTCTTTGGACAATGTGTTAACCCAACACTGCTTAATTTCAGAATGAGATAAAACAGGGGGACTTAAGATAACTTCACTGACTGCACTGCAGTGCACAGCACAAAAAGCCCTTTCAGCTTTAGAAAAGCTCCTATTAAGGTGTGAGGGTATGAGCCTGGAAGGCTTCAGGTCAGCTGTCACCCTGCACCTTAGGAACTCACCAGCAGTCACAGTCTCAGATGTGGTCTAAGAAAGCACCAGTTCTTGCTCTGAGGAGAAAATGTCTTCTGTAAGGCTCCACCAACAGAGCCCAAAGAGGTGAAAACCGACAGGCTCTTGACCAGCAACGCCTCACCTCCTAGTCCTGAAGCTTACACTGACAGAGCACACAAGAATCTGAAGAGCCTGCACAGAGTTCATGGTATTTACTTCAAAGAAAGGCCAGCTCAGAAATACATTCTGCAAATTTGCAGGTTAAGAGCAGCTTTCTCAGCAGCACCCAGTCACAGCACACCACACAGCAGTGCTGGTCCTGGAGGTCAGGTCACTTCCCAGCTCATTCATACTGTGGCAGGGACAGAGGAACAAGTCAGCATGTTCATTTAACCAATAAACCCCAGGGGCCACATTACTTTCTTCGCCTTACTACTTTTCTTGCTTGGTCATACAGGTCCTCTTTGGCAGCCCTAGATGATTTGGTTTTGGGTTTAATGGAGATTCTTCGATTACATATCTTCCTATTCTTGAGTATCTGGATTTGTAATGTGAATGGTTCTTTGGGAACATGGAATTTCATACGAATAATATGATCAAACAAAAAAAAAGAGGCTCATGAATTTTAATACATGGAGGAAGGCAGAGCTGTACCTGCATCATTAAGCTGTTTGGATTCATTCCCCAAATCTCTACTGGTTTGAGCTTACAGGCCACTGAAAACTTTAACAACTCTTCCCCACCCCCACACCTCCCCTCCAAAAAAAAAAAAAAAAAAAAAAAGTTT
>JAWWEW010000131.1:20829747-20869638 GCA_035583185.1 Anabacerthia variegaticeps | reverse complement strand
TGCAACCTCACAATGTCTGATGGGAAACAGGCTTTAAAATAGAACAAAGACAGGCAATTTAGAAGCTGACACCTCCCCCCCAAAAAAAAAAAAAAAAAAAAAAAGCTTTAAGGCTTCAAGTTGCTCAAAAGTTGGCATTTGGCAAGGAGGAGCTCACAAACGTTTTAAGATCAGCAACAGAGTAGAAATTGGTTTTCTATCAAAACTTTCAGAAAAGTCCAGAAAGTCCTACAGGAGCATTTAAAGTCTCACAGGTGCTCCACTGAGCGACTTACCTGGAATAGCTGCCACCTCAAAACTTAGTGACATGGCTAAGTTTTCAGGCATAATTACTGAAAACTAGTAGTATTGATTGAGGGTAACAAATTAGCATCGGGGAATACATTGCCAAAGGTTTTGAATAGCAGCTAAACTACCAATATACAGTTTGTTTATATATTTCTTGTCATACAATCTCAAATTCTGTAAATTTTCTCAACTCGCACAATTAAAAAAGGATTATTTCCTTAATCATCCAACTCTTAGTTTTAATGTTCCTGAAAGAAGTTAGACAAGAATTGATATTAAAAGAATTACAGCAAAATAAACTGGTTTAAGATTTCCAAACTATTACTCAGAAGCTGTGATGGTTTTCAAACAATTATTGTCCCTGTTCAACAGACATCGGACAATCAAGCTTCTTCCATATACTAAAAAAGCAAATCACTGCAGAATAAAACTAAAGTCAAAATACCTACGTCAGAGAAATGATGATGACTAGTAAACCAAAGCTGGGAAAAAAATGAGACTTCCAAATGCATTCTTATCATAGCTTTCTTAAAGCTCATCCTTATATGGTTTATAGAAACAAAATAACCACCCCAAGGAACCCATGACTCATAAAACTGAAAACACGAGTTTTAACCATCATCTAAAGTGAAGCCTGTATTGTTAATAGTTTGCAATACTTTCTATACTTATATTCTTCAGCTTGCTCCTCTTCTTTTTCTTACAATATCCTCTCCTGCTGTTTGATTTAGCAGTTATACTATTTTTTCACCTTTCTATAGATAAATTTAGACGCATAAATTTCACAACTTCAGATCCCCCTGTAACTAAGTGACTAAGGCTGGCTCTCGGGATCCATGGTACTATTCCCTGCAATGCTGATTTATATTTTTGAGAAATTAAATAGATTACTGCCACTCTACACTATGGGAATATTTCAACATCTGAGTAGCAAAGGACTCAAGTGTCTTAAAACCTGGTCTACATCAAGGAACCTCACTTCCCCATCTAAAATGGGAATGAATGCAACCATTATATCTACATGCTTTGTCAGAACACACATCCAAGAGCAGGACTCTCAAAGCAATAAATAGTAATACCATTAGATGGTTTTTAATAAAATACTGGAACCAATAAAAAAGAGTAAGAAAAAAGCATACTGAACTAGACTTACTGCCAAAAATCCCTTCTGGATCAGTTAACTTAAAAAACTATCTTAGAAAATAGAATTCAAATGATCCATAACATTTTTTTCCTATTACCCCACCTCAAATCATGAGAATTTCAGCTGTCCATAAGCTAAAAATCTAGATTTCGTGTTTCCTGGAAGAAAAACCAAAAATGAGGGAAAACAGTATGATAAACATTCACATTCAGGCAGGCAGACTCTTTTGAGTCTACCAACTGCAGAATTCAGCCTTAAGGCTCAGATAAATTCTCCCTCTGAATGCTGTCAACATGGACATCAAAAATACCCATGACACCCAAGGCTCACCTGTGACACTTGGGCAACCCTATACTTTAAAGAAGTTTAAAGGGGGGAAAAAAAAGCCAACACACACAAAAAAAAAAAAACACCCAAACAAAACCCAAGTCCATAGCCATCACTGAAACTCATCTCTGGCTCCTTTGCTGAGGAGCCGGAAGCAGAATGGCAGTAAGTGCTCACTAACAGCTCACTGTATCCGAAAAGATTTCTGAAGCACCCCAATATAGAGACAGAGAGGTAAACAGCCCTGAGAATCCTTCTTTCACTTCCCAACCCAAATGGTCTCAATGCCTAAATTCATGTAGAGTGAAAAGAATTCCTTTGCAAATCATATATTACCTGTGCTGTTCTGTTTTACTAAATAAGAGAGGTAAGTAAGTTCTATATTATTATAAAAACAAAAAAAAAAACCACAAAAACTTTCCACCTTTTCTGTTTTACTTTTATCCCTGTATTTTTCACTGACGCTTTTCCCAGGAGTTTGACAGCTATCATGATCTCATGTATCCATAGAAATCCACAATTCTCTATCTTTCCCATTCCCAAAGAATCATTAAAGCAAAAGTCTGCAGGAACATTCCCCAAAAATAATATTTTAAAAATAGGTGGTGGCTCTTAGCTGTTCAGCAACTTACAGATTTATTTATAAAAGTCTATGTTAAGTCACTGAATTGAAAACATATCCAAAAAGCATCTGGTTTCCATCTGTCCTCATGGGAACCAGGAATGGCTTTAACTGAAAATAAAATATTGGGGTGCAAAAGAGCAAGATCCCAGGGAGGGAGGACTGAATAGAAAGAAAAATTCAGATGAGAAAGGAGGAGAATCTATTAAGAAGCTAAAAATTGCAGGTTACAAAATAAAAAGAACAAAAGAAAAACACACTCCATATTTTGAGCCATTTATAGTATGAAAAATGAGCAAATAACATACAAAAACTAGAAGTATTGTTTTAAAAAGCACAACTTTCATACCAAACAGTGAGACTTGTTTACAGAACTAATTGATTTTAAAGAGATATATCTGAAAATACTTGCCAGCACATGTAAATGTAAAGCATCTACTACTGCACACATGGCTGGCAAGCTTAATTTTGTCCATTTCTATTTGAGCAATCTCTAAGCAAAGTGCACTTGCAATTGTGACACCCGCTTCTTGCTCCTTGTTTTGTTTCTCTTAATTTTATTTTTTCCACTTTGCACATAAAGAATAAATGAAGCCAACTGAAAACCTGAATAAGTTAACTATCAAGTTAAAATATTTATAATAAAGAGTCTGATCATAAAGAATTTCCTCTCACCTTTGTCATGTTGAATCAAGAAGTTTCCCTTGTAGTTTTTAAAAGATGTTACCATGCCACTGAGCAAACTGGGATGCTGAAGTACATCAGCCTCAGATGGGACTCATATAGCTCCACTGGCCTAACAATCCCTATAGTGTAGCACTGCTTTTCTACCAGCTACCATTTTGATCCCTACAACACACAAAAAAAAGCCCTTAAAAATCCAGGGCAAGAAGACTGTTTTCTTTCAAATAAATACTGATTATTTTGGTTAATCCCTCCCTAGCTCACAGCACAGTCAGCCCCTTCTCTAACAGGCCATGAGTCCAGTGGCACACCCAGAAACCTTTCCCCATATTGCCATTATCTTCACATTACACTTAAGTTTGCACCACTATATTAATTTCCACATATCACATCAATATCAAATCAGAACTGATCGTGAGTAAAGCAGGCATCCACAGATTGGTGCACAGCGCTTCTTACAATTTACTGTGAATAAAAATCACTCAGCACTACCACCAAAAATGTATCAACTTGAACTCACAAAATGTATTCTGGTTCCCACAACTAACTTGCTCAAACTGAGTCCTTTCACATCTTTGATAAACACCATGTGGACATGGTCACAGTGCAAAATCCATTAGCTCAAGCCATAATGCTCTTCCATTTTTCTTGGACCTACGAGTAACATCCCTAACCATCTCATCACTGTGTTCCTTCAAAGCAGAAGCAAACTAAGACAGTATCTAAGAAGTTAGGTACTCTTTCAAGACTAACCTCAACATTCTTGCATTGCAGTTCAAACTACCAGTAGACTATGTGAAAGTAGATAAAAATCTCAGAAATGTGAAAACTAAAGATAATTAAAAACAGTAAAAACAAAATAAGATCGGTCTTAGATTTTCCTGTACTATGGCATCAGCCTGTATTTTGAAGGTCAATTTTGTTTCACATTGACAGCACCTCTTTAATCTTGCATGTGAACAATAACAGCTTAAAATGTTTTATTTAGTTCTGTTTTGTTTGGGGAGAGGAACAGAAGAATGTAATTATGGAGAACCCTCAATATTAAAATGGCTTATCTTGCCACCCTGTTTATACTCAAGTTGTCTTTCCCATGGGCAGCCAGCATTTGAGTTAGAATGAGCCAGTCTGACTCCAAGAAGCATTTTCTTTCAGGCTACAAGGAAGAAATAAACAGCTAAAGCAAATCTGTTAAACAGCAGAACAAGGACATTTTCACAGACAGATGAGCCAGGATAGCACTACCTACAGGTTTGGTTTCTTAGAATCCAGGCAGAATTCAAAACAGCTGAGACCATGGGACTGCAAACTAGCAGAGCCACAAGACAGGGGATCTGTCCCACCCCCAGATGCTGGGACCCAGGCTGTTCCTTTGATCTCTCTTAGATCCTGACTCAGTCTTCAGCTGTCAAGTAGCCAACCGTGGTGAGTCAGATGCTAGACTAGGTAGGAAGGGTGAGAACAGGAGGCGACCAGGCTAACTCATGATTAATTTGATTTTCAAACCACCCATCCCTGTACCCAACCAGAAGCAATCTCAGACAAGTTATTGCCTGACCAAGACACACCTGCTATTACTTTCCTATATCTGATATTAACCCTGCCCATCCAATTATGGTGACAGGAGAAAGTGGGCCAACCCACCCCCACCCCACTCCCAGCTGCTGCTGGAATGACTCAGTGGGCTCCTGGAAAGTGCATTTCTAAACAACCTGCCTGTCTTATTGGGAGTCAGAAAAGCCAATGACACAGTAGATACAACACGTAATTCTTTAATGAGCTGGTATAATACCTCTCTTTCATCAAGAGACTTTTAATGCTACCTTTACAAGTTTCACTCCAGAAGATGCCCTAGGCATGAACCACACCACAAGATACTCCTTTCCCCAGAGATTGAGCAAAGGGAATCCCTCATACAGGGTAGCTAAGAACCAAAGTTGAGCAAAGGGACTCCCTCATAAAGGGTAGCTAAGGACCAAAGTACAGGACAACAGAAGAAACAAAAAGGGCTGAACTGGAGCCTCTTATAGAAGAAAGCACTCATACAACCATTCAAATGCATGTCACCTAGGTCTGGGAACAAGCACCACCACCTTGGAGAGATGGATGTTTGTCAAATCTACAATCACCTCATCTCTTTAATACCAGAGATGTAGTCCTTTCAAGGGCAGGATAATTTGCCACAAAAGACAGTTAGCAACTGGGGAAGAGATACATTATGGACCTCAACCAATACTCAAGGAACTTTGCACTGTTGAAGGGAGGCACAAAGAGCAGTCATGGGGTATAACTGCTGCTGTTTTCTTTGAAAGCAAGAAAAAATGTTTCTCCCTATGTGATGGATTCAGAGGCCAATCCTCCTCCAAGATGTTCACTCACATAATTATATCAAAATAGCCATCTTCTAACAAGAGACAATATTTACCCCTTGGAGACTTTGGAGAGCTTGAAGGAATTTCTTGCTTGTGCTGTTGCTCTTCCTGCTCCAGGTTCAATAATCTGTATGTGAGCATCCTGCTCCCTTTCAACACCTACCAAAACATAGTCCCAGGCTAACAGAACGATGCTGGGATTCAACAAACTCTGTTTGAGGAACAAGACTTGACTAAGTTGTAACCCCTATATCATATGCTTCAATTAGCAAAGGGAGGCTGATACTTTGTGAAATGGTAGTATCTCTGCAGGAAACAAAACTCAGAGACTGAGCCGCTGTATTTCTATCCATTTAACTCAGGGGTTAACTGCTTAAATCCATCATTTCATTTGCCAATAAAAATTATGTCGCGGGACTTGACCCAAAACTAATGCCCCAAGTCGTCTGGGGCAGGGGAAAAAAATCCTGAATAAGACCTTGTTTCAATTAAACAAGTGAATTAAACAAAACTGAAGCTCAAAAGGAAAAGAGTAGGTGACAAAGTTGGAAAAGGTCTTTGGCAACTCACATAATTAACACCTAATAAGTTTTCTAAAACACTATAAATCATGACAGATTTCAAGCTATGGCAGCAAATCTTTCAATCATTTCCACTTAATTCTGTGTACTTTGCCAAACCACTCATATGCTTTTATCCTCCAAACAACAGTTACAATGATGATCAATTCTCTTTACATAAAGGTATCTTACCTTTGCAGAGTCATGTTCAAATTGCCTGTACATGCCTTGATCTTGTTTTGTGCTTCTAGATGAGTCATCCCATCTGTGCTTATCCCGTCAATGGTGAGAACCACATCACCTATCCCCACATGTGCTCGGGCTGCCTTTCCACCATCATTAAGCTGAAACAAGGCAAGAATGGTAAATGAGAAACTTGGATGGTTTATGTTTATACTGAACACAGAATCACAGTATCTTATTCACAATGCTGTTTCATAGAAAGGAAAAAAAAAGGTATCTTTTCTCCGTTGTGAGTCCTGTGAACATATCCCTGTGAAAACTGCTGCAGTTTTTATACTCATTCTTCTTTCACTTCAGTGACAGGAAAAGTATTGCAGAGTATTGCCTGTTTTTCAAAATCAAACTCCACTTTACTGGCTGGAAGCTATGGACATTCACCAAGAGACACAAGCAGGGACAAGCACTCACAGTTTCCTGCATGCCAAGTTGCAGGCCCTTTTCTCTTCATAAATGAATTTTTGCTCACAAGAGGAGAGAAAAAGGTTGTAAACCAGCTTTTCCCATTCTAGATTTTCCACTTAAAAATATCTCTTCAAAGTTCATTCATTTATTTGTCAATGACTGGTCATGTGCGTGGAAGGTAAGAGTGAAGCTGACTTTTCCACAGCTGCAACTGCTAGAAAGTCAAAAGTTCAACAACACAGACAAACCAGTTACAGGATACTGTTTTGCCTTTCTCTCAGTAGGTTTACAGTCCTCAGTGACCTGCATTATAAGATCAGAATAAGAAATGCCTCTTGAGCAATCTGACTCTTTGATCAAGGTCACTGGCAAAGTTCAGCTCAACTGCCTTTGGTCCACTTGAATGAAACAGTCTTGCAGCACAAACCTTTGCAAAGTTCACATTATTGGCCCCAATTGAACAATAAACTAATCTTTTCATCTGATGCCACTGATTTCAACTATTTTCAATCCCCAATAACAGAAACAGAACTAAAGCAAAACATCTACACACTGATTTATATCCCTGGTCTTCAACCTGTTAATCATTTTACAGCTGGCTGCAAATTCCCTCTTTGTTTCCAGATGCATTTCCTATCTTACAGCAAAGATGTTGTAGCTGATGGTCCTGTGCATACAAAACCTCACTACTCAGTCATTTGCCTGCAAGCACAAGTCACAATAGTGATTTGAAAAAATCACTATTTCTAGGGAAGTGCTGCAAACTTCATTTCCAAAAGTGGCATTTAATTTGTGCCCCAATTGTGCTACAGCACGTGACTTGAGAATTGGGGTTATTTAGCCTGGAGGAAAGAAGGCTGAAGGGAGACATTATTACTCTCTACAACTATCTGAAGAGAGGTTGTAGTGAGGTGAAGTCAAGTCCCTCCTCCTAGGTAACAAGTGACGAGATAAGATATCATCTCAAGTTGCACCAAGAGAGGTTTAGTTTGGATTTTAGGAAAAATTTCTTCATGGAAAGCATTGTCAAGCATTAGAAGAAGCTGCCCATACAAGTGTAGGAATCACCATTCCTAGAAGTGTTCAAAAAATGTGTGGATAATTAGGGGTGAACATGGTACTAGGTGCTGCTACGTTGATGGTTGGACTTGGTGACCCTTGAGGTCTTTTCCAACCTTGACAATCCTATGATTCTATAACTTCTCAAAGGTATGCAGAAGGAAGGCTTTCACTTCTACTGGTTTTTAACTACCTGGTTTACGTTATTCAGTAGGAAACAAGAAGTTTTGGTTCCTTGTTATTCCTTTACAAACTACAGTCAACAGTCTTCACATAATTCACTTCAACAGGGAAAGTGAGGTTACGTGTCAAAAACTGTCTATGGCAAAGAGGTAATAATGAAATATTAGGGGCTCATTCATTTGTGCATGAATGGTCCCTTGACCAGGTAAACCCGGAAACTATCCTATCAGCCTACATGACATGGTTAAGGCTTTCCTAAAATCCAAGAGACAATGATACACAACAGCTGTGACATGTACTGGATCGCATCTGAAGACAAATACGTTAACTGAGAAAAAAGTATTGTGTAACACTGAAAGACAAATGCAAACTTCTAAAAATGTTAGCACTTGACAACATATAGACTAAACCCATGAAATCCCACAGTGGATCACAGTTGGCATTTTTCTACATCAGTTCCATACTTGCTGATTGCAGTAGCAATTTTTAGCAGCTAAAAACAATAGACAAAATTTTAAAACCAGAAAAATCCTTCTATTTGGTATTAGCCTGGTGAAGGGAGAGGCCTGAGATGCAGGGAGACTTATCATATCTACAGATTCAAAATAGCAGCCAGTCCCTCAGCATTACAAGTCAACATAGCGGAAACCAGAGGGTGCTAACAAGGAAAAGTTAGCAGAGCAAGTCTCATGCAAGGAAGAAACATAAAAGACAAAGGAAAAAAAAGAGATGTTCTGATTTCAGAAAAACTTTCTGACTTGCTCAATTCATAAGGATTACAAGTTTTATAGTGTATTCTTTTACAGAAGACTTGAACAGCAAAGCCAAAATCTCTCCAAAATTTGGTGTTCATATCCAAATTCTGAGCTAAGAGACCTGGTTACTATAAAACACTGATTGGAGAATTGCACAAGCATATAGAAAGCTATGACCAACATAGCTATTTATAGGAAAGCTCCTCAAACCTTTGGGTGAGGGGTGGAACCTGCCATAAACAGATCCCCAAACCGATATGTTATAGCATGCTGACATTTGCCAGCAAGGTCTGGAAAAGGGAAAGGAATGTAAGGGTGCTAAAAGCTAAAGGTCAAATGGATCACTGTGCTTTGTGATTGGGTTCCCCAAGTGAATAAAATTTAGCTCTCGTAATGTGCGCAAATGCACATGATGCTGACGTTGTCATTTGTGATGAAAAAAGAAAAACGCAACCTGCAGAGAGTTCAGCAGTAAGAGTTCAAAAGCAGGCTTCAGGGTAACTATTTTCACAAAGAGGTGGGAGGTCTTATCATCCACGGAAATGTAAATTAAAACAAACTTAATAATTTTAAAATTAGCCAAACATTTTTGTTTAATTCTAGTTGCCAACACATAATAATCCACTACTAGCCATCTGACTCTCAAGAGGTCACTCCTAAACTATTGCCTACAGGGGAAGAAACTCTTTGCAAGCACACATGGGAGACAGCTATAAAATCATTTCAGCAAAACCCCAGGATGACAAATCCTTAAAAATATGGCTGGAAATTGCACCTTGGAGATGAGGCAAAGAGCAGATAGGTCCTGAGAAGCATGACGAGTCCCTGGCTATGTCTATGAGTCCTGTTGTACAGACAGGGAATTGAATATCCCTTGTAGGTGAGGGTGTCAGAGACAGATCTGGACAAATTACTGGGAAAGAGTGTGAAGAACTGCACACACAGGGGATGCCAGAGCAGTAATCTCCTTATCCATGCACAGTGGATAAGACTTCTAAGTAACACCTACTGATTTTGAATAAGAGATCTGACTAACCAGAGAGGTGAGGTTGATACATCTAGGAAATCTCAGCCAGATCACAAGTCTTCCCTGAATGTACTGGCCAACATCTCTGGCTTGTGAAACACCTACAATGAAGTGGGGTTGAAGCTACAAGGGCAGTTTTACCACAGATGTAAAAGGAATATTATCACAAGAACAAGTATATAAAAATAAATATCTACATTGAAAACAAGAGAAATTACAACATTTGAAATAATGCAGACTTGGGGAGACTCGGTTTTGATGCTTCTTACATGCTGTAAGTGTGCATTACCATTACAAAAATAAATTCATGTACATACTGGAGGTTACATATGCAAAACTGTGTACATATTTGCACCAAAACTGCAGACAAATTCGAAACAAAACTAAAAGAAAGGTTTGCATATTTCTTGTCACAATGGAAACTAACTCAATTTATTTAAAGTTTTTTATTAACTAGTTTTTGAAAAATCCAACAGATGCATAAGATTTATAAATACCATTTCAAGTTTTATTATATACTATCACCTACATATTTATCTCATTACTACTTTTGCACCACATTTTTTTTTGTCCTGTACAAGTGATTTTGTTCTTAAGCTGAAAATTTAATCTTATCGTAGTAACATTATCCTGCCTTAGTCACCCATAAAAGTAGAGTATTACCTGGAAAAAAAGGCATATCTTTAAAACACATCTTTATTAAATGTGCTCATGTCACCACATGGAATCAATACAACAGGATGTATGCGCAGGACAGTACAGTATTAAAATTATAAAACTGGCTATCTGAGAACCCAACTAACCTCTAAACATCACAATGATTCTTCAAATCCTTGATGGATCTGTTTTAATTCTGTATTTACAGAATGATGCAAGTTTTTTAAAATCAAGTATGAATTAGAGATACAAAAAAAAAAAATCCCCAAAACCCACAAAACAAACAAAAAAACCCCAGACTTTAAAGCTACAAAAATGCCAAGCTAGGAATGTTTCCTCCTACTTAATTCCATGTCTCTGTACTCTGGGAAGCTCATTTGGAGACAGAAAGGGAGGCAAGCAGGAGAGACATTTCATGATCAGGCCACCTGCTAAGACCAATCACTCCCACAGCTCCCAGCAGCAAAACTCTTCTCTGCCCCTCAGTAGGAATCAGCATCATGGTTGAAAGCCAAAAGCCAGTCTGTACCATCCAGAGATGCCCATGACGCTTTCTAACAAACATAAGTAAAATAACCAATCCAATATTAGATTTCAGTTTTGTTTGGCCAAACCAAAAAACCCACACAAACCAACCAACCAACAAATGCATTGTTCTTGTGGTTTAAAACATCAGAATTCCAAAACTGCAAATATTGTCCAAAAGCATATTCCAAATGGAGATAGAACAAAAGTAAAGCAGTTCTTGATCCAGGATGAGCTTCAAAAGTAAGACACAAAAAGTCATCTCAGCTTAGTTCTATAACTCAGGGTTTGAAAAGCAAGTAGCCCAAAACATCCTGGAATGCAGCTGTTTTATAGAGCTAAATTTTAGCCAGCCCACTATTTTGTTTTGCAATAACCAACAGGTTTTTTTACTTTTAAGCTTTAGTGAGATATTTTGAAAGAGCCTTTTCAGGAAAATTGCATGTGTGGACACACATGTATATCTGTCTCTGAATCAATGTAATTTGCAGCCTAATTAACTTCTAATTAACATATAACATCTATTTTTCTCTCATATGACTAAGAAGAAAACTTGACAAGCAACTCCTCTTTGAGCCATCATTATTTTACGTTTATGTAGTAATAAATGAATTAGTTAAACTGCAGTTGCCCACAGGACAAAGGATTTGACTAAAGATGGAAGCTGCCTTTTATCTTTTCCAAACTGTCCACCTTGAATTAATCCTAGCTGCAACCAGCTTGTGTGATAGAGTATCGCAACCACTTTCCCAAAGAAACTATTTTGTACTCTGACAGTAAATAATGTTCTTCCCATTGCACAAAATTCTTCAATGTCATCTGCAACTTTCTTTTAGAATCTAACTCATTGAGCCTGATTTAAAACTCCCTGGGCTAGCTGACATCCCTCCAGCTTGATTTTTACCCCTTGAGCGTTGGGTAAGCAGTTGGCTATAGCAACTCAGTTTAAAGCCATGAATATCCAAAGCAGAAGGCAACCAATGATCTTTGTATCACTACTGTTCCTGCTTCTCTTTCAGTCTACATTCTTCATGAAAATAAAGTATTTTAAATCAGTGAAAAGCCAAAACATGACATAAAGAACATTACAAAAGAACTTGGCAGGATCAGAAAATAAGCAAAGGGGCAAGCTCTCTTTTATTAAATAAAGTTTTGCCTTTCCACAGATATTTAAACCAAAGTGCTTTATCTCCTGACTACAATACACTTCATACTAATACTTGCATTCGTTATCTCTTATTACCTTCATTATCCCTGTCCTCCTTTCACCTGACCAAAGTTCCATCTGGCACCAATAACCAGTATTTCAGCAGTATACTCACAAACATAGGTAGAGCTCAAATTACGCTAAAAAGTGCCCCTTTGGTGAATTGCTGCAAGGGAAGAAGACAAGCTTGCTCCAAAATACAAAATGGAACACAGTTATGCTCAAATTGCACAGGTCTGACCTGACTCCTGATGGGTTACCCCAGCACCTCACAACCTGCAGAGGCAGCAGCATGGAACACTCAGGGCCAGCATCTGAACACCACAAGCACAAATAGGGTAACACTGTGCTTCAGCGTGATCTACTGAACAGGAGGTTCACCGAGCCCTTCCTGACCTGCTTCCGTGATGGGAAAGAAGTGAAAACCCAGCTTATATTCCAGACTCTTCTTCATGAGGATGGGAAAAGACAGGGGGGGGAAAAAAAAAAGAGAACACCTGCTCTTTGTGGCAAATAAGCTTCCTCTGCACTCAATGGAAACTGAGAGCTGTATCATATTCCTCACAGCCTTTACTACAGCAATATTATTTGCATAGCCAACAGATTAGCCAGCCAGCCTTGATACTCACTTCCAAATCAAGAACTTATGCCAATTTTAAAGTCCATATCAAATTTATACAGCTGAGTTAGAAGAACCCTAATGTCGGGTTTGCTGTGGAAAGCGCTGACACAACCAGCTACAAAAAGGGGTTATGAGGCAGTCCTACAAATAAGCTAAAGGTTTTCCCCAAACAAAGCAATGATCAAAGTTAGCTTAGGTCAAAAAACCTGTTTGATTAGCAGAGTACTTTGCTGTGTATCACCATCAGGAAACTCTGCCTTCACCTCCCTTCATGTGGTTGTACTCCCACTTGCTATATTTTCACTTCCATCCCTTTTCTCCCCATAACTTTAAAGGTGTTTTCAGACTGATATATAAAGCTGTGACCTAAGGCATGCACAGCACAACAATAATCATTAAAGATAATGTGTAAGGAAAAAACAGTAAGGCAAAGTACCAACCATCCTTCTTGGTCTGGCAATGAACCCCAACAGCAAGTACTACCCCAGTCCTGGTGACACAGCCTGGCAAGAGGGCTACCCTTGCCTCCTGACCTGTCCTCCCAGGTTCTCCAGCCTTGTTTTATCCTTTTCCCTCCATATGCAGCAGCGGCTTGGTTGAAGCGGACGCAGAACAGCCCTTCAACTCATTGTAGCCCATGGGAAAAGGGGGAGTGCCCACAGGCATTCATTCATTTTGCCAGCAAAGAACCACAAAACCATCTCTTGCATTTCATTCTCAGTTCTGACAGCAGTAACTCTGACAACAACACATATTTTCATCTGATTGAGCTGTGTATCCCTACAGTTCCACATTCAGAAAATATGCCAAACAAAAATTAACACAACGTTTGAGTTTTCCCTTTACACAAATATGGCTGAGTATGCCTGTGGGTTCAAATTTCAGGAAAAAGACAAATGGTTTCAACTCTCTCTCTTTTCTCCTTAACATTTTTCTCTTAATATTTATTTAAGGCTTCTCCTTCCCTATCAAAAAGAAAAAAAAAAAAAAAGGCATATCAAACCAAGACCAACCAGAAAATAAAACCAAATTAACTTGGTTTTACTCTTTAAATGATGGGTTGCATACAAACACATCATGCACTCTATCCATCCTTGCATACACTAAACATGGAGCTACACACCCACAGTGCATAAGAGTACATTAACTACTTACAACAGAAGAGGCACCACAAAGCATCAATTACTCTTACACGAAATTGGGTTGCTGCAGAAAAGGATCCAAAAGTACAAATTAGGTTTATGAAACAGGGTAACAGCACAATGTATAGGCCTTTTGAATATGTGCTCTTTTATTTTTCCCTCAACTAATGCTAAGAAATCAACTCTAATGCCAGCAGCAGCCCTCAGCTTCCCTTGCTTGCCCCAGAACAAGTTGTTAATAAGCAGAAACAGTTTCTACATGCTGATGCCAGAAGGGTTATTAACTTGGTGCCACCTCTCACTTGTCATGGCTTGACTGATCATGGCTTCTTTGCAGCTCTGCTGTTCCACGAGCAGGTTTAATCTTTGCTACCTTTCCCCCTTCCCTGACAACAGTCCAGCCATTGCAGGATATAAGGAAGAAGAAACAATTTCAGAAAAGTTGCCTTCAGCTTTAATTTTTGACACCACTACCTCGTGATTGCAAGTCCAGCAGCAGTTTTTAGAAAGTACAATCCCTGGTTTTGAACTTGCTGGCGCAAAAAGGAAGTAGCTATAAATTTTGATACAATTCATGTATTTTACAAGCAGCTTAAACATTTTATCCAAGCACTAACATACAAGTTAAAATGTGGAAATATCCACTGGTATTCAAAGGATTATTAAAATTCACACTCACATCAATGAGGCATAAAGAAACTATTCTGTTCAAGTGTAGCTTTCTTGGCATCTAACAAGACTAAGCATCTGGTCTTGCATTTCCAAGCCACTTGAAGCATTCAGGAGAACAAAAAGATGAAAAGATTGCAACCAAGATGGGATGGGTAATAGTTCTTGAATAACAAGATACAACTAATGTTCTGAATTGGAGGAGAAATAATGTCACAATGCCAAAAAAACAAGTTGTCAAAAAGGACTAAGGCAAAATAATTCAGACATCATGGCTAAAATCATATTTGCAAAAAGAACATGGGCAATTCCAAAGAAATATATGCTTTCTAAGCACTCAAGTGATGGAAAACAATTTACAGTCAAGTGCCAGAATGTCTGAAGATATTTAAGACTCTAAATTAGTAGCTTTCACTAAGGTTCTCTCCAGGAGCTCAGCCATGTTCTCATGGTGCCAGCACGCCTTAGGAGCCCTATTTATTTTAACTGGCTGTCTTCTCTCTGACGACTATTCTTCTATTCAGAGAGCTTACAGAACTAATCCAGGTTTCTCCCTGGGAGACCATATGCCAGTGGGTAACAGTTACTGCCTACTTAATTTCCTCAGAGAGACGGAGAGAGAAAATGGAATGAAAATACAGCTAGAAACACAACACAAAGTTTTTATGTCTGCTTTAGCTTTTGGGAGCTGCTGGTTTCTCCTCCAGTAGTGGGGTTGGATTTTGGAAGGTTTTTTGGATGCCCAACACAAATTAACTCCATAACTAAAGCACACTGATTACTTGAGACTGCTGAACAGGCACCACCTTAGGAGCCACATGATTTGCATCAGAACAGAAGTTTCCAGTGCCTGTCTCATTTGGAAAAAAGAATTTGGAAAGTTATTACGTAAGTTTTATGCTGAGGCTTCTCAAACAAACCCAAAACAAAGCAGAGCTAGTTTTCTCTAAGGAAGCTTAAGTGTGAAGTGGCAAAAGGGACTGAGCTCTGCTACTTCCAAATTAAGTAATTTCCATACTGTAAAGGCCATACACATGTCTGCAGAGGATAAACTGGTGTATTTCCTCTCTTTCCAAACAGGGTTATTTTTATTCCTTTACAGATGATACAATTAGTTCAACTAACTGAACATCCATCTCCTTAGTAATCTTAGTAGCCCCGTATGTGTCATCTTGTTTTCATGGTCTATGACTTAGTCCCTCTTAATGAGATACACCCTTTCTGCATCAAATGTGGTTCAGTCAACCCATACTTGCCCGAACAACCAATTTAGAAATACAAATAGCATATCATATACTGTGTAATTTAAAGATACTAATTGTTTTGCCTTTGAGTACCTCTCACAGGACAAAGAGCCTTGCACGTGATGGCAGTAGTGAGGAGGAAATACAAATAATGAAGCAATTCCACATATGAAAGCAAAGCAGAGAATTAAGTGGGGAGCATGAATCAAAAACTGATCTGACGAAAAACAGCAGCCAATGGCAAGACAATGCTACTACAAATTGAATCATTCATGATACACCAGCCATTGTTTCACATAACTTATCCAGAAACCAGGCATGCATAAACAAGCAAAAAACAACCTGCTTGCTTCAAAGAACTGAGATAATGACAAGTTGCACCATACAAGTAAAGAGAAAATGGAGACAAGTTCAGACACTACAGGAATTGCTTACTGGCACAAATCATCTGTCCAGGGAGTACAACTCACCTGAATGCCATCCCAAACTGTCACTCTGCAAAAATTGCAGAAGTCCATTTTTGAGGTGAAACGCAAGTGCAGCATTAACAGCCACCACGCTCACTCCCCACAGAACATGTTCTGCTAAGGGTTAGAATGCGCTGAGGGTTAGAGATCATAGCAAGCATTGGAAATTATTGCAGTAAAATCCTTGAAGAACGTGCACAGCAATTTCCTTTTCTCATTCCACGCTCTGGTGTTGACCCTTTCGTTTAGTCTGTACTCTTATAGTGTATGTGTCTTACCTACAGTGTAAACAGCAGGTAATGAACAGTATGGATCTTTATCTGCAAAGGTTGTTTCACTTAAACCAGTATACACTGAAATAGTAAAATCAAGTTTACATTTGCATATTACTCCAGTGGAAAGAAACAAGGAAATCAAATAAGCCAATCATGGCAAATATGCTAATGGTACCAAGACCTTCACAAAAGCACAGTCCTGTATGTATGTGCCTCTAATGCAATGGAGACAGAACCCCTCAGGATAATGCAAATTTCTAGTACAAAGAAATAAAAGAGAAATAGGAGACATCAGTAAATCCTAGGATATCTTGCCTTTTATATGCCAAGGGAATATTATAGCAGACATTTGTTTTAAGCCAGTCACATATTGGCTAAAGCCCCAAGGTATGCAATACTGCAGAAAACCAAGTCCAATAAAAAGCCCTCAGAAAACAAGAAACACATTTTAAAGCAGTTTTACATTGCTTAATAAATTCACACAGCTGTTTTCAGCCAAGACAAAGATCTTTATCACAAGCTAATAAAGTTCAGGAGAACATAAACCAATTTCAAGTTTAATTTTCTCTTTTGAAACTACATATATATATATAAACACACACAATACACTGTTTCACTTTGCTTGACTTTAAGTGTCACTTTTACGCGATTTGTTTATATGGTTCCAGGTGTGGGGGTTTTATATATACATTTATTTATGTATGTAAAACACTGGATATATTACTGTAGATGGTGGTATACAGACATATTCTTTAAGTAAATATTTGTTCAGAAATATTTATTTATTTTTACACACACCTTTGTATAAACAAAAAAGGCACTTGTTCTCTCTGCTGGAGACCTGCGTGAGAAGACCACATGAAAATTCTCAGGGTTTTTTTCGGCAGCATACAACAAAAAGCAGATGTCCAAAGCAAACAGGACAGATACCCTGACTGCAAAATGAAGACTCTCATTTTAACTAAATTTTCCTTACCATTTGATTGCCAAATACATTGCAGACCTGTAAGACTAAACAAAAATCCAAGTACAATTTCCTTACTAAAGCTCCAGAGAGGAAAATACTCATGTCCTTGTTGCAGCTACAAACTTCGACTAAATTTCTTGCTGCTATATTTTAACCATCATCTGAGTTTCACTGCTGAGAGCTGCACTGCAACTAATTATAGTAAAGTCTGAGTTATGCTGCAATATGTTTTTTCTTACTAGGACATCTGGAGATCCAAAAGTTACACACACAGCTAAACAATTAATAAATCTGATTATCAAATAGCTATGAAAAAACACAATGAAAAAATATCAACCCTTCAAATTTACTTCCTGCAACATTCTGCCTACTTGCTCTCAGCTTGACACTGTGCAGTGCAATGTGCCCGGCCATTCAAAGTCTGGACTTGCAGAGGAATCCTGTAAAATTAAGCCTCTGGTGAATTTTTGGATTTTTATTTTTTTTTCCCCTCCTCTCCCCTATTTGTATGTACATAGCCCTACACTACCAAAACTAAAATCAGATAACTTCAAAGTTAAGACACAGAAAAAGAAATTATCCCTAAACAAAGTAGAGTTTACAATGTATATTATCACATCTAAGGAAAGAAAAACTTAAATCATTTACAGTGTTAAATTTGGGGACTGAAACCAAGACTGCTCTAGCATTCTGAAAAAAATCTCTGTATGCACTGATGGTTACAGGCAAAGCTAGGAAACAATTCCAAGTTAAACAATGAAACACCAAAACACAACATGCATTAATTTCTCCAACTTGATCCAAGACAGATGGTATGGAAAGCCTGCAAGATTGGTTTGGGGTTTTTTTCACTTATTTGCATTTGGTTGTTTTGGGTTTATTTTTTTGTTTGGTTGGTTTGTTGTGGATTTGTTGTGAGGTTTTTGCTTCTTTATGGGGTTTTTATTGGTTTATTACTCTTGCTAGTAGTACAAAATATTGATCATTCACATGGAGTGATCACGGTCCTCCATGTGATTTACACTCTTCTCAACCTCTAAGATCTAGGTACAGTCTCTTGAATGCCTGCAAATCTACTTAAGAATAAACGCCTGACCAACACACGAGGAGGAGGCTTTTGAAATCACACTGATACTGCTGACATGCTAAATCCATCTAACTTCTTTGTAGGTATGCCACTTAAGGATTTTTTGCTAAGTACCCAACAACAGCAACAAATTTTACTGTAAGAAGACTCATGCTAGATGATGCTAGATTTCTAAAAGTAAGCTTACTGCTTATAGAACTGCTGGAAATAAGACTCGGGAAGAGTTTTATTTAAAAAAAAAAAAAAATCAGTACTTCCTTTGGTTTTTTCATTTTGCTTTTCTTGAATTCTGCATCAACTATACCAAAGGAAGAGCAAAGTTTCTGACCCTTATAAATAATGTCGTTTTTGACCACTATTTTGGTAAAGCCATGATGACTTGTTCTTTTTGTCTTGCCCTACTACCCTGAATTTTGTATACCTCAAGTTTGTGTAAGCCACTCACAAGTAAGGCTCTGGTGAAAGCTGGTAGCATGAGTGATAACCTAGCTTTTGGCAGAAGAAAGGCATTTTCAAATTGAAAATAAATAATCGTATGGGATGTTCACTGCTGAAAGCTTATTCTCCAAAGAATTTCTTCACATTAGTCCAAATAAGAAAAATTATGCAACTAACACAGCCTCTCAAAAGCAACAAAAATCTCTTCATCTTCTGACTAAAAAAAAAAAAAAAAAGGAGTGTGACTATCCAAGAAACTTGGAAAGCAGGGAGAATTGTCTTGGCAGGGCTACTCTGCCTTCATGCTGCTTCCTGCTTGGAGGATTACCACCGGAACTGCCGGCAAAGTGAATTCCTCCATGCAAGAGATGCCAGTGTCTGTTGTTCAAGGTGAGGAGGACAGCAGAGCAAACCTTCACTGCCAGCCTCCACAGCATCCACTCCTTCCCCACAGCTCACAGTAAGATGCATCCATCAGCTGTGACTAGCATTCAAACATACAATTTAATGAGACACATCAGCATATAACTCAGTTCAGTGGGACAGAAAACTTCACTGAGCAGCAGTGCATTTGATGTTTGAAAAACAGCTCCTCAAGACAAAAGAGACAAACTTTTGGCTGCAAAACTTGGGCTGTGGGGGAAAGAACCCAACAAAGCAAAACCACCGTGATATACTGAGGTGAGGCAGGGAATGCAAACCGTTTCCAAAAACACTGAGGCTCCACATTTAGATGATGGGAACATGAAAAGCAAAAGGCAGAAATATTACTGTCCTGTCTGTTTCCCCCCTTACCTAAACATCATCAGGCAGGACAAGATGTATTATGTAAAGGCCATCACAGAATCAGGCTGGCCACCAGAACCAGAAAGATCTGAGGGCTTCCCACCCAAAACCACCATTCAAGCCACATTTTATCAATAACCAATTATCAGCAGCATCCTCAAGCCTGCTTCTACAGGTGGCAGGCATGAGTAACAACACACATAGAAGCAGAAAGTGAGACTTAATGTGCAGCCAGTGACTGTTGGCGAGCAATGTTCTGGTGTCAAATGAACTGGTGACATCAAGTGTTCACATCACCCTGACCCGAAAAAGCACTTATCGCCTGTTTAAGAGACAAATTTTAGGGGAAAACCTTCCCCTCGTAAATACACCATTTTTATTCAACCCATTTCTAAAAGGCCAACAGGTTCAATGGAACAATGAAGAAGCTACAGAAGGATCTGAGCTCTTCACACAGCCACCCATCATATCTTTCTTGAAACTAAGAGCTTTATACATTCCTCTCCAGCCACCTATTAGAAGGGATCAGATATCTTAAAATTACGCAACCTACCAAAGGAAGGTCCTAGATTTACAGCACATGTCCCTGAGCGGCTCTTCCAGAGACTGAATGGTCTGGAAGCATTTCATGCCTCTCGCTAGTGTTCAGTTACAGCCCTTACCACTAATCCACAAAAAGGTTTGATTTTCCAGGGAGCACAGGGATGTTTTCTCTGTCTTCCAAGCTGCTAAGTATAAATGACAACTTAGCATAATTACAGCAGCCAAAATAAGTTTACGCACAATGAGAGGATAGCATTTTCATAACTTAAATAATAACAAGAGCACATTGTGGTAACAATTTTGAATGAAAGAATTAGCACTGCTAATAACACAGCTACAAAAAATACTAAGACTTATCCTTACTAGAATTTGATACTGAAATCATTTCAATGTGCATAAATTCTCACTTTGAAGTTTTCTGTCACTCACATAAAATAATTCAAGCTAACCTGGTAAACTGCTATTACTTTCAGTAGGAGTCTTGCAATTGGTTACAGTGAGAAATGAATACTGAACAAGAAAGGCCTGCAAAATAGTTGGAGGCACCTTTTTTACTTTTGCTTCCAGCTTTCCAATATGATTGTCCTTAAACCTACCTGAGCACTAACTGGAGAAAGATGTCATAGCTCTTTGTATACCATAGTATTCTGATCTCTGTACAATATGCTACCAGTCACCAACTCAACAGCCATATGGGCATGAGAACTGATGGGGCAGATGAGCATCTTGAACAACTTCTTCTTAAACAAAAAGGAATAAGATACTAAGAAAGTTACTATCTAGAAGTTCAAAAGGACCAATATTTCACTTTCTGGACAATACAGCCTCTCTCAGCAGAGGGAACTTATATAAGCATGACCAAAACCAGCAAATGAATAAAGTTGGAAACCTTGGAAGTGAAACATTACTCAGAAACATTCCCATTTATAAATGAGGTTAGGGGGATAGCAGGTTATGTGGCTTTCTAGGTTTTCCTCTTCTCCAATCTATGTAAGAATAGCTGTGACCTGTCAGGGCATTTAGGTTAAATAAAGATGCTGAAATTCCTTCTTACAACATGTATATTGCCCAGAGAATGAACTGAAACACCATTCATGGTTTAAACCAGAGTTCAGACCTTTGCCACAAGAAAGCTCATACAACTGGCAGTCTCTGTTCCAAGAGAAGGATTTGAGGGAGTAAGTCACTACAGAAATACAGAGTGCATGAGCCTGGGCACCCTCCATGAGACCATGATGCCAAACTGCACATTTCTGCAGAGAATTCTAGCTGATGTTATATAAAGTTTAGGCCAGATATTAGCAAGATACTCGAGCGACAACACATCCTTAGAGATTTGATTTTAACCAATTCACAGGCATGCTGCTGCACATATTCATAGAGACTGGGAAATAGTAGCATCCAAACCAGGATTTTCTGGGGGGAAGGGGATAAGTCCATGTCTTGCAAGTGTTTCCAAATAAATGGACAGTGACTGGACCGGAGGATGACAGATATGGGCTCTTCGGCACTCTTAAAGGGATGTTCACTGACTGGAGCAGCAACAGTAACAGCATCAGTCCTACCTCCCTTGTCTGTATGAGCATGCACGTGAGATTGCACTATTACTGCCAGCATGCAAAGTCATCTATGCAGCAATGAATGAATATTTGTTAGCCCAACCAAGAGTTACTGGCCAATTGCACCTTGAGTTAGAGTTGCAAAAATAATTCCCACCTTCTCACATTAGGACCACTTACCTGGTAACTTCAAGGTCTCCATGCCAGCTGTTTGTCCAGATGTGGTTGGAATCCCCAGGAGACCGTCTTTCCTAAGGGGACAGGCCCTTCTTTCCCAGAAGCCAAGAGCCCTGCCACTCTAAGCACTTCCTGGTATTTTGCTACCTCAGAGCACCTGGAGGACCTATCCCTCATTTATAGGAGCTTCTTAGTAACATGAATTTCACTAAGTATTTAATTACCTCTAAAGTGCTTCTCTCATTAACTAAACAACTAGATGTGCCACGGGAGAGACCAGAACTTCCAGCACTATATTTTGTAGCAATGACTCACACTGAAGAGAATACTAAGTCAACTGCTGAAGAAGTCACATTTCATGCCCTTCAGATGTCCAAGTACACCAAGTTCACTTCTACAGTCCACTCTACATAACTGGAATGAGGAAGCTCAACCCTTTGAGAATTGAAAGCATATAAAAGTCAAATGACAGCAGCATAAGATGTGTACCAGTGAAGGAAGATTTTCTTTCATGTTCCTATTAAATAGAGGTGAAAAAACGCACAACAGCATAACTTTTGTGAATAAATAAAGCTTAAAGCAGAACATGATCTTTCTTTCTTTCTCCTTCCAGACTAGTGCAAGATAATAAAGCCAATAAAAAATAAGAGATACCAACCAGACATGAAAATCCTGGTGCAGCTGAAAGTTTGCATTCAAATGTCAATGTGTATAGTGATTAACCTGCCTGAAGCTATGCCAGACCTCCCTCCTTCTCTGTTACAGTCACGTGCACTTCCTAAACACTAACCACAGTGCTCATGAACACAAAATAGCTGTCATTCCTTCCTCTGTTACAGAGAAGACACGAGCAGGCTGGTTTTCATCATCCTGAGGAGCTGAAGACTGACGTAGCAACTCAACAGTAGAAGAGGCAGGTTGGAACAACAGCAATCAAGTACAATCCATTAAAAACCAATATAGCGTGTCACATCCAAAGACATCCAAGTCTGCAAATTATAGATCAGAGAAGAGACGGCAACACAGACCCTGCATGTAAAAGGGTGCACAAGAAGATACAGAAAACAAAGGTATTGGAGGAAGTAGATACTTGTTAAGTAAAGAATTACTAGTCAGATATGCATATGCTGTGTAATATCTCCATTTCTATCAACTAATCTAACACAAGCAACCCAACAAATGACAGTTAATTTTTCAGCACAGGTGGGGAAACTCTTATGTCCCTAGGGCAAGATTACACAAACCTCACCAGAACAAAACATGAATGTGCTCTAACTTCCAATTTAAGTTATTAAACATGACATTCAGTAACAGAATGCCCTGCAGCTACAGGTAGTTCTCCTGAAAACAAAATTTTTAGGAAACATATATATCCCTAACACTAACTGAAAAGCTGATGGTATTACCCACCAAAAATGACCAAAAAAAAAAAAAAAAAAGTCTATTTCTTTGCTCTTTTAGCACAGCATGTGAACAGATGAGCAGTGGTTGTAGCACAGGGGCTAGGGGTGGCATATGGGGAACAGCAGGACTGAGGCAATACAGACTTAAGTCAGTGCTAAAGGCAGTGCTTTGAGGTTATTGGAGATGGGACTGAGAAGCTCTCAAACCATAAATCCAAAACCTGTAATGCCAGAGGAAACACTCCAAGACTGGAAAAGAATTTTGAGAGACATTGTAAACCACATAAACACACACCTTTGCAAAGGCAACCCCAGGCAAGCTCCTCTAATTTTCTGGGACAAATTGCATGAAGAAATAAGTAATAATCACATAGGTCACCAACACTGTCCCCCAATGAAAAACATTTGCATTTATTTTTCCAACTAATATGAACTTTTTTGGTTGATGGAATGATTTTGTTCTGCATAATTAAATATTTCTAAACACTATTTTCAATTTTTAAATAGCGTTCAATCAAGACATTTTTGTATGGTGGCCCAAAAAGTCTTAGTCACATGCTGTTTCCTCTATATGTACCATCTCGAAGTAAAAATAAAATCAACTTGGCTTAACTTAGTGCTGCTACAGACAGTAGGGTTACAAGGAAGAGGAACGAAACAGCTCACAGCCACTTAACAACACAGACATTATGTAGGAAGTGAGAGCTTTGTTTTCAGAGCTGTGACTTAAATTGGGTTTAAAAACCAAACAAACTGAAAAACCAACAACAGCAAGAAAACACAAACAAACCATGAGTCTGATTTAAAAAGAAACGGAAGAGCAAGTGATAGATAAACGCCTCCAAAATGGACATGGGCTCCCCAGAGCCTATGTGTGGAACACTGTGCTCCAACTGTGGTGTGGTCTACCCAGCGAGGGTCTAAACTTTCATCGAGTACTCAGGGGAGATGAATGCAAGTTATTTAGAACCATGGCACATCGAGCCGGCACGTCACTTTAGTATGCTGTCTATAGATTATGTTACAGCTGTGCTTTATAATGAACCCTTGACTTCGTCTCCAGTTCTCTGGTGAAACAGAGCAGTGCCCCAGCCTTATGGTCTTGAGAATGACAGGAGATGGTTAATGCCTTTGCCAAATCCAGACATGCAGAAGTATCCCAAAGGCAGTGAAAAATGCCACAGGTTCTTGGAAAAGGGTCTCACACTGAATACAGACAAACAAGCTGAGTTTGCAACTGAATTTAACTATGATTTATGGTCTCCCCATCCAATTCACAGCTCCAGTCTTCACTATTTTCTAAGTGTGAACAAAGGTCTTATATTATATGCAGAAATAAGAAAAACATTCAAAAGTATCCATCTCAAGTACACTTAGCAAAACTGTAGGGCTTGGGTACTTTCCCAGGGCAAGCTTCAGCCAGCAGTGCAAGAAAATGCAAGGGGTCAGAAGAGGCAGAGCAGGGAGAGTATCAGTGCTGTGCCTGGAGGGCAGAGACTCCCACACCCGTAGCATGCACATGGAGTGACGCACAGAAACCCAGGTCAGGCAGGAGAAGGGACAGGCTGTACCATAGCAGTGACATTACCTGCATACATACTTCACGTTAAAGGGCAACGTAAAAACAGAACAAAGTACTGAAACATTGCAGACCACTGCTGCTTCATGTGGTAGGTAACAAACAGTGTGCTTTCATCGGGCGGGTGGAATGTAACAGAAGAGGAGAAATGGAGACATTTGTGTTATTTTACTGTGAAATTCATCCCTCCTTTTTTGAGACCTCAGGGAGGGAAGGGGCCTGGAAACACAAAAAGGTTGGTTTTCACTGCAAATTCAAGCAAAACTTAGTAATCACCACTTTTTTGCAGTGCTGTCAGGTAGAAGGGTCAGGCCATAGCAAACCACTGCATGTATGAAGCTGCCCTAAAGGACACAGCCTGAGCCACACCTTCCCCAGAAGCTGCCAGCACAGATATTGCTTTTTTTCCAAGTAAGTTTCCAGTCCCGGATCAAGAGTTTTGGTGGGTGTTTGTAGAGACTGAATCTACCTCAAGCTGAACAGTAATTATGAGCTAATACATAAAATGTATACTGCTCCTGAAGATTTTGGTAATAGGGCTGTGCTGAAAATTTTTTAAAGGCATGACCCCTGCAGGTATTTGTTATCACCTCTGTTTCAGGGCTGGTATGCATCAATAAAAACCTGGGCCTTGCCTGACAGCTTTCCAGTGCCCACTGGCAGCAGGTCAGATTGTACTTTGAACAAAAAACTTAGTGTTGCAACAACACTCACCTCTTCATTCTGCAGAACTAAAATAAAACATGTAGAGAGTCATGCATATACACATTTTTTGTCTACAAGAAAAAGTAATAAACATAAAAGCCTACTTATGTCAACATGACTCTGTTTAATCCTTGCAATAACTTACAAATCAGCTTTTCAAGAACTTCAAGACATTCCTGACTAAAGAAAATAGCATCCTAAATCAAGTTTCAAAGTTCATTAATAACTCAAAATATTTTCTAAGGAGTACCAAGGTAAATTTCAGTGAACTGCTGATGTGGAATTGCTCATTGAAAGACATCATGTCAACTTCCCCTCAAGTGTGTGACTATTCCTGGTCCTTGCATTTTCTTTTTTTTTTTTTTTTTTAAGTCTGGCTCAAATAATCTATGGTTTTTCTTTTATTTTTTTTTCCTGAGGCAAAAATATTTGAGCTCTGAGGAGAGCTCTAAGACTTAGAAGAGAAGCAAATTACATTTTCAGTAGCATTCAAAACTAGCAGTGAAAAGGAAGAGCAAGGCACATTTGGAAGGAAACTACCACCTTCTCATTTCAGCTTTGCTATAAAGGAAAAAAGAAAAAAAGATAGTGGAAAAGTTGTAGAAGGTAAATTCATTATTATGATCGCTTAAAGAAGGTGACCACTCCAGACCATGCATATGATTCCCAATACCCAAATTTTTGAGCATTAAAAAGTCAGGACCTGTTTAGATATTAAGACACAATGGACAGTACTGACTGGAATCAGGCATTTACCTACAAACAACACAAAATTTCTCATGCTCCCTGAAAAAAATATAAAATATTCACTCAACAGCCAAATGAGCTCTAAGCCCTATTCTTCATTTGTCCAGGTATCCAGAGCCCAAATACATTAACAAAAGCAAGGAAAATTCTCTAGAAAACCAATGTTCTATGCATCACTTATGAAAATATTCATTTACTAGTATCAAAACACATTTTATTTTAACATGTGGAAGAAACAGAATTGTCTAAGCTTTTTTTTTCCTAAGCAGTAAGTCTTTGTAGGCAGAATTCTGTTTGACCCGAAAATTTATGAAACTCTGCTACGATACACAGGAAACATCAAGAGTATTGCAACAAATACACAAAGTGAAGCATTTTAAGTTAAAGGTGGGTTTAGATTAGATATTGGGAAGAAATTCTTCCCTGTGACAGTTGTGAGACACTCGAACAGGTTTTCCAAAGAAGTTGGGTGTGCCCCATTCCTGGAAGTGTTCAAGACTAGGTGTGATGGAACCCTAAGCAATCTGGTCTAGTCAAAGGTGTCCCTTCTCATGGCAGGGGGAATTGAAACTAGATGATCTTTAAGGTTCCTTTCAACCCAACTCATACTGTGATTCTATGATTTTTTTTTTTTTTCCAAGTTTCCCTTCAGATTAGATAAATTCCCTTCCACAAGTTTGCACATTCCAAATTTGCTGCAGCATGCAAGTCTTGAGTGTCCCAGAAAGTGCTCCAGGAAGCCCAGGGATGAGGCAGCATGCCAGTGGAGATCCATAATACAGCAGAGATGGAAAGCATGAGCTCTATACTCAGAGACAATATACAGGAAATGCTCGAGTAAATTACTGTTTGGGTGAGCCAAAGGGGGAAAGTTCAGGGGGTATTAACATTTTTCTATCTGATGAAAAACAGACTACAAAAGGTATGAGAAACAGATTTGTCGCTAGACAGCTTTCCACACACATCCAGCTGCCAGAAATGCTAAATGGCACAATTGAAAAAAGGAGGCATCATGCCAACTGTCATATTTTTGCTTATCAAAAGTGAAACAAATAAAGAAAGGAAGAGATATTAAGGTTAGAGTTTCTCTTAAGGGGAACATACAAATTCAATTTTTTCCCACAATGTGTTAATTAAAAATCCAAAAGCTAGTTTAACTTACAATATAGAGCCCTTTCTTGCACTCAAATTCAGTATCAAAGTAAATGAGTTAGACATGCAGACGGCAAGTTAAAATTATGTCCCTGTGATAACTGTGTAGTACTGTGCTTACACATTTCTGCTCTCAGTTACTCATTTTAAACAACAGCATATAGAGCCAGAAGGTACATACTTTAGGCATCATTCCTTCTCCTCTGCAAAAAGAGAAGTCATGAGTTTACAAACATCCCCCACGGTTTACAATGACAGCCTAGATATGTATTTCCACACCTACTTACAGTATCTTAGTTTTAGTGCCTTTTAAAAATACCACAAATTTATAAATCAAGCAATATATTTCCAACACATCTTCAAGAAAGATTCAGGTTAATATTATCAGCATATCTATGTATTCCAACATTTCCTCAGGATCTTGACTATCATGTCCCATTCCCCACCCCAAGGATTTCCTGCGCACAACATATACTTGTTAACAGTCGCTAACTCAACAAGCAAAGAAGTTCTGTGGGGTAATACAGATTTTTCACTGGCTAAGGTTTTGTCTCCCCTGATCAGAGGAAAACAGTGATGCTGGTTCAGAAGAGACCAACAACATATTTAAGTATCTAAAGGGAGGAATACCAAGAAGATGGAGACAGGCTTTTCCCAGTGGTGCCAACCAATAGGACAAGAAGCCACAGGCAGAAATTGATGCACAGGAAGTTCCACCTGAATACAAAGAAGAACTTCCTTACTGTGTGGGTGACCGAGCACTGGAACTGGAAGGTGCCCAGAGAGGTTGTGGAGTCTCCCTCACTGGGGACATTCAAGAACTGTCCAGATCCAATCCTGTGCAATGTGCTCTAGGATGACCCTGTTTGAGCAGGGAGGTTGGACTAGATGACTCACTGTGATACCTTCCAACCTGAATCACTCTGTGATTCTGTGAATTCTTGAAAGACAAAGGAAACTCAAAAATTTCTTCATTAAAGAGCCTACTCCACATAGCATGGAAGTTTGGATTCAGCATGCTCATGATGGGCAAACTGCAGAAATAAGTGTATCTATTCATGTTTTCCATCTGGATATACAGCAGGCAGAAGAGACCCATCACCCACTGCTTTCCATACACCACTCTCAACCTCACTATTTCAATACTGCACCAAACAGGGCACTGGGCAGCTTGTTCACACCTGCATGATCAGTAATTGGAGAAAATAAATTAGTACTTCAGTTCTGATTTTAAAGCATGGAGAGACTTTGTTCAGCTTTTCTGGCAAGTCACATCCAAGAAATTCACACGGCCAACGGTCCCAGCTGCCCACTCCTCCCCACACTGCCAAAGGTGACCCCATGGCATGATGAGTGACATGCTGGCTCCTTGCCTGCAGTATCCCACATCCCAGCGTTCAATGAAGTCCTGAGCAGAACATTCACACACACTCCCACTGAAAGCCTCCTCCATCCTTTAATATTCTGGGCCTGCTGCAACTTGCAATGCCTTGTAAAAACTAATAGAAATATACTTCCCACAGAGTGCAATCTGTCAGAGGATAATTCACTTACAACTTTGCTGAACAAGTTTCAGAGCACCAGGGGCTTTCTGGCAGGCAGAAAGAATTATTCAATTATTCCACACACTACCACCACCACCTCTTTTGCTTTGTCTATGCGGCCAGCAGAACCTGGAGGCACCATTATTAATCAGCCACTTTGCCCTCCTTATTTTCCTAACACTGTCAAATTCTACCACACATGCCATGTATTGTTTATTTCTGATGATCCCCAGTAAGCCAGCTGCTCTGTAATTCACTTTCCTCTACCACATATACATGAAACTGTATACACCATGCCCCAGTAAAATAGGTTTTAGGCAGTCAACAACACACTGGTCACTATGTAATTGATTTAAATACTTGGATTTGATGCACCATTTTCAGAAATTTGGAAAGTTGACATGTTGTCTGTTTAATTACACACACAACCCAGATTATAAGAGATCTGCAAAAATTTGTTTCGGGAATTAAGAAAAAAACCCAAACATGAGAAAAATATTTGGCACAGCTCTGTGCCCGAAAGTCCTGAAATATTTACAATGCTACTTGACCAGCTAGCACTGCCACCCTCACACATTCAAAAACCATGAGTCAGGCCCTAGAAATAAGGAGTGTTTTTTAATCTCACAATTTTAATGCCAAGATACACTCTGAGGTTTTGCTGGGTTTTCCAGCTTACTTTTCCTGAGTCTTCAATGCAACACTGAAGGATTACTTTGTTGATTTAAATTGAATTCACATTTTGATACAAGCACATCAATGCAAAGGATTGGGAGTTTAAAAGCAAGCCCCCTGCAACACTCCCCTCCCAAAAGTTCATAGTTAACTGTAACACAACACCAATAAGAGCAACTCTGAGCTCCTCCATAAGCTCGACTGAAGCAGTCTTGGAAGGCCTGCTTTAGGAATATCACTCCAACATGCAGGAAGAGAGAAAAAGAGGTTGAAGATAGCTATGGGTGGTCCTGAGTAATGTCCAGATGGGGTTACTGGTGCAGATCTCAAATGAGTTCCTCCTCCTTGTGTGATAATTGGCAAAACAAACTCTGCTCTGGTGTGCTGCAGTGTGGCCCCTCTGATTACTTAGATTTTGGCTTCATTTTAGTTCAAGCCTTTCAATAACAACTCAACCTTTACTCTTTCCAGCGTGAAGAAAAGGAATGAGAGGATGGCCAAAGTGGTATCTTATGCATGACTTTTAACCAAGACTTTGTTTTTAGACTCCATTGCTGAACAAAAATCAACCCCATGAAGTTTCTACTTTGTAAAGACAGTTTAACACTATCACATGTAACAACTCATGGTCAAAGGAAACCTAAACCCTCTGTGCTCTTATGAATCAGAATAGCCCAAAGCAGCTGAGGGAAGAAAGCCTTGAACCTGGGAGAGCAGCAGGGATTTTGTGGTAGGCTCCAGAAGACCACCCCACACACAGGGCAGCTGAAATACATAGTTGAGTCTACATGCCCAGGGTGGTCAGGCATCTCTCAGGAGACTGAAAGCCAGAAACCACCTGTAGACCTTTTTTGCCACTTCACACACAACACCAGCTACAGAACTTTCCCTCAAGCAGCAACAGTGCCTTTTGGGCTGGAAACACAAAGCATGCATGTGCTGCTGACAATGTCTACACTTGTTCAGGAATCCAGCAGTACCCAAGTGCTCATAAAAGAGCATAAAAGAACAGCTTATTTCTTGATGCTGAAGCATTTCCTGCAACTGTACCAATAAAGCTGACACTGTCATACAGCCCTGCTTTTCTGATTAAACAGAAAGGCAGTGCCAGGCACAATAAACCCAGGATGTACTACACTCCGGCAAGAAATGGCACAGTAAGGAAAAATAGGAAGAAAAAAAGATGGTTACAGACTTACAATGCAGTACTAAAGCAATTCAAACCAGAGGCAAGCTATTCCTGTAACTACTTACACCATCTGCTGCAGAGAGTCCAAAACTCCTACCATTTGTCACTTAGAGCTCTCCAACAAACATACCATATATTTAGTAGTTTTTTAAGTTTTTCAGGTTGGGGATTTTTTTTTTTATACCTAGTTCTTATTATTCCCTTTATTCATATCCCACTGTATTATTTTTGAATCCTAAATCATGTTAATAATAATTGCTCCTGAACTGCACTTCTCTTAAATGATCACTAACAGCAAAACTTTCTGCCAGACTTATTTCCACAGTAAGAGAGAGGTCCTCAGGCTATGAAAAGGGCAACAACTTGAAGGCAGTACAAATGGTGTTGTTGCAAAACTACCTTCCTCTTTCTGCCAAAAGAAAAACAGGCTACAAACCAAAAGACTCAAACTTATTTGGCAGAAACTCAAAAAAATGGCACTAGAAAACCAACTCTGATTCAATGTGAACTATCTTAAATGCCGAAGTGAGGTATTTCCTAATTTATAATGCCCATTGTTATGCACTATGTTTCCTAGAATTGATACTAATATTACATAAATGTCATTGCATTTAAACTATTTGCATGCTGCCGTTCTCAAGCATATGCTTCTCCTGAAGCACAGCAGTTACCCATTTCACAAAGCTCATGTTTATCTCCCTACTCTGGATAATAATTTTGTTCATTCCCTCTTGTGAAGCCTCACCTTTCACCCATATTCAGCCCCCTTCTAAGTCATACAGGAGATTTTTCAAGGGAGTGAGTCCACACTGCAAGACAGAGGCTGATTTATACTAGGTAATCCTCATCAGGGCAAAGCAGGACAAGAGAATCTTTAGAAAACCTCTTTTTGTACCCAGAGAATATATTTCTTACTAAAAAAAGCAACAGAAGTCAGAAAGTAGGAACAGAAGAATTACTAAGCTAATCAAACAGGCATAGATTAGGATATGCAATTAAAAAGAAAGTACACAGTTGTGACAGAGGAGGCATTCAGAGCTACCAGAAGCACTGGAGGCACTCCATCCTGTTGATGAGGTCAGGAACCAGTTGACGTCAATGACTACAGCATCCAAAATTGTGTACTTACACCCATGTGTCTCCATCACTGTGCCAAAAGCATGCTTTGCATTTGCAAGGAAGCAAGGGGAGAACACCCCAGCAGTCTAGCCTTCTGCAACAGTAGGAGGTTATAAAGTAAAGCATCACCACCAACTGGTTTCTCTTAAACCCTTCTTTTGATTGCTGTAATCAGAGTTTCCTGTGAGCAATTTCCAGTTATTTCATCCCACATCATTCAGGACAGAGTTATAAAATGATCTGGGCTGTCAACTGCAACAGCTGCAGTTTTCATCAGGTCAGGTATCAAAACAAATTAGTGTAATTTGAAGTTTTAATAATCAGCAGTTTCTACATTTTAAAGTTCAAGTGTAGATGTGTCAATGCAAGAAAATACTCTCATAGAGCAGCTATTCAACTGACCAGAGAGTATCACATTTCCTCTGACATAAGACGGATGGTGATACTTTTTATTCAGAGAGATATTGGAAGAAATCAAGCCTCCAAGCTTTAAGTGCACACCTCAAGGAAACCATCTTTTGGTTTTCACATTGAAAATTAATTGCATTTCTAGACAGATACACAAAATGTATTCTTTCAGTAAAAAAACCTAGTTATTTTGTTCATAAGCTTAATTATTTTAGTCAGTGATTCAGGAGCAATGGTTTTACAAAGCTGCACACAAAAAAAAAGGACCTGCTCTGAGGTACTAATCTGTAGCTTAAGAGTGCAGTAATTGCAGATTGCAAAGAGAGAGGAGGGGATAGAGCATCTTTACAGCACTTCCAGACCAGGGAGTAGTAAAGGTACCACATACCTAATACACAAAGACTCCTTACTTCCAAATGCTACTACAGCACTTTATGTTAGCCCTATAGTTTTAGTGATGAAGACTGACTGGCCAGTCAAAGATCTGTTTCTAGTTGAGCTCTCAGGATGTCATACATCTCTGCTAGTCAGTTCTCTTGTGGCTATCAATCAATGGCTAATGCATCCTTGAGATAAAGTAGAAAGTTGCCTGGGAAAGGTCATTTGTTAACTCCAGAAAGTCATTGCTTCTTTCACTCTGGTAACAGTCTGAAGACCCAGAACTGCAGGGTACTGAGCAGTGATGTACATCAACACAGGCTGAACCTTAAGCAAGAGTCATCTTATAGAAACAACTTGTATGCCTAAAAATACACGTCTGCTCAAGTGTTTTTGCAGTGCAAAGGCTTGGGTTCTTAGTATTTACAGGATTACACTCGATCTGCACAATATCAAACTAATTTAACTTACAAACTGAATATGCTCTCAAAGGAGATTCATGTAAACCCCACCTTATAATGACTTTTGCTTCTAGACAGTTGTCAAAATAAAACCGCTGGAACATGGAGAGAATAGACTGTATTTGTAGCTGACAAAAGCTGTAATGTAATAACTATTAAGAGGTAGTTTTCACAATTTAGTACACTGACAGACATGTCCTAGCAAGTCTGGTTTCACCACTTCTAGCCCGTACTGTCCTTCGGTATCTGACCCCACTAGTGCACCAGCAGCCCCAGCCTCCACCACCAAGCCTGGTGACCTGTGTGAGGCTCTGCTGCAACAGGCCCACCTACCATCCCTGCTTAGGGCACTGATGGAGAAAGAGTTCCATCTGTGGAGCTGGCTTTAAGCTCCATCATAAAGATGCAAGCGTATGTTTCTTCTGACAACTTTCTTCAGCCAGTGACTACCACTGTTTAAAGCTTTACAAGCCTTCAATTTCCCTATCGGTCTAATAAAAGCAAGCTCAACCCAACTTGCCCAAGCCCTCTGACTTCTAGATCTTCACTGGGTTTGTTGTGGGTTTTTTTTGGTGGTTTTTTTTTCTTTTCTTTGTTTTTTGTGCCTCCTTTTAAAGGCATTAGGTAAAGAAAATTAGAACAGCACAGAAGATATTGCTTAGATACACAAGAAGCATATTAAAAAGAAAAAACTTTAATAGCAGATGTACTATAAACTTTGCAATTGAGCTCCTCTGCCTTGCAAAGGGAGCATTTGCACAGCAAAGCTGCCTTTTTTTTTTTTCTTTTAAGGGTACTGTACTGAACAAAGTGTTCTGTAGATAGAGTTTCCACCTAGGTGATACAATCTTTTTTAGTAACAAAAATACATCTTTATTTAAGTCTGCATTTTTTATCTTTACAGCATTTTGCCTTTGCTCTACAGAATTCCTTTCTAAAAATCTCAAATGCTGTTGCTGCCAATACATCATCACAGTTAAAAGAGACACTTTGATCATTTTCTCCACAGCCTGAAAAAATTTGGGGTATAACTAAAGACAATCCAATTACATTCATAAATACAAAAGCTTAACAAACCAGGAGTTTCACCCTTCTGAAATTGATACAGTCTACATTAATCCAGGCTTAGGATCTAAATCACTAGTCACACCTTCAAAAGAACTATGAAAAAGTTAACACAAAATTACAACTTCTGTTGCCTTCCCATGCTAAGTACTTCACATTGTTCTATTACTTGTTAGGCAAAAAGCTAGATACTGTGTTAGGTCATTTCTTAATATAGATCAGGATATGTCAAACATCTTTCATATCCAGTTAACATGCAAACCATTTGACCTTTCCAGTAGGACTACTAGAGACCTGTCAAGATCCACTTTTTAGACTATGGGACTTCACACAAGGCATTACATTCTACTTTAGGGCTTTGCTACAGCCACAGTTGACAGCAATTGCAAGAATTTATACGTTCAAATACTTTCAACTATCTCTTGCTTTTACCTTTACTAAGCTTAACCGTTTATGCTGAAGTTTCCATTGAAAGACTAATTCAGAAGGAGAAAGAAACTGTAATACTAGTCCATAGTGGAAAAATATTATTGACTATTCTACTTGAAATTTTTTGGCCTACAAGTCTCTGTGCTCTGTAGCTGCTTACTCAGTAGTTTGGGTGTAAAGTGTAGTTTATTCCATTGGTGCAGCCCTTACTAATCTGCTTTAAGCATTTGCATCATGATACAGCCATCAACTTACAGCTACTTTGTCCCCCTGCTACCTCTCTAATTGGGACAGCATGCCCAAAAGACTATGTGAAACTGCTCTGGTGTCTTCGAGTGACAAAAGATGAAAAGCTTCTGTGTGAGGGACACCACCCCATTAAGTGACAGTGGTGAAAGGTGAGCGATGAATGAAGAAGATAAAAGGGAAAAGAGGGAGGGAACTCTTGTCAACTCTTCTAAGAAAAAATAGTACCTCTCTCTGCAAATTCAGCTTGGGGACCTTGTAGAATAAGGGAACCTAAAGAAGTACTTCTGTCATATTTTCGCTACTGTAACTGCCCTGAAGACTCAAGTTATTCAAGACTAATGTAACACTGGCCTTAGCAGTGGCCTCCTGTCCTTCTTTCTCTATTCTTATAACATCCATCTCTACAAGTAAACATACTTGATGGGACAATGGGCTGAAGTCAACTGTATGAAGTTCAACAAGGCCAAGTGCTGGGTCCTACACTTGGGTCACAACCATTCCAGGCAGGGCTCCAGGCTGGGGGCAGAGTGGCTGGAAAGCTGCTCAGCAGAAAAAGACATGCAGGTGCTGGTCAACAGCAGCTGAACATGAGCCAACACCATGGCCGGTTGGCCAAGAAGGCCAATGGCATCCTGGCTTGTATCAAAAATAGCGTGGCCAGGGTTCATTCCCCTATATTCATCATTGGTTAGGCCACACTTTGAATCCTGTGTTCAGTTTTGGGCCCCTCACTACATGAAAGACATTGAGGTGGTGGAGCGTCACCAGAGAAGGGCAAAGCTGCTGGTGAAGGGATTGCAGCACAAGTCTTATGAGTAGCAGCTGAGAGAACTGGGGTTGTTTAGCCTGGAGAAACCAAGGCTCAGGGAGACCTTATTGCTCTCTACAGCTACCTGAAAGAAGGTTGTAGTGACATGAGGGTCAGCTTCTTTTCCCAACAAAGAAGCTATAGGACAAGAGGAAATGAGCTTAAGTGGTGCCAAGAGTGGATTAGTCTGGATATTATGAAAAATTTCTTCACCAAAGGGGTTATTTAGAATTGAAACACGCTGCTTGGGAAAGTGGTTTAGTCACCATTCCTGGAGATATTTAAAAAACATGTACATGTGGCACTTAAGAACATGGTTCAGTGGTGGACTTGGCAGTGGTGGGTTAACAGTTGGACTTGATGATCTTATAGATATTTTTCAACACGATTCTATGATTCTATTCCTCATATTTGTTCAAACAAACCTCAGCCTCAATTTTCATTCTTTATGACCACTGGCAGGAAGAATATCACCTTTCCCATGTTTCCATTGCCTTCGGTATATGAGAGTCAGTTTTCTCTCACACTGTCTCTTACATTGATAACATGTGAAATCTTTTCTTAAAAAGTCAAAACAAATTTAAAAAAAAAAAAGCCAACAATGTTATCTTCTGGCCTCATACCAAAGCCAAACAAACAAACCTTTCAACACCATGTCTCTTTTCACAATGCCTTTTGATAGCCATCGGCCAATGCATAATGAGAAAAACAGTTACACTAAAAATAGCATCTCCAAATGGTGGGGAAGTCGACAGAAGCTGTCAGGCCTCCAGGGCCAGATACTTGCAAAGAAAACATGCTTAATTTTTTTGCAGTTACTATTCAATAAATGCTCCTGCCTTTTGGCCTCTGGAAGGACTGCCAATTTTGCATCTGCTCTGAACATCTAATCAGAGTTTATTTTTTCACTACATCTGTCTTTCAGAAATGGACACTCCAAACAAATACTTCAGTTTTTCCATCATGAAATATTTAGCTTGTACTCCTCATACTGTAACTAAACTGTCACTTATAAGGGAAAAAAGAAAAATCAGCATTTTTTAATGTAAAAAGAATGTGCTCACACATCACATCAGATATCCCTCAGCTACAAGCTCTTTGGTTCCTTTTTCTCCCAGTATAGCCAGCTTCACTTTCGGGGGAATGACATCAGTAGAAGAACTATTTTTAAAAAGTTAGCTTCCTACTTCATCTGAGCAGCCTGTCTGACAAATAAGGTCAGGAACAGAGAAGATGCAGACACTTTTCTTACACCTCTTCTTCCCCACACCCTCCCTTCTTCCCAAGCCCACTCCAGTGCTGGTCTGTCTTCTTTAAACTGCATAGCACAATAGACAAGAGAAGGAAAACAAATGGTATGGGGAAACATAGCCCCTTTCCCAATTTTCAGCACAAAAAGGTTAAACAGGAGTGGGGAAAAGAAGCAATTGGGAAATTACATCCAATCAGTTGATCTCTCTTTCCATGTTCAAATTAAACCAAGGAGCTCCCTAAAGGAGACTGTTGCTTGCAGAAAACTATCAAACTCCAAAGCATAACTAGCACTCAGGACTTTTAGAATGCTAGCTTATATTAAACTACTTGTGTAGCTGGGAGCTTTGTAATTATCCAAAGAAAAACCTCTGCTCCTTCAGGACTCAATGCAGAGAGGATACAGACTTTGGCACTGGTGGCTCATTTGTCATTCTCAGTAAACCAGATCTTGTAAACAGAATTAAACAGAACAGAATAACACTTCTTGCTTGTCTTGGCAAATCCCATTCATTTCATAAGTACTGATAGTTCCAGTAAAATAGAGCATTTGCTGCCCGAGGAGCAGCATCAGAGGGTACTGCGCTCTCTGACAGTATCTCTGACCCTGTGCCAGGAAGTTACAGAATTACAGAATGGCTGGGCTTAGAAAGGACATCTGGAGACCACCTAGCTCAACCCTGCTGCTAAAACACGTTCATCTATAGCAGGTAGCATAGGATTGTGTCCAGGTGGGTTTTGAATACTTCCAGAGAAGCAGACTTCACAACCTCTCTGTTCAAGTGCTCTGTTACCCTTAAAATAAAGATTTTTCTTATATTCAGATGTATCTGCTTGTGTTTCAGTTTGTGTCTGTTGTCCCTTGTCCTGGGCACCCCTGAAGAGTCTGACCTCTATTCTCTTGACACCTAACCTTAAGATATGCCTTCTCCAGGCTGAACAAGTTCAAATCTCTCAGACTTCCTCATAAAAGAGATGTTCCAGTCCCCTACTCATCTTCACAGCCCTCTGTTGGACCCTCTCCAAGTTCTTTGTCTTTCTCGTACTAGAGGCCAGAGCTTTGTTGAATTTCATTAGGTTCCGCTCTGCCCAACTCTCCAGCCTGTCCAGGTCTTCCTGAATGGCAGCACAGCACTCTGGGGTATTTACCAGCCTTCCCAGTTTTGTAACATCAGCAAACTTGCTGAGGGCACACTCTGTCCTTTTCAGCCAGGTCACTGATGAATAAGGTTAACAGGACTGGACCCAGTACTGGCCCCTGGGGAAGACCACTAGCTACAGGCCTCTGCCTATTTTGCACTGCTGATCACAACCCTCTGAGCTCTGCCATTCAGCCAGTTCTCAATCCATCTCAGTTGCAGTAGTGAAACACATCTTCAGCTATATTTTGCGCAAACCACCACAACTCAATAACAAACCAAACCAGCACAGAAATGCCAGCAGCTGCCAGTTAGGGCTTAGTTAGTAGCTCTTGGTAGCTTCCAGGATGAAGCATAAAGTTACTGACACAATTATTACCAGCCAGGCCAGCAATTCTAGTTCTAGTGTTTCTCTCCTATTTCACATGCCTGCTTGAAAGACAATTTCCCCAGCCCTCCATTACAATAACTTATTTCATACTTACACAAAACTTGATTTTACTTGAAATGGCACAATTAACACAAACACAAGAGCAAGAGATTCAGCCAGACTCTAGTCAGTCAAAGCTGACATGCTCTAGGTCCATTCAAAGCATCATTTTCCTTTATTCTCTTCTCACTCATTTCACAGATGTTAATGACTTTAAAACAGCTTGCTTCAAAATATCAAGAAGACCAAGGGCCAAAGCCTCAAATAAGCAAACACAGTGCAAAACCAATCACAGATGCTCCATCCATGTATGTAACCATGCATGTGCCTGGGCAAGAGGGAAAGCAACGGAGATGACTCCTCTGATAGTGACCTGATACCAGCACAATGTCAGCATGCTCGTGTGGGATGAATATTGAGCAGCTGATGTGCTGTACTTGCATTTCTACTTCATCCCAAGGTGTGCTGCTCTTCCACCTACTCCATGGGTGCACTGCTTGCTGGCAGATTTACTATCATGAGTCTTCTATCAACTATAAGATGGCAACCTCAACACAGAAAAACATACTTAAACCAGAAAGAAGCTGATGGTGGGGAAAATACACTGAAAGAAGCAGTAGTAGAAAAACAGAGCTGTCATCCAGGTCAATCATTTCAACATGACTGTATTCCATTTAACTCCTACAGGAGGAGAAAGACAAATAGCGAAACATCTTCTGAAGGACAATAGCTAGATTTGCCATTGAGATTCAACAAAAAAGTAACTTAAAAATCCCATGTATTTGTATTAGGTGAGAGTATATTGCATATAGGCTACATTATTGTTCCACCTATAGCTTTGTTTAATTATTTCTTTGTTTCTAGTAGTAAACATTGACATAAAACAGAGAGAAGCACCATTTAGAGACTACCTCACAAAAATTTTGATAAGCTTCAAACATATCAAGCACACATCTGGAACAAATATTCAAACCTCTCACAGGTCATCCAAACATAACTAGTACATCATCAATACAAAACATTATTTATTTCAATCTACATAAGACAGCAGCTTTGTGCTGGTTTAAAAGCAAACTGGCAGGAGAAATGGACCTACCACGAGAGATATTGTAAGTCAGAATTACAGTTT
>JAWWEW010000131.1:20808994-20829647 GCA_035583185.1 Anabacerthia variegaticeps | reverse complement strand
AGATGGGGGTAGAATACACAGCTTTAATCACTCCCACACAGTGATAACTGGTCCCACCTACTGAACTAGGACAAGCTTTGATAGTTCTAATGCTAGTCATGCTTACTGAGTTTATTCTGGTTATGTTAATTAAACATTGGGAACTAACCAACTCCCCAAAAGCAAATATAATGTTAATTCAAACTATGAAGAAGTGTGGATAGTTTTAAAAACTACTGTGTTGCACCTAAATAACACAGATCATGTTGTAGATACTGTTAACCCCAAATTCTGCAAATACACTATTTAGTATTTATTTAGTACTTCAAGAATCCAACCTTAGCAGTATGTATGGAGTATTTTATTTCCAAAACTGCATTTCTTTGTTTCTTGCACTGAATGAGAATAAACTCTTGTGCAAAGATATCTAGGAGGCAATGTGTAGATTACTGCTAGTCCCAAACTGAACCCATCCCATGTCAGAGAGATCTACCCAAGATCACAGATCTACATGGGTATCAGCAGATACATTATTATTGGCAATCATGACTAACAGTCTTTTTTTGACCTATCTGGTGTTTAGCAAAACATCCTAAAATTTGGAAATAAATTGTGTTTGAAAATAATTGAGAAACAAGGAGAACCCATAAGGGCCCATGATATAATTTTTGCAGTGTAGCCAACACTCAGTGTTAGGACAATACATCCCAAATCTACCAGACAGAGGTGAAGATGCCTGGTAAGTAGCTGACTTTTAAGTCATCTGTGTTGATTCAGAAGCAATTCATTCATTCATGTGACAATAAATGCAGTATTACAAATGTCATTTCACATGACTGCGTATATTACAGGACAGACATTCAGCTTTATTTTTTTCCATAGAGGACAAGTCCAAATCTTAATCATTTCCTACAATAACTACTCTACAGCTCTCATTTTCTACAGTAACTACTTTACGGCTACCAAATCATAAATCTTGCATCTCAGAAATTTACTCTTATCAGCTTTTTTTTTTTGCTTTTTTTTCTTGATTTTGCACCACAGCATAGGTGTTGAAGGAATAAGGAGAACAGTTGCTTCTTCAACATAAACCGCCATGTGGAAAAATAAGAGCAGCAATTCAGAATTATCTGTGTTTGCATGCTTTGACTCTAGTAATTTCTACCTTCTTCATTTTGGGCTAACACTCTACAATGTCTCATTGTACCAGTACCACCTCAGAATCAACTACCTGGAAGCCCCAACAGTACACTTACATGAGGTGACCTGAGCCACTTTAACACTTGGCTGTTAAACTTCAACCCACTCTTTACTCCTTATTACTTTCAGAGCAATTTCCTTCCCACCAGCCCTTCTTTCATGAAAGCCATACTGCCCATCACACTCCCATCACTTCTCCCACCCCGCATCAGCTTCCCAGTGTTGAATTCCTGACCCATGCAATGACACTCTGCAGAGGACAGACAAGTGCCTTCACCAGGCAAGGAGGAGGACTGGTAAAAGTCACCCTGTTAAAGTCCAGGCAGATGCAAGTACACATAACAAGTCCCCCTTGCATTTGTGTTGTACTGATATATATAGATAGATCTATAGATATATATATACACATATACTAACCATATATATATCGTATATGTACACGTAACTAGGTGTATACATAGTATATACTTATACATGTGCTAACTATAAGGTTAGATCCCCAACATCACATGTATTACTTGCCATTAAATGTGTACAGCTGTTTAAGTATACAGAGCAACTTCAAAGCGCTCTGAGAGCTCTAGCGAGTGATCTAGTTATGTTGTTGCAGCTAGTCTGCAATATACTAGCTCATGAAAAATCAAACATTACTCCTACCCCTACACTGTTATTTGCCTGTTACACCTTAGCTAACCATGAGAATTTCAAAGGAAGAACACAAAACAAGCTCATTTGATCTGACAGAGGCAACAAGGAATACACCCATTTAAACTGCATCCAGTACAAAGTCAAATAACTCACTGAAAACTCTCTCCAAGGAACCATAAGATCTTAATTTGTTCAAATCATTAGGGAAGAGATTAACTTCTCAGATAAACAGCTTTAGAAACCTGTGTACTATCTGTGCTTCATAAATTATACTTTATTTAAACTTAATTTTAAGAAGTTTAAACTAAAGCAGGAAACTAGCCCTCAGTAGCCCAGCCAGATTCATCTTCAGCATCTAGAGGACAAATTAAAAACAAAGCAAAACCAAATAGTCCTCTTTGCCAAGGAACATAATTCTGCTCCTCATTAATGTTTTGCTAAAATAATTTAATTAGCAGCCTTCGGATACAGGAAGGAATTTATGCTACATCAGGAAAAGAAGGGCTTGGGGGGGTGAACTGTACGCACTGTTCTAGTATACCAGGAACATGGTGTTGAATTCTTCCAGCTATTGGGCCAAAGCTGGACTGGCATATCAGAACTAAGCACTTTTTTGATCCAAAGGAGGAGGGAAAAAAAAAAAAACCAGAGAAGTAAAGAAAAACAAATAGGCATCAGGCAGCCTAATACTTGCATACTCTTCACTGTGAGTAGGAAGAAACAGATCAGCTGAGGAACAGTGCCGAGGAATAATAGGTGAATTGGATACTGTGCTTTCCCTGCCCATGCACAAATGTAAGTTCAAAAACCTCACTGGTCCCTATCTTTCATTATGCTCTGCTCTTGTGGGCAGCGACATTTGTCATTAGGCTTTTATAGGTAGCTATTTAGGTCAGTTCCCCCAGGCTACTCCATGCAACAGCATATTTGAATCCTGCAATAAAGTTGTAGTCTAGGCTAATTTCAACATATGTTTCCTCTTTCAGATGGGAATCCTGCTTACAGCAAGAGCGCACCCTAGATCTCCAGCACAAAAAAAGTATTACCCTTTCCTGAAACTGGTTGTTTAACATGGCTTACTGCCTATAGTGCTTAATTGTTAGTATCTCACACAAGGACCCTATGCAGGCAAGGTCTGACGCTTTTGAAAATCCTTGTCATGAAAGCCCTTCTACCATCAAATCAGAAGAGTGTTATCCACATCCCCATTCAAATTTGTAATTAGTGTACAAGTAACCAGCTACTCAGCAAGAAACTGAATTACAGTTTAGGTTGAAAGTCCCTTGAATTTAGGAATAAACTGCTTCTCAATTCCTTTTTGTCTCATATATCAACTATACTCATCTGTACAGAGGAATTTCTACAGCTCTCCAGTTGACTTTGGCCATACAAAAAGAATTTTGCAGAGCCAAACTGTATTTTATCTTCACCAACATAATCCACAGACGGATAGGATAAGCCAAGTCTAAATGAACTGGCAGAGTTTGAATTGCTAGTTAAGAACAGCTAAAAATATCACCATGATGCATAAACCCAAATAGAAACCTGCTCCACCTACCAGAGCAGTATCAATTCTGCAGTCCCAACAGGTGTAAAAATAATTCATCTTTGTCACTGAACTACATGAATATGCAGGAGGAAGAGAGCTGTTGAAGAGAAGGGGCCATTTGTACATAAATTCTTCCACACTGCTAATCAAATTTAAAGATGCCATGGTACAGAGCTATCAGAAGCCAGCTTCTTCACCCAGAGATTTCCAATGATCCAAGAAACTCAACACTGTAAAGTTTGTCCCTATATTTTATGTTTAAAGTGTTTCAGCCATCTGAGAAAGACTTTGAAACTCAGCCCACACTGAAAGACAAGCCTTCCCTGAAAACACAGTTTTAAAGTAGGAAACTAGTTAGACAACGCCTCGGTACAAGGATCATATTTGTTTTGACTTAGTTCCTCAAATCCTTTGAATACCAGTTCAGAACACATACTCTATAAAACACTCCTGAGAAAATGGCATGTTCACTCAGGCACATATTGATGAACTGCTATTTACAACTACTGTCATTTAAGTACCTTTTTATTGCAAATATTAGGATTTGTAATAACAGACACCAGAAGATCTCCAAGCTGTTAAAAGCTGCTGAATAAACAAGGGTAATACAAATACAAATAGGGTAATTTTTTTTCCCCACTGCTTCCCATTTGATCTGCACAGGCTCAGCCTGGCCCAGTAAATTGCTTGTTTCCTGTCAGACTCCAACTTCTGCATCTCTGTTTTCTGGATGGGAGCAGGGAAGGGAATTCAAGGGTAGTTTCTTTTGTTTGTTGCATAAACAAACACAGACAAAACAACCATTTCAAATTACCCAGTCCTTCTTAAGATAATTTTCTTGAAGCCTTCATACAATAAAATTTATTTTCCCAGTTCAAACCCCTCCTCTGACCCTCAATAGCCCGCCATGCCACAGGGTAAGTTGAGCCCCAGTATAAGTAATTAATGGCTTTGTCTGAAGGTTCTGGGTTGGCCACAGCATAACAGATACCCACATACAAGAAAAGAAGCAAATGCACTTACTCGAGAGATAGACAGAGGCACATTGAAATCCTTGCCCCCTTGAAGTCTGAAGCCCCAGGGAGCTGGCCCAACCAAAGACACGCTGTAGTTGCTCATGATGTTTAGTATTCAAGGACCAAATCCAAGGAACTGATGCCTGCAGAAGAGGATTAGAGTTTTAATTTAAATATGATAAAAACAAAAGGCACTGTCTGCCATTTTAAAAGTCTTCTTTCTTTGGCTGTATTCCTCTCTCCCAAAACCACACAAACCCCCATGTCAGGTCTATCATTGTGCTTTTATTCCTCATATGTTGTTTTCCTCCATAGCTTGGGAAGAAACATAATTAGGGAACAGGTAATATGGATTTAGAACTTGGAAAACTTATGGTACTGAAATATTTGACAACTGCACCTTACTAACAAAACACTGGGGTTGGGGTGGGGAAACCCACCCAACATTAAAGCTCATTTTAAAAAAAAAGTCAATATTGAGAGAAGCATGAACTGATAGATCCCTTAAACCTAAGTATGGAAGACATTAGCACTACTGGCACATTCGTTTCTAACAAAATTAATATCATATGCTGCCATGTCATCAGCTCAAAGCTTATTTCTAAACATAACAATGTCAAAGCATCACAACTTTGAAGTTAATCAGACGAAAATAAAAGCCCTTTGATTTTTTAATTTTTATAGCAGAGCTTCAAGTGGTAGAACAATGTCACAGACAAAACAGATATTAAAACCAACCCTCAAATGAAAGCTGTAAACTAAAGCGAAATATCCAAAGCCACAACTCAGTGCTGAGGAAGCAAAACCCAAGCATCTCCCTCTCCACAAATGTGGGCAACAAATTACCTTTAAAAGGCAAACAAGGCACTTAATTGCTGTCCAGCGTCAAAGATAAGGGCTTCAGTTTCACCTCAGATAAGCAATGCTACAATGACATCTTAGGTAGTGGATGCCGTCTATTTTTGTATAGTTGAAGCCAGGCAGGAGCACACCAGGGCGGGCTGATGTAAGACTACACCGGGGCACAGACAGATTCCATAGTGGTATAGGGACATTTAAGGTGGACCTTCAGTCAAGCAGCAGCAAGCTGGCTGCAAACCCCACCAACTCTGCAAAGCTCGGGTTTAGCCGTTCATACACTGAGGGGGGGCTGTGTTAGTTTTTTGGAGGCAGTGTATTTTTTCATATGCAGCCTACCCTCAAGGACCACAAGAGCAGGGCTGCCACACAGCCCCCGCTGCTTCAGGGATGGCACTCCCCAACAAAGTCATCCATAAAGCACGTTTCTGGGTACACCTCCAAGAGCAGCAGAGATCCACTGCTCAGACTTGTTTCTAAATCAAACGGTGAACTTTAGTCGCACCGACGGGCACTCAGGTAACCAGAGCAGGGCTGCTGGCATTGGGCAATACAGGACATATATTAGGAAGCAGAATTTGGAGCTTCTAACAGAGGTGCCTGTGTACCTGGGCCATTCCCACCAGCTAATATCCAGCGAAGGAGCAGCTCTGACCCCAGGTGCTGACTCAACCCCACCTTAAAAGCCTCAACAAGCACCAATGTAGAGAAGAGGAAGCACACCACTGAGCTCTCATGTGGCTAAAGAGGAAGAAAAACCCTCATCAAGTTTGAAATAGGATTCTTAAGGGGCTTGCTCACCATTAAAGTGAAAACTAAGTTTTTTAATTGCCCCGTGCAAGAAATTACTTTAAAAAGAGGATTTAAACTAATCACAGATTTCTTTCTGCATAAGAATCCAAATACTTTTCACTCCCTCTAGATGAAATCCACTGCAGTGACAGGTCACTGTAAACTCTGAGGCTGCGGAAAAGCATCCAGTGGCCAGCACACACGCAGCTGCTCGGCACAGGCAGAAGGCTTTGCCTGTCAGTTGAAAGTAACACACTTGTTTGTTTTTGTTGTGTTGTTTTTTTTAAACTGAGTAACAGCTAGTCAAAATTACAGACCTAGAAAAAAAATATTATATAAGGAAAGGATACTTTTCATTTGTGGCAACTAGAAATAGGAGGGAAGAGACTGCATGCTGAAATACTGTGCATCACTCTCAGCATCGCTCATCTTTCCTTTCTCACCCCCTTAATTCTGACATGTCTGCATCCCTAGGCTTACAGATACACCAGAAGATCCATCCAAAGTTTTATTTAACAAATTTCTTAAAATACGTCAGAGCGACAGCTAAGAGAAAACACTTAAGAGAAAACACAAGCCACAAACCCAGATTCACGTGGGGAGCATTGTGCAAACAAACCAGCTAAGGGTGAAATTGTGCAACTTTCCTTTAGATGATCAAAGGCTCGGTGGATCTGCTTCTGGAAGGGGGAATTTGGAAACCCAGGCAGCAACGCCGGGCTGCACCGCTGCCGGCCGGGCACAGCGCCGCAGGGGTGCTCCGGTCCCCCCGGGAAGGGTGGCTGTGCCGGAGGAAGGGCTGAGTGGCAGGGCCAGCACAAGCACTAGCCTCCGTGCTCGCCGGCACCGCCTTTGCACAGCTCCCCGGGACGAGGAGCCCCAGGGACACCGCGGGCTGCAGAGACCAGACACCCCCCGCCCAGAGCGCTGGGTCTCGGCTCCAGCGCCCCCGCAGCCCCGGGCAGCCCGGGGGCACTCCGGCACGGAGCCCCACCTGTGCCACAAGGCCTGGGCACCGGGGCACCCCCGGGCAGGGAGGCCCGCAGGTGCGGCGCTGCCCCGGGGCTGGGCACCGCCCGGGCGCGCCGCTCACGAAAATAACACGGGAACCAAAAAAAGCACCGCGCAGCTTCAACACCCGCGCCCAGCCGGGTGGCTTTCCGTCCAGCGCCCCCGTCTCTGTCCCCCCGGCACTCACTCACTCACTCGCTCGCTGACTGCCTCGGTGGCTCACGGGGCGGTGCGGGGCGGCACAGCGCGGAGCGGCAGCGACTCCCGGGGCGCGACTGCGAGGCGGCAGCTCCGGCCGCCCGCTCTTGTGTGCACTTCCGCCCGCCGCCGCTCCTCCCCCGGCCCCGCACCGACCGGATCGGCCCCGCACGCACCACACACACGGCACGGAGGAGCGGGGCTGCGGCCGCACGGGATAGAGGGGTCCCCACTTTCACTGGGTTTGGGTTTTTGTTGTTTTTTTTTTTGTTGTTGTTGTTTGTTTGTTGGTTGGTGTTTGGGGGTTTTTGTTTGTTTTTGTTTGGTTTTTTGTGGTTGGGGTTTTGTTTGTTTTTTTTGTTTGTTTGTTTGGGTTTTTTGTGGTTTTTTTGGGGGTTTTTTTTTGTTTGTTTGTTTTTTTTAATAGGGAAACACTCGCTTTTTCAGCCCGCTCCGCTTTATACACAAGTAGCTCAAGGCGCACCTGCGAAGCGCAAGGGGCTGGTCCGTGTGCCGCTCCAGCTCCTGCCCCGGGGGAAGGAGCTGCGGTGCCGCGCAGGGAGCGGGGAGCTCCGGGGGCAGCCTGCAGTAGGGCAGGAGAGCTGACAGAAAGAGGGGGTTTGGTTTATTTGATGGGGAGCAACGTGAGGGCTGGCAGGGGTGTACTCCCTCCCCGAGCACATCAAAGAGGGGAACAGCAGCGAGGCAGAAGAGCTGTTCAAGCTGACAGAAAACGCTGGCACAAGAACAAACAGGTATGGAGCAGCCGTGGATAAATTCGGCTCAGAAATCAGAAGGGATCCGCCAGCAAGGAGGAAGGGAAGGTTTTTGGCACAGCCTCTCCGTAGGAGTGGGTGCAAGAATTGAAACAGGTCCTAAGGTGATGCTAAATCAGATTATGTTGTAGGACTGTTTATTTAACACAGGGACTGTCCATTTGACAACCTGCAAGCCTGAAGCAGGGCAGGCAGGCTGGGAGGGCGTGCTGCTGGGCTTGCCAGTGCCGGCCACTGCCATGGCTTCGCAAGAGGCAGGAGCAGGGCAAAGATGAGGCAACTTGTGGGTCGTGCTCACCTGCACCTCGCAGCTAGGTGAGGTTTGAGGTTCCTGCCGTACTGCATGTGCATTAGAAGTCATTACAAGTAAAAACGGCTGTGAAAGAAATGTGCACCGATTTAACAGTACCGGTAGTAGTACCATTCAAAGGATTTCAGCCCCCTCTTCGAGCATGGATTTACTGTGGAGGAGTGCAGAAGGAAGCTTTAAATTTTTATTTATCACCAGCCAACACAACACACAGTCCTCATAATGGATGCCTCTGCCTTGCCCCTCTGGCCCAAAAGCGCTGTCTCTTGCTTTGTCAGCTGCCCAGCTGGAAGCCTGCGTTTTGCCCTGCTGTGCTCACTGTTCTCACAGGCTAGCCCAAGTGGGAGCCCTCAGACTGGAGGTGATGCTGGCTTAGGTGACCCATGCCCTAGGTGCCTGAGTGTACATGAAACCAGGGCATGTCCCATCCTCTGAGCCCTAGTTACATCAACCTTAACAAGGGTATTTTAACATTGTCCTACTGAGTTGTGTGTCTTCTCAGTTGCTGTGACTAGGACAAATGCATCTCAAACAGCATTTCAAAAATAAAAGCATCTAAACCCCACACTACTGCAGCCAAACCACTCTTTCGTAAATCTTTCTTTTTCAGTCTGCTCTTTTCCTATAAAGTATCTCTAATCAGGCAAAACTGAAAATCCCCATTACATTCACAGACTCTCTCACATGATTTTAATTCATGGAGGTAAAAATTCCCAATCACAGGGATTTTCATTGTATAACAAGGGCCTTAGGTCACTCTCATGCTGTTTTATTTATTAGAGTAGAAAAAGCTCCAGGATTCCACTCCCCAATGTGAATCACGTGACATATCCAAGGTCACCATGTCCCTTTGCTGACTGCTTGGGTAGCAATCTGCTCTCAGCTCACCAGAGCACACAGCCTGTGGCTATGCTTCATTTTGCACTTCACCACTTCAGTGAAAAACATCCTTTTCCACTTCAGTTCTCCCAAAGCCTTCAGCTTTTCTTGTTGGAGGAGTAGCTTGCCCAAATTATCTGCATATGCAGCATCTCAAGACAGCGTTACGTTGGTTCCTCATGACTGAAGAAGGACTTGCAGAGAGACTTTTGCTGGTTGGTGTTGCAGCAGGTTTCACTTGCAGGGACTCCTCCTGCACCATACCCACCCACTGCATCCAGGCCAGTGCCACTCCCAGTTCAAAGCTGGCAGTCTTGTCTTGTCTCATCACTTCTCTGTGCCATGATCAAGTTTGTAACAAATGAGTCTGTTTTCCTTTGCCACCAGAGACAGGGCATAGAAATAGAGGCAAATCATTAGTTCAAGATCTCTCCATTCTTGGTCACTTTTCAAATATACTCTGCTTTGAGAAAAACCTTTTCATTAGAGCTGAATAGTGAAATAAGAGATAGTAAGCTGAGCAAGAAACCTCAGCAGCAGCTAGAACTGTGGCCTGCCTGTTCTTCCTACCACCATCAGATTTTAGACAGAGCTTGCATTTTCCCCTCTTAACAAGGAAGGAAGAAGTCTGGAAATTAATTAAATGCAGTAGTCAGCTAGCCATGCAGATACAGCCTATCTCAGAATTACTCAGGCAGTTAAGTCTAGTTTAAATGCTAATGAAATGCCTTAGGTGCCAGATAATGGGCACTGCAAAACTGACAGAGAGTATCACCTGAGGTGGTGAAGTACAAAAAGCACTTGTAAATGGGAAAAGCAGCCCGTAAATTAAGAACAGATTAACAACGCACAATAGAACTATTCTCAATTAACCAGCACTTAATCTAACATTAACTTTTTGTGTGCTAAAGCTCTGAACTACCAGCTGTGCTTTTACTGCACTGCTACTTTCACTTTTGCTTTTCTTCCAGAGGTAAAGCTAGTGCAAATATTTACACTCAGTGTATAACTGGTGTTCAGCACAAAGTAACCCTCTCTCTAAAGAGGTTAATGTGAATATCATCTATAGCCTAGCAGCTTATTTCCAGTTCTAAGATAACTCTGTGGCCAAAAAATGAAATAAATTAGACATATTCTATGTGTTTCTGAGAAGCAGGGGCTTCAGCCAGCTTTTGACAGGGCAAGCTGTTACACTTTGGTCACAATGAAGCCCAAAGTGCCTAGAACTGGTATATCAGAAGCACTTTTATTTTTCTGTTTGTTTGGTGGATTTGTTGTTTGTTTTGTTCTGTTTTTCTTTTTCCTGTCCCTGTTTTGGAAAGATACCCAGTGCTGAATAACATCCTCTCTCATACATCCTGTCTACCACAATAACTCCAGTTAGCCCAGACTGCCTTGTGTGGGAGGAGCCAGTGGTGGGGCACAGAGTGTGGCTGGCCAGTTACACCCACCCAATTCGCTTCAGGTCCGTTTTGTCGGCCAAAAAAAATCCCTATGATCAAGTTTACTCTTACTTGTCACCATTTTTTTTCCTCTCCTCTTAGAGCCCTGTTCTCTCTCCAGCTGTGCTGGCCATCATCACTTTTCATCAGCCTGTTTTCCCACCAGGCATGTTTTCTTGCATTACTGCTTCTGTAGCAGTCATCCTCTCTGACTGCAGTTCAGTCACTGTGGTGGTGATCAAGACTGTTTTTAAGCCCGTGGCTTTTGTCAGATTGAAAAGTTAGCAGTGCTGTTCTTCTGCTTTAGATAATTAGCCATTAAACTCTTATTGTTATAAATCGATTTATGGTCTTTTTTGTACACTGATTGCTTCTTTATTTCAGTCTATCAAGCCTTTTAAATTTTTCTTTATTGGTGCTTTTCTTTGAAAAGAAGAAGTAGTATTTACTAATAAAATATTCCTTATTTATAGTGTCTCTAGAATATTGGTAAGTTGCATACACAAAGGAAGTAAGTATTTGTTTTTACTGGAGTTCTTTGTAGTGACTGAGTGGACACATTGGATCCTGGTCATCCCTAGCTCTGAGCTACAGAAGTCTGTTTTATTCCCTTCTTCTCAGGGAAAAGAAGGACCACCTATGTGGATGCCACAGCCCATGCTACAGGTTAAACATTTCCTCCCTTTGAGTCCAAATCAATGAACCAGCAACTAAATCCTTTCATTCCAGGAAACACGAGCAGCCTTTTGAGGAACTCAAGGTTACATACTTATCATGTTAAACATGGCCCATTTTAGGGACTGAAACCAATCTGAAGCTTCTCAGCACAACACAGCCTGAACAGCTTCATCCTCAGCCCCACTGTGAAGCATTAACCTCATTTTACAGATGGTGACCAGAGGCAATAAACATTTATACATGCAAGGAATCAGCTGTGAAAGAATTGAAACCAGTTCTTCCAAATTCCTGCACAGCTCCTAACTACTAGATTACCCTAAATTGGACTGACATAGCCCTTTCTGCTTCTTCAAATGCAGCAATATATGGGAAGGAAAAAAAAAAATGTCAGGCTTCATATTTACCACTCTTGACAGAGCCATGCAAGTTACAGGAGTAGTACCTTCAGTCACTCCTGCTCTTACCTCTTGAAGAGAGCTGCCTGCCTTAATTTCATTTTCCTTAATGGCAGGGAAAAGCTAATGCAGAAATCTGTGCCTTGGCGTGGTTTAATTACAGTTCATCAAAAGGGGCTTGCTGAGTGATGTCTCTGAGCTATGTTTGACACCATGAATACCACTTAATTAGGGTTTGACAGGTAGACAACTAAATTTTCAGAGCAATCTTGCAGTTATTTATATCAATTAATGTCATGGGAGAAGAGGTGCAGCTTTGCCTATAGGCTTGTATGTAATATATTATTCTGGTGAGGGAGGGAGTGGGTGCAGGCTGTGGCATGAAGAGCCTGGCAGGTCGGGAGCAGCCTGGCACATGGGTTTGGATAGACGTCACAGGAGGGGAGCAGGAAGACCCCCTGCGTTATTCCTGATGGCACCACTAACTCACAGAAGGACTGCTGCTCATAAAACAGACCTGTTCTGCAGCAGATGTCATTTATGGCTCTGCCACCCCAACCCTGCATCATCTTCAAGTCAAATCACTTCAGGCAATTCATGTAACTGAACTGGTACAAAAATGAACATAGTCCAAACTAGTGACATCCTGGTGTATCAGCAGGTCTAACAATACATTTACAAGCATATGGAAATATGACCAAAAAAATCAAGATAGATTTCCTGTTGTGTTGACTCAATTGGCCTGAATTTTATAACTTGGGCAAATCCGTATAAAAACCTGTGCATGCAGAGACCTCTCTAAGCCTTTGTAACCATGTCTAGAGTTATATTTTGGGGGGGTGTGGGGGGTGGAGAAACTTGGCATGAGAGCAGTAAGATCTGAGAACATGTCCAGGAGATCTTATTTTAGCTGCTGCCCACAAAAAACATTAAATCAAATAATAGCCATTCCCACAGTAAATAAAATACCTCTAATCTTTATTGACAAAGATGAAGGGGGAGGAAAAAAAAAAAAAAAAAAAAGAAACAGCCACTGGAGAAGCTTATATTTATACATTTTAAGAATTTGAAGCAAACTTGTACACACCAGTGGCATATTTATGTGTGAATTATGTTACAATGATTTATTTGTGAAAACATCAACTCCATGTTGGCTTTGCAAGGTTGACTGCCACATAGATCTAGGTGTCACCACCAGAAGAATGAAACCTCCATTGTTCCAATATTTTTGGCTTAAATGCTGTACATAAATCAAGATGAGCAAGAGGGACAGAAGGGACCATAGGAACATATGAGCATCCTACATCCCTACCTGGCAATCAGAAACTGTCAGCTCTCTTTTTCTTCCCTGGGTGAATCCAGGAGTCACACAAACTGATATGTCATCAAGCTTGAGCCAGAGCCTTTCCCTCCCAAAGTGTAACAGCATTTTTTCCCAACTGAATTTACATCTTAAACATGCTTATGCTTTTCTGGTCCCTGCTTTTCCCATCAGAAGTCTGTCTTGCCTCTGTTTGCTTTAATGGCCAGCAACCTGCATCTCATTTCCAAACTAAGTTTAGTCATATGAGTTTAAATAGTTCTCCCTCACTGCTGTTTGACTCCTGGGTATTTTTAGAGGGAAACCATATCCCCTGTCAACCTTCATTTTCCTGGGCTGAACAAGTTGAGTTGCCTTGCCTCTATTTGTAAGGAAAGATTGTGGCACTCCTGGTAATCTCAGTAGCCTTTCTCTACACCTGTTCACATCTGTATTTTCCATGGGCATGAGATATAAAAATCATATATAGTGTCCTAAGGACACCTTACTGATGTCATCTTCTGTTACAGATTTAGTGTTTCCAGAGGAAATATCTTGATTGACATGTCCCAGAATGACATTTCCCTCTCCAAAGAAAGTTGTATTGAAGCTCCTCAGGTACTAGTGAATTGCACAGTTGATTATTTTTTTTTTTTCTATTTCACTTCCATTTTCAGCTTACTGACAAATGATATCCACGTGTGTGCTTTTGTTATTTATGATTCTGAATTCGACTTTGTTACACTGTTTTTCTTCCCATAACATTTTTCAGATCTTCCTCCCTACCTGATTTGGTCTCCCAACTTTGGTCATCCACAAATGTCATCAGCAAACTTATAGTCTTTTTGCCTAGTTTAATGATGAAAACATTAAGCAGAAAAGACTCCAAGACCTTTTAATTTTTAACCATATATTTATGTAATTATATATGTGAATACATGTAAACTCCATTAACTACCTTTCTGCCTGGTACTTTGTGTTGCAGTATTATCTGATGCAGTCTTCCTGCTCACCTTGCACAAAAATTATGACCTTGAGCAGCATAAGAATTGAAGCAGGACAGCAGATCCTGTCCTAAAGCCCAGATGGATGGGATCTGACACATTCCTTTTGTTTATAATTGCAGTGATGAAGACAGCTGTGAGGTTAGTTGACACAATCTGCCCTTGGCGAGCTCAAGAAGCCGTGTTGGGAGGAAAGTGCAGAAATGCTGCAAGCACAGTCTGTAGAGACGTTCAGAGCAGAGCCAGCAAGAGACAAAGGCCACTCAGAAGTCTGAGTGAAGACGGAAAGAGAGAGAGACAGTATTAAAACCTAGAGATGTTTTATGATGTCTTAGACACAAAATATTATCATGCCAATGCGTGCAAGGCAGCAGAAGCAGAGACCTTAGCAGTCTCATAGAATCATAGACTAGTTTTGATTGGAAGGGACCTTGAAAGGTCACCTAGTCCAACACCCCTACAATGAACAGGGACATCTTCAACTAGATCAGGCTGCTCAAGGTCCTATCTGTTTCAAAACAGGAGAGGAAAAAAAAAAAAAGGAAAGAAGGGGAAAGCAGTATTTTAGAGTTTTTTTCAAGGATGTTAAAGAAAGGGTAAAATACTCTCTTACACAATTTAAAAAAAAGAGGAAAAGAAAGAAAAAGCTGTTCTTCAAAGGCAGGTATTTCTCATCCATCCTCTCTATCAGCAAGGTGGTTGCCTAACATGAATAAGTCAAAACTGTGGCTATTTGTGTTATTCTCTAAAAGCTTATTTACTATACCCACATATGGAAAAACATATCAGCCATATCTTGTAGAGGACAGATTATACATAAACAACAGTAAGTGAAGCAGGACCTAATGCAATTGGCTTTGCATGCCTCTGCAGTCCACAGCATCTGTGCAGTTACAGGTGGGACATGTAGTCACATTAATCAATCTACGGCTAAACAGGAGCTGACAGTACTTTGGAGGAACATGAAGTGCCTGCAACGTATTAGCTGTGCAAAGCCCTGCACTTTCCTTCTCTTTTTATGAGGACGACACTCCAAAGCATAGCAACACAATCCCCTCTCTCTCTAAGCTTTCATTTTAAAGAAAACATGAGAGTGACAGCAGGGTGACATCAATCTCCTTAGGCACAGTGTACATGTCGAATGCATGACACGGATTGCACAGCAGTAGCTGCAGTGTCTGTGCTACGTGACAGAAAAATGTATTAGAGAGTAGTTAAAGCAACAGCTAGAAAAGCAGTGGAAAGAAAAACAGGGAAAATGAGAGGGAGAAGAGTGAAAAGTTTTAGCCACCATTTATTGCCTCTAAACTCATACTGTTTCTAAAAATACAAAAGCAGAAAGCTGGTAGGAAATGCTGATGCCAGAAAACTTTCAGCAAGTGAAGGGCCATGCTGGTGCCCAGTGTAAAACTGACAGCCATGTCCTAAGCTACTGCTCAGCTCCACCTCAGCTTGACCAAAACTTCAAAGCCTATTAAAATCAAGTAGAAACTTTTTGTGGCTCCAGCTCCTAAGTTTAAAATTGGCACTGGACTTTGTCTCACATTTCACCTCTTGCCCAGCCCTGTAGTTTGATACCCCTTGTTAGCCTGCCCGGGATGGTTTCTGTCCGTCTCTCTGGAGAACATTTGTCACCCAGGACTGCTCCAGCCCCTGCTTATTTTACGGAGAAGGAATTTTGGCAGCAATTATCTGAAGTGAGTTTCGGGACCTTGAGCCTGTTTGTTTGACCTCTGGAAGTAGGTGGCTAATTCAAGGACAATGGAAGCTGTCGTGTTACCTGTTTCCAACATGAAATCAATCAGGGGAGAGCGGGAGTGAAGTCAGCCTTTCTGTTTTGATAAGAGGGTGGCCAAAGATCTCTGGAATTAGTGGAACTCCAGCACTCACTCGGGCACAGGGACGCCTGCTATTTATACACCCGGGGGCAGGGCTGGGGAACAAAGTGGTTCTTCTGCTCCTCTTTTCTTTTTGTTTGGCTGAAACTGAAGTGGAAGGGCACAGCTCAGGAGTTTTATCATCCAGAAGCATGGCAATTTAATTTTTTTCCCCTCTATGATGGAAAACAAAATTTTACCACTGTAGCCTTGTGTCATATATATATTATCATTATACGTCTAAATAATGTTTCAACTTTCAAAACTAGAGTCCCTCTAAAGACAGCCTTTAAAAAAATGGAAAATTAATCCAGTATCACACTGTAATAATGATGTACCTGGTCTGTACTTCACGTGTCAGCAAACAGAAGATAGCTTCAGTTGGGAACTGGCTGCCTTAACGACACAGAGGAACAGCGATATCAAAGTAGAACAGCTGAGAGGTATATGAGGCACACAATGGCTCAGATTTTATATGACAAAGGTCAAAATAATGGTGTTTCATAGAGTTTAATTCATGTGTGGAACTCTGAAACTCAGTTAAACATATTTGTGCTAAGCCCCATTGGAAGCAAATCCAAGCCATCCCAAAGTCTGGACTTTTTTAAGCTGACTGGAGACATAACTTACACTCATTGCAGTGTTTTTTGCTTTGAGGAAGGGAGCAGTAGCACCTAATTTAATTTGAAAGTGCCATTTTCCTATTGACAGAGATAAGCCCCAAGAGAGTTGCATCCAATTCTCCAGTGCTAAATATGACAGAAAAGACTCTTTGGGAAAAGAAGCCCAGCACAAAACCCTCCGGAACACTAACTGCAAGCTTATTTTAAGCATCTTGCGGGGTCTAAATAGTTTACAAGGCTGTTCCAGTTGCTGAGAAGTCAGAAGTCTTGGTAATAAAGACCCTTGGGAAACTGATCCATCAGTTTTACAAGTTTACAGTGCTGCTGGAAAACTGCCAATGAGCTGGTCCCTGGAAATGAATGAAATATTTCTGTGTTACCTCATATAGCTTGCAACACTGTAGTAGCTGAGTAACTTGCAAGTGTTACTGCATTCATCATTGCAACATCTGAATAATCCAGGGAAGTGCAAGTACAAGCAGCTATAAAAATATTTCCACCTCTCTTTCGTGGGCAGAGTTTCCACCACTCCTAGCCCAGCAGGAAAACTCTCCTTGAAAGGCTTCCCTGCATGGGGCATGACCCAGATCCTAAGCATGGACCCTGTCCCTCCCCAAGGCAGGTTACTGACCTTTTCGCACCCCAGCCTACTCCCAGGCCTCTTCTAACAGGGCAGCAATGCTCACCTAACCTCAGCATTTGATTCTCACTGGACTATCCAGTGGACTATGACAATTTTTCTGTGAAGACAGAGGCATATGCAAGAATTACTAGATTAACCTCTATGGGCTGCTTTCCCTCACCCCACAAACCGTGTGGACTGAGGCATGAAACAAACATGTGGCAAAAGACACTTAGGAGCCATAGGAGCTTTTCATTAATAGCTACATGACCTATAACTTAGGCCTTCTCATAGATTATTGACATTATGTTATTTTTAACATTAGCAGTCACTGAGTATATATCTATGTTTTCAAACAAAAGCATGGCTCCAGCCCAGAGGCTCTTTGCAAAACAATTTGCTGCTCCTTCCCCCTCCACCTCCTCTTTGCCTTCCCTCTCCACCCAGAAAATTCACATCCAAATTCAGTTATCTCTGTTTAACTGACAGGAAGTGCCAAAGAAAAAAATAATTGATGATAGATTTAAGAAAATAATACATCATGTGTGCAGTACATACACACCATAAAACACAATGCCATAAGCCAAAATATGTGTTAGGAGCAGGCTAATCAGACTTATTTCAAAATAGCTGGTTATAAGAAAAAAATATATGGGAAGAGTTGATTGCAAACAGAGAGCACATTTTCCATGTCTCACCAAAACCTTTGCAAAAAAATGCTCCTAACCAGCTCTATTTATGAGAGGGAAAACAGCGTGAGAAATTACTTTTTTCCTTCTTGCACAAATCAGAACTTGACTGCTGGGAAACAATACACCCTATCCTGCAGTGTTAACCTTACAGCCTCGGGCACTCGGCTTGAAATGCCTCATAAAGCAAACAAACCCTTCTGGAGAGAACCACCTCCTTATCTATTCAAAGAGAAAGGAAGAGGTAAAGGATGAGTGATGGCAGGAAACTCACATTTCATTCCAGTGACGAATTTTGACCAGCTTTTCATTCCTGTCGCTGGAGATGCAAGTCCTTAAGAGAACCACAAAGACAGGGATGAATGTACACTGCTCCTTGTAAGGAGCAGGGAAGCTCTTTCTGGCAAATAAACATGTTTCCACTGTTGTTCAGTCATCAGGATCACCAGACAGAGGGTGTGGGCTTATGTTTTTTCTTGTTTTGGGTCTGTCTAGCCAGACTTTTGCATAACTTCCTCCAGCCTGTTCCACTGATCTTCGCAACAATTTGGGCAGTTCATCTGCATAGTGTTCTGTCTGGCCTGACCAGCGATTTCCTAGGAAATGAGCTTTGTAATGAATGCATTCATCCCTGCGTAGGTGCACATTTCTGGAGACAGCTCTCAACACAAGAGCCAGCTAATGGAGCTGAAACAAGGTGGGCACACCAAATCATGACTGCCAAAATTGTGGACGTCTCTAGCAGGCAGGGATCATAGTCCATTGCTTGAGATGCTGTTAGTAAGGTCTGACTTAAGAGCAAATGCCTGGGTAAAATGGTGAACTTAACAGCCGTACTTTCTGCAAGCCTAGAAATATGCAGAACTGCAAATAAGTTTTTCATATGCTGGAGGTAGACACAGCTGTGAATGAAAGACAAGACAAAATGAAGCACACGGGCAAAGAATCAGGTGCCATCAGACTTACGCCGTAGCTCTCCTGAACACAAGAGTACCTTTACTAGACCACAGAAATACAATAGATTAAAGAACTTCAGGAAAGCATCAGATATAAGATTGCTTGGGAAGCTATAAAACAAACTGCAGGAAATGGGGGATGGCAACAAAAAAAAAGAAAGTAGAAAAGAAAGAAAAAGAAAGAAAAAGTGGGTAAAAACATCTCAAACTGGAAATTTCAAAATGTGTTACATGTCTGTAACAGTGGGGAAGGGATATATGGGGCTGCAGGAGAGCTTCTTGCAGAGTTACCCTGGGTAAGTCTTGAAACAGAAAGTATTAGATGTCCCATTGGCTTTCCTAACGCAAAAAATCTGTTTTCTTCTTTTTCATGATAAATAACCTTTGGGGGTATTCCTAACCCAGAGAGAGGGTGGAATAAATTAAGACTGGGTGTTGACAGCCTTGCAAAACTGAAATCTTGGACCAAACTTCAGAGCAGCTGGGACAAGGCAACCTCACTGATGCTTCTGGATGGTGTTTGGTCTGTTTACAAAAGACTGTGTCATATGAGCAGAATAGGAAAGTGGTGAACAACACAAGTTGTCTTGGTGTAGAAGAAATCAAATTTAAAGGAAATGAAGGAATAATTTTACATTATCGTTTTGTCTTAAAAAGTTGTGATAGTGAACATAATCTTTAATCCCTGAAACATTTAAAGTATCAGGAATAGTTTATGGCTTTTTGCTCTTCCCCATATTTTTGGAAAGTATAGATTTCTCCAGCTAAGGAGAAGATACAGGATGTATCATTCCAGTAATGATCATTCTTCACATTCAGTTTACTCCAATAGCTACAAACCTGTCTCGACCCTAGATAAATTAAAAGGAAGAACTAAAACAAGCAGAAGCTTTAGTAAAAGTAACATTGCATCAGGTGCACAAGCTTCCTGGAACCGCTAAAATTTACAAATGGAGTCATGGATTTTGGCAGACCACTGACATGTTTTGATGAGGTCACCAAGGGTGTAAAGTGACTGAAAGACACGTATTTAATTATCTCTTAAATTTACAGAGGATTTGCTTGCTTGGAAAGAATCTTTAGAATGATTGGCATACACAATTTGTGTAAGCTAATGGTGTTGGAATTTTATATACAATTCTATTTATATACAAACTGGGGGTAGTTTTGCTTCTTGATCTAAGCTCCTGCATAGGCAGGGGGTGTGAGTCTCCATTTGCTGCCTACACCTTCGTTTGGACAGAACCACACAGCAAATGCCAAAAGATCCCACATCAGAGGGGCAGCTTTCACTACAGACTCTCTGTAGCTCCCACTATTGACTGCCAGAGACCCTGTCAACAACCACCATGGCAGTTAACAAAATTGCTCTGCTCAGAAATGGCATAGGCCAGCAAGGAACCAAGCAAGATTTATTAGCAGCCTTTATGTAATGGACACAGAAAACTTTGTGTACTCTTGTTCTAATAATAGACTATCCAGTGATGAAAGGGGTTTAATGGAAAGATAGCTCTAGACCCTTTGTGCTTTAAAAAGCATCTCATAGTCTCTGAGTGTCTATTTCTTTGCTTGTTCTCATCTTTCCACTCAAATCTGTATTTTGGCCATGTACATGTATGTCCATAAATTCCATGAGGCTTAAAGTAAAAGCAAGGAAAAAAGTATTCACTCTAGGATGTGAAGGGGACAGGATGGAATTACTCTGCTGACATTAAGTTATGAACCCTCTTCCAGAGAACCATGTTCTCTTTCCAAGGCCTCACCACCAGTCCCAGTGTTGCCCGAAACTCAGAAAACACAAACTAACAGAGTGTCAGTTTATGCGGTGCTTTATTCAGGGCCCGGGAACCT
>JAWWEW010000131.1:20749837-20801453 GCA_035583185.1 Anabacerthia variegaticeps | reverse complement strand
TCTTGCTACATCTCGGGACCCGAGGGCCACGTGAGAGAGGGATAAGGAGTGGAGAGGATCCCCTTCAGCTGCCGCATAATACAACAGAAAAGGGGATCAAATACAGATGTGTACTGAAGATTTTCTCCTGGGAAAATGGCCTTGTAACCTCTTAGCTCTGTTTGTCCTGGGAGGAGAAAGGAGTGAGGCACGGCACCAACCAGAGCCTCTGTAAGCAGGGGAAAAACAGAGGTTCCTGTGCCCCCAAGTTCCCCATGTGGCCTGCATTGGGTCATCCCTGAGGGCTGCCAGGGCAGTGTGGCTATAACAACCAGCAGTCCATGATAAAATGACCTACAGCATGCTGCTCAGCCAGCATCCAGACAGAGCACGAAGGAGAAATCAGTCCCTCCAACAAATTCTCCCTCGTTGTGTTACTCAAGCATATACATATATCTATGTGATGCATTTGAAGGCCACGCTGGCAGACATCCTTCAATTGCTGTCTGCTGCAGAGATAATCTACAATCACATCTTCTGCCCCCTCAAATTTACCTGTTCTTTTGAATCCCTCTTTGCGAAGTATTTGAAGGATTTCTTGCTTGACGCATCTTATTTTGTTCATACTGAGATATTTCATTGGGTCTTTTTCGTGTAGGATCTCTGAGGAAAAAAACATGTAATCTGTGTCAGAGCTCTTTCTTCAAACCCTTTCTTAGCAGCAGTCCTCTCACAGCCCCAGCTTGTAAGGGGAAGCAAAATAACCCTGGTGCTACCTGATGTTAACTTCAGACACCTGCCCTGGTGGCAAAGCTGAGCAGAAGAGTGTCTGAAAGAAAGGGTCAAGAGCTGAAACCAACTGCAAATTATTTTCCAAGTTATCCTGCTGTGCCAGTTTTAGGCAGTTTTCATCCTGCCTTCCTTTATTCTGAACTTCTTTCCTACTGGGTTCCTGCTTGCAGCTCTCTTCTGTTTCAGCTCGACACTAAAATTTTCTCTCTCATTTCTTGGTCCACATATTTCCTGCTTTAAAATGCCAACACCTCTGTCTCTCCCCCCAAAACAGTGTGCTTCTACTATAAAGTAACTTTTAGCTATATCATAGCTTTCAGTTCCATTGCATATTCATCTTAAAAATTAAATTTTAGAAGGCAATAATCCCTGCTACTTTTCCCCTAGACCAGGCTTTGCCAAACACTTTCTCATTATGTCACTTGGATTCAATTTCATTTTCCTTTGGACTAAATATTGCCACAGATACCTAATACTTTCACTCTGCTATATAAAAATAGACAGACCTTTCGTACACTTCACTTTTTTTTTTTTTTTTTTTTTAAATTCTAACACTGCTCATGTGTAATACAACAGCCAGCATTTTTGGGTTTTCCCCAAACTCTCAACCAATTGCTTACATTTAGACATCTGGAGTCTTGCCCTATGTTATTAATGCTATGAGAAGTGTTTCCATTCACCCCAGTGCCCGGGAGCTGGATATAGCCTCTGCACACCTGAAATCCAAGAGCACCCCTGTGGCATGTGGCACAGGACATTCCAGGAGCTGCAGACCACTGCCTCATTTTTAACGGGCTTGTTTCCTCTGAGTGGTTTAGAGCAGCATGAGAATAAAAGGTTATACTTTTAAAAGATATCACTGCTTCAAATTGCAGCAACATATGTGGCTTTTCCAAGGATAATACCACTAAAGAGCCTTACAGCTTCCCTTGTCTGTTATCTATAAGCCAGCCTCCTTGCTTTCACTGCCTCTCTCTTTTGCTGCTAGTGGAACTGAGAAAAAGTGTTTTCTACTGGCAAAAAAAACACCTTGAAGTACGTGTGGAGATACCCATGATGAACTTTGAGTAGAGAAAGGCTCAGTGGGACATAGCCAGGTGTTCAGGCATGATACAAAAATCACTAAATTAATCACAAGGAATTGAAAAAATACCTGAAATACCCTCAATTTGGAAGGCTACCTTTGCAAACAGCTACCTGATATGTAGGTGGGAGCATTTTGCATTATAGCAGCATGAAAGCACCCAGGATGCAGCACCTGCAGGAGCTGAAGCTATTGAAAGGGGGTTTTTAGGTGCATTTTCTGTGTAAAACAGTTTTGCTCAATAGGGGTGACAGCAGCAGGGTGGAGGGAGTGATCACAATGTCTGACAGTCTGCTCAAACAAAAGTCCTCTTCTCCAGTGGTAAATGACCCTCTTTTACCCACCCTATGATCTTGGTTGTGTAGCTAACACCAGCTCCTGTGATACCAATATAGCCACCCTAGCAGCACCTAGCTGGAAGCAGTAGCCAGAAAGAACAGCATATGGAAAAGAGATGCTATAAAATAGCCTATTACTTCATGTAATGGATTCCAGGAAAAGACGTTATATTTTGATTACAGACATTCAGAGCGGGAACTTCTAGTACTGCACTTGAGATAAGGAAGAGGCCAGATAGACTTAAATAGCCAATCTTAGTATGACTTCTTATGTAATTATCAGCCCTCCATCACCAGGAGGTCTGCATGTCTTAGGCAGCTAAAAATAGAGCAGCCTCCACCACCTTTCTCTCCTTCTAGCCTGTGGGAGGAAAGACCTGACTCAACCACTTGTGTTTGGGTGAGCCCTCTGAGCCCCCGTCAGCAAAGGGAAACCAGGGTCATGCATGCTGAAGCAATATTGGTCTCTCCCTAAGGTGCAGCAGACAGACACAGAAAATATATTCACCCAAGGCTGTAGTTGACCTGAATGGACTGGAGCCTGGCCCTGGAAAGTGACATTTCTCTGTGCTGCTGCTTTGGGGAGACGAATACCTCCTGCTGATACACCCCATGGTTATTGTACTTAATTTTTGGGGTTTGCTGCACCGAAAACAGACCAAGGCTTTTGCTTATGCACCCTGAGCCCAAGTGAGGTGACACCGGCCTGCGGCAGTGACTCTGGCTGGGCATATTGTGCTGACAGAGGCAGGACATGCACTGGGGATAATGCTGTTCCTCGTGCTTTGCCAGGGCCATACAAGGACATTAAGGCAGAGTGCTCTGTGTCCTCATCCTTATGCCACCATTGAATGTTTCCTTTCAGAGACAATATAAGCACAATATTGATTTTCCAGCAGTATTTTCTTCTACTGCAGCCCACTCACAAGATGCTGGGATTTTCACGGTCATTGACAATGTTTGATAATATCGAGACTAGACATTTCAGTTACTATACACAAAAGAAAACATTCTACAGGCTGGAATAGAAACATGGGCTACACATTTTCCAAACTGCTCATTCAAAAATTATATTCTTTGAGAAAGACAACTTCGAAACCCTGCCCTTGGAAATACAAACTTTATATTAATTTCTGGTTACTGCCATAAGGCATGCCAGATTAAGGTGTGAGGATAATATTAATTCAGTGCTTGCTATTTATCCATGATTCCTGGAGTGGTTCCCAGGCATATGTTTTTATGACAATTCCAGTTGTGCATTTGAATCCGTCATTGAAATTCACTGTAGAATTTAACAGGTAGAAACATTCAGTGGGAAAATTTGGATCCCAGTTGAGATCCACCATCTCAGTTGTTGTGTTGTTTGGATCTAGGGGATTGTTTTGTATTTTTGATGTAATACCTACAGCTGAAACCCAAATATTTCAGTGATTTTGACCACATACTGCAGTCAGGGAGGGTAAAGTGTCAGGTGTCTGGGCTTGGGCTGGAGAAGGAAACTGCCACCACACTGCTACTGTCCAGGCACAAGATCACTCTTCATCCCAGCCTCTACCTATGTTAAATGAGGATAATTACATTTTCTTCCCTCTCAGAAGAGCTGGTAGACAGCCTGTTGGTAAGTTATTCCTCACAGAACTTGTACCACTGATAATTAAGTCTGTAAATATTTTGTGGATACTCTGCAAATGCAAGTACATCACATTTCTGCTCCAACTCTTTCAGACTTTTGCACAACTTCCCAGTGATGCTGTCAGAAGAGCAGATACAGAGCAGGGACACACCAGAGTGGGACAGGGGGAGGCAAGCATCCAGACCAAGATGTCTGGGGCAAGGACAAGGACATATGACGCAGGACTTCTACTGGGAAGAGCACCCAAAGCAGCTTTGCAGTTCACCTGTGGTATGCAGTAGTTTCACTGTGGATCTGTGTAGATGGGATGGAGCTCCTGGATTCAGGTAGATAGAGTGGGACCCCTCAGCTGTGAGAGTAGACCACCAGTGAAGATGATGTAACCTCAGTGGGGCTCCAGGGAAGGTGTCCATCAGGCATCAATCATCCACTGTCTTGCACCCTGCAAGAGCTCAAGTGCACTTAGTGCAATTACAAGCAAAGCAAAGCTCTGTTTTGTGTAAAACACAATTAAACCACAGAGCCTGTGGGATGTTTTGATAGTTAGGCTTTCACACCAGTCCCAGGAGTGATTCTATAAATCCATGGAAAAAAAAGAGGTCTGTGAAATCTTATTAAATACAATTCCTGGTATAGAATTTCCAACAGTTCTGGGAGAGCAGAGCAGGAAAGTATTGACACCTGTTTTGCTTCTCCTTGTACTTACTTCTTGATGGTCAGTGTTGGAGACTAGATAAAGATTCAACTGGACCCTTGGTCTGAGCCTGTATGATTTTTCCTTAGTTTCTGTCCATTCAGGCTGGAGAGACAAACTCAAAAAGAAGGTCAAGACTCATGACAATTCACTGTGGTAGTCCTCTGCTTTCTCTGCTTTTTACTCAGTTTCATGATAATTTTAGAGTCTGGCTCACTCGTCCTGAGCCTCACTATGTCTGCTAGAGTCCAGGCCCAGATTTGAGAATCACAACAGAGGGGACTTCTTTACTGCCTTTTACCTGGACATGTCCATTGATTCCAACCTACAGTCTGATTTTCTCACTTTTTTTCCCCTTGGGTTATAGAGCCTGCTGATTTTTCTGTAGCCTGTGGTATCAGAGTTTTCAGTATTTTAACACCAGTGATGTTTCAGGAGTGCACAATAGTCTTTTCTGAAACAGAGGCATGTGAAGATGAGATTCAAACCATCAGACTTTGTAGGATGGTTAAAACCTACTCTTAAAAAGTTTAGAAACAGATTCTCAGTCAAAATGGAAACACGCCATGGGAGTTTCTCCTCTGGAAATTTTAGTTGTTAATTCTTATTAATTCAGCAAGTTAATTCTTGCTGGACAGGAAGAGCTCACCCAAAAGCAAATGTCTTAGTGTATCAGCAGCACCCAAGTGTGGCAGGACAACCCAGTTGAAAGGATTGTCTGCCAGGCACCTTCAACACTGCTCAGAAGCTGCTCCAGGAAAAATCCTCACACAGAGAAAATAAATCCAGACCAGCAGAAAACCAAAGGCTTTCTGAGGAAGCATCCCATGCCAGTAGGGTTTCATGCCAAGGCATTCATGAAAAAAAAAAAAAAAAGGAAGAAGAGAAAAAAGAAGAAAGAAAGAAAAAAAACCCCAGTCACTCCCAAAGTAGGCAAGATAATAAAACCTTGGAAAACTATAGAATCCTTTTTTTCAAGTCCATTTCTCTTGGCCTTGCAGACCAGCACATCTGGCAGACTAAATTCTGGGAGGACAAGGCATGTAGGAGAAACCCCCAGGGGCCTGTCAGGGGGTTCAACATTTGCTGCTGGTCTCTGATGCAGCAAAATAAGGTCTTAATCTACACTGTGACTGTAAAGACAATTTGGTGCCAGGAGGAAAAGGCCATACCAGCTCAAATCCCAGTCTCAGGAAATCGTGTGGCTTTTAGGTAGCGTGACAAGGAGGAGGGAAATATAGCATAGCACAGGCTCAGCCCTGCCAGGCAGCTGAAGCTCAAGTTATTTCCATATTACAAAATACCTTAGGGGACAGGCAACTTTTCCACTGAAGTTTACAAAAAGGATAACAGAGATCCTACTTGTCTCTTGACAATTTTTCTCCTCAGCAAATCGGAAGCAGTTCCTTGCTCGATGGCTGTACATCGTCAGGAAATCTACTGCATTTATCCAGCAGGACTTCTGCTTTGTGCACTCTCTTGACAGTCACACATGCACTGAGACTCAAAACAACTTCAGCCTATTTAAAACCATCTGCAAATAAGTTATCTCAAGACGGTTTTTAACAGCAAGATTTCTTTCTATATTTGCACTTTCAAGAGATTTATTATTATTCTATTGGAGCAAGCAGTGTCTGAGAGTGGCTGCTGATGGCTGTCACCAACACTTCACCTGAACATCCTGTTTTTCTCCCCAGACAGAGTAAAGATGACAATCATATCCCCCTCACTGTTTTTTTCTTTTTTTTTTTTTTTTTTCAGTTGGGTTTAGTAAGGTGAATGAAATTTGCTCTTGTAAGAGAAACTTTTCATCCCTCTTTTCTCCCCATACTAGTGCCCAGGCCTCTGAGTCTGGTCACAGTGACCCGAGCATGAAAAAGCTGCCAACAGCTCTGAGCTTGTTTCTTTAGGGTTGTTGATAGACGGGGCTAAACAAAAAGACCTGGCTGTATTAATTGGATATAGTTTTTCATATCCTTTATGGAGTTGGCTATTTTACTGCACTCCTGGTGGCTTAACAATTTCCACTCTAAGTTGCTGTTTTCATTTGTTTTACGTTTACTGAACTCAGATGTGTTCAGTTTCACATTTTCCACACTTGTAGTCTGCTCTGGGCTGGATTTTTTTTCTCCATCTCAGGAAATAAGGATCATTTGTTTCCAAGAACACGTCTGTGGAAAATTAGTTGTTAACGTTAAATGTATCCATCTGTTCCTTTGAGGAGATTTGCCACCTGCTTAAAGTGAAAAGGAACCTGAAATCTGGCAAGAAGAAAAGCTAAGAAGATATCTTCTGCTGTCCCCATGAAAACCTACCCACATTTAGTCCCCTGTAAATGTCTGGAAAATACCATTTTCATAGGCACACACTAACAGTGACTAGTCTGATTGTTCCACAGGGAGCAGACCTGCTCCTTGGCATGGAGGGAAAGGGCTGGGGTGCATCACCCTAAGGACCACGCACCACTGGTTATAATGGCAGGAGTCCATCTCCTCACCTGTTATTGCCTATGTCTTTGGGTCATTCAGTTCAGCACAAGGTCCTGAAGATGACAAGGGTCTTCTGAAGCTTTGCTTTAGGGTGAAGAATGCATCTGACCTTTTAAGTAAAAATGCCTACACAATACTATGAGTAAAGAGGGAAAACGTTTCAGAATAAAAAACGTTAATATACTGTATAACATGCTAACCCCTATAGAAATTTCCTCTCAGGAGACTTTACCATGAAATACTGGCACTAGGATCGCTGGCATATGGGAGAATTAGTAATAATTAGCTTTTCATGTCCTGCTACAACCTGTAGCACTAACAAATACAACCCAAGTGAAACCCAGACACATCGTAAAACAAGTGAAATACATGGACTTCTTAGTAAGCCATAATGTATGCTAACACAAGAATAGATGGGAAAGGCACAATAAAGGCATTCCAGCAACAAACTTCACTTACACTTAAATACCTGTTCATTCAAGGTGCAGACAGAACACTGACTGAGGCTATGGATGAGGTGCAAACAAGAAATAATCATCAGCTTGTGTTGAGATGACCTGGGAGGGACAGCTGCATCTCAGCTGCTTCCACCTTTTCTGACTTCATCCTGCAGTTACCTGGTCCATGCACTTGCTGAATGAAGCACTATGGGGAATTTTGATTACTCTTAAGTGAGAAAGGAGTTCTCTGCATAATACACACCTAAGTTTCCATCTCCCCACTAATTTGAAATGCTTTCATGTATTTGTGAAAGAATCAGACAAAAAAATATCAAGGATAATCTGCACAGAGAAGGTGTAAAGAGCAGCTGTCAGGGAAGGTGGGGGGAGGGAGGGGGAAAGTAAGAAAATTTTTAAAAATGGGGTATTTTTACATCACAAAATAAGCTTTTCTCAGACAGCAAGGTGGAACGATTTTCTGGTACAGGTGTGTCTCCTGAAAGGAGGGAAATGGATGGATACTAAATGAGTTTTCTGGGAGAATGTGGTATTATGTCCTGCTTCATACCAACTCAAGGCAGCAAGATTCATTAAGATTCAAGTAAGTAAATTTTCTTACTTGAAAACTTTATCTAGCCATTGATTTAACTGTATAAAAGTCACAACTGTCCATGGTAAATGTTTACACTTGTGGTCTGGACTTTCTATTACATATGAAAACTGGAACATACCCTATGACTGTGCTATACAAAGATTTAGCAGTAAAAAACAACTGCTCATTAACTTTAGTTCAGCTTTAGGACAAAGATCAAAGTCTGCTGTCAGAGTTCTAAGGTATTGAGTTTGGTTAATCTTTTTCAGTTTTGTTAATCTGACATCCCAGTCGAAGTCATTATATTTCAAAAGCTGCTGAACAACTTCAGATTTCACCAAGTGAGTGAACTATAATTTGGGATGTTTTGCTCTCTGGTAAGTGAGTCCTTGGTTGCATGTGAGCAGTCTAAATTACTTGAAAATAAAGTTATACATGTACATTATTATTAACTGGACCAGAGCACACATTTCAAAAGCTTTGACTCAACTTTTTTAATTCCTCATTCTGGCTCAAAAAATAATGATTAAGAAAGAAAAACAAACAATGGATAGTTTGGTTTAACTCCTAACAATTTTTTATTCCATTTGAGTGAATCAATACATTCCTCTGTGAAATGGGAAGCAACAGTTACTACTGTACATTTTTGTGTGCCATCTATTCTAACGCGGCAGCGGAAAAGTTTGCAAAATTTTTCTGCATTGTGGTTGTCAATTTAAGATTCATCAACTCTGTGACTGATGTTTCTGCAAAAGTCTCACAGTGACCATAGTAGGTCTATCTGATATTTCATACAACTTTATGTTTTATCAACATGTGCTATCTCATTTGGTATTTTAGCCTACATCAGTTTAAATAAACAGTAATCTTGACATTAGCTTCAGAAGCAATGGTACTAATAGTTTATGACATTAACAGTATAAAAGTGAATTTCTTCTTTGCACATACCTCAAGCCTGCTAATTTTCTGAGACACACTAATAATACCAACACACGTGCAACAGATCACTGGAAAGCTGACTTGTAAGCTAACAAGTAGAATGCAAAACTTTGGATAGCAAGGAGTCTGTTGACGACTTACATCCTCCTCTCTTCATCCTGTCAAAAACTATTGCAATACCCTCCCTACAGTCTTACCAGTACAAGTCTGTCATAATCAGAGTGCAAAATCTATTCCATGTCATGTTTTTATATCATGGAATACCAAATGAGTTTTATATTGTTCTGTAGAGTGATGACAACAGTAAAAGTCATGTCTAACACTTGGAAGCCTTATAAAAACACTTGCTTCCTAACATCTGGCTCAAGAAGAAAGGAGATACAGGAGATGAGGATATTAAACGTAAGAAGAAGTAAGGTCACTGACTGCACAGTTGGTATAGGAAAAAAAAACAAAAACAAAACAACAAAACAAGAAACCAAATCAGAGTGGGCAGGTTCAGCAAAAAAAAAAAAAAAATCCAAGACAGCAGGACAGTGTGTTTAGCCTAGGACTGAGCTTGTCCTGTTTTCCATGACAATCATATTTAATTAACATTTGATTACTCATTGTGGTCAGAACTATGCAGAGGATGAAAGCCTGGCTCTGAGGACCTGCGAGTAAGCACGTCCCTGTCCCAGTCTCAGGAAGCTGTTCTGCACTGCCTGTTCCCTGCGCCAGTCCTCAGATGAAGGAATTGCCTTAGGAAATGCTGACCTGATTGCAGATGACCTTGGCATGATTTCTGGCCCTGGCAGACAACTCGGCACCCAGTGGGCAGAGGGTTTGGCAACCTGGCTACAGGTACCGCAGCCTGGTGCTGCCCTGACTGAGCCTTGGCCCTCTGGCACCACGCTCCAATGCTGCACACAGCAAACACGCGCATCATGTGGCTCCATCAACCTCTTCTTCCCTTCTCCCATGGCCTCATTTCTTATGAGGGTCTTTGACAGCAGAGTGCCTCAAATAACAGCAGCATTAAGAGTGCTAGCATTGCATTAGGCAGTGTGCCTCAGCAAGTGAATCAGTCCTCTCGAAGGTCTCCTGTGCTGGCACCCTACAAAGCCTCAGGCCTGAAAGTTTGGGAGCATTCTTTTCTCTCTTGCCCTGCTTTGGGCTTTATTTTTTTTTTTCTTTCATGACATTCCTGTCTAGCTTGTTGCAAACAAGATTTTTAATATTTTCTTTTGTAATGAAAAAATAATTAAAGAAAAAACATCTATGCTTTCCATCTGTTTTTTGCATTAGGAAAACAGGCAAAGAGAAATTACTTCTTGAGACCAGGCAGTGCATACAAAAAACCTGGAAATGCTCTCAGTGATCTCTGCACAATTTAAGATAAAGTCAAGGGAATAAACTGAGACTATGAACATACACTCTCACTCTCCTGTTGAATGTCTGAATGCTATTAGACTCACTGGGCCAAATATTTGCACTATTATATCCAGAGGAACACCTGCTGTCTACTAATATACACTGATATTATGTGGAGAACAATGTAGTTCAACTTGTCTACATTTGAAAATCAGAGACTAAAAAGGAAGACTTGGAGATCATGGGAAAATGAGTAACAAAAGCAGGAATGTAGTTAGAAATAAAATGTTATGAGGGTCTTGTGAGCCTGGGCCATGATGTGAAGTATAGTTAAAATGAGCATAATTAATAATCACAGATGATTATGTGAGTGCAGATCCTGTAGCAAACACCACAGTACTGTGGAGTTTTCTCTCCAAGATGATGTTTTACCCACTCTGAAGGCCTCTGGTAAGTGACCTGTAGAAGACACCTGCTGGGTTATCTTAGCGGAAATGGGAAGAATATCCTCTGAACAGACAAGTGATATACAGCAGCCAAGGCCTTACTATTTCTGACTTGTCAAGCCAGATGTGAACATTTACCCTTTCAATCACAGTTTCATTAGGATCCATACATATTTAATTAAGACTGTAGCTCTGAAGGTGCTCTAAATGCTTTCAGAGTAGTGTATGTATGAAGCATATAGCACCTTGCATTCTAACATTTAGGTGACCATGCTAATGCTGAGGTAAAATCCAGACTTCTAGCAATAAACTTCAAAAGTTTAGATGGGAAGCAGTCACTTCCCAGTTACGGCATTAGTTTCTTTCTTTAAGTTTAGCAAGCTGTCTATTTAAAAAATGAAATGCAGCAAAAAAAAAAAATAAAATGCTGGAAGTTATTTGATTAAAATACTGTTCAGGTCATCTAGCCACCTGCCTTACTGCTGGCCTGGTGGAAGCTGTGGTCCTGTGGTGCTTCCCATCACTGTTCAGAAGACAGCTGCCAAAACAGGAATGCTGTTTCATGTGCAGATATCAGAAACATTCTCAGCCGACCCTGCTGTCAGTCATTTTCCCTTCTGCTGGCACCCCTGTCAGTGACAACAAATCAGAGCCTCACGAAGCATGCAGCCTATCTGACTGATGCTACTCCATCATGCTGCCAGATCTTCCACTGCTCATTTCCTGCAGCACAATCTGAGAGAAAGCCTGTTTCCATGCCTGAGCTGGTTTGGACAAAGATAAATCTGAAGGCTGCCTAGTGACTACCATATAAGCAGACAAAAAAATGTGATGACCTAACTTACAAGGCTTCAGTTATTTGGTATAATTAAGTGGAGAAGATGCCAAGAAAATAATTGTCGGAAAGTTTTCTTTCAACAAAGTTATGAGAGAAATTTCTCAACAGCTTCAAGGAACTCCATGGATGAGCTAAGCCCTTCCAAGTCCAGCAGATTGCCCTTTTTGTCATTAAAGTGGAATAATTCAGTCTCTTCCTCTTCTTCCCGAAACAGGTTGCTCTCTGAGGTAGGAATGATGATGATGCGAGGGACTGCATTGCTAACGACAAAGTCCAGGATTCCATTAGCTTGACTTTCTTGAGTTGCCATCTCCGAAGTACTTGAGTCTCCTCTGCTGACACTGCTGCTATTCAAACCGACAGGTAGAGAAGCTGCTCTTAGGGAGCTGGTCACAAGTGTTGCAGGGGAACTGTGTAGGACTGGCTGCCCAAGCACCTTCTCCAAACAGCTGGAGGAGAGCAAAACCTGGAGCAGAGACATAAGCTTTAGTGTTGTCATATACCATATGACTATGGAAACCAGTATTAGAAAGATTCATACTAGTCAGTATTTGAGTCACCAGGCCTATTTTCTAAACACTTAGAATCATGATGCGCTAACATGTACTGTTTGAAAAGCAGAATGTTAAATGAAGCAAAAGAAGACATGTTCAAATTGTAGTAGAGACCAAAAAGAAAAAAAAGAAAAAAAGAAAAAAAGAAAAAGAAAAAGAAAAAAAAAGAGCAAAGCTCGTTCCTATCTCTGACCTATTTTATTATTAAAAAAAGGAATTATTCCATTTTGAATACATGTCAGGGTACCAGATAATTGCACTTTTCTCTCTTCTCATGAAAGAGATCTCAGATAAGACTCAAGCAGGCTGTATTCTCTATTTTCCTAAGGCTTCCTCATTCTTGTGACAATGTCTGTCATGGTGCCCCCAAAAGGCTCCTGGTACTGCCTCAGGGAAGTCAGTGGCTTTGTATTCACACATTGGACAGTACTTCCTCCAAAAAAGAAGCAATAAAGATCCACTTTGCTAACAATTTATTTGTCTATTTTCAGAGGAGTCTGATTTCTAACTTGGCCCTGATAGCAACTCCCCTGTGTCCTTTCCATAGCTCTTTTTGCACAGTATGCAAATTCAGAGTAAACTAATTAAGTTTTGAAAGTGTTAGTTAATATTTAAATACACTGGCAACAGAAGGCATAAGTGATCCGTTTTGGCTTCCTTTAAAAAATGACAGTTAATGCTATAAAAGCACTGTGTCAGATATAGAGAGAAATTGGAAGTCCCCCATTCCTGGGAAAAACAACATTTAAAGTAAAATGCAGTGTTTACTTCAGTACAAAATGAATTCCCATGACTTCTAATGGAACTCTGAGTACAACTAAGCTTTCCTCAGATTGCTATAAAGCTTCTTGCAGAGTTATAGTTGTATTTATTTCTCTTAATATGGTTGTGGAGCATATTAATTAGCTACACTGAGTATCTCCATCCCTTGGGCTTCCCATAATAGTTTTAGTAACATTTTTCCACTATTGCAGTTATGGGAGGCACAATATGCTAAAAAAATAAAAAATAAAAAAAACTGGGGATAAATCAACCTGACAGAGAAGAAAAAGCCCATTCTCCCAGATCAAAGATAATAATAGAATGAAAAAGCCAACCCCAAAACCACTCCTCCCTGCTTCTAGTGCTGTTTTCACTGAAGGTTTCTTTTCGGTGTGGCTTAGTAGGCAGACTACCATTTCCAAGCTTTTAAAATAGTTTTCGTGATGGGTAATTGTCTTGTCACAAAACCTGGATGCAGAGAGGACACTTTACAGATCTCCTTTGAAACCAAGTATCCAGACCTGCATTTTATTGCTACCAGAAAGGCCTCCTCACTTCCCTGTCAAGTTTTCAAGTGTCAGTCTGCATCAAGTCTGTTACTGTCCTAACTAACTGCAGTAAGTCATGGGGCTGGATCATATCTTTGTGGCAGCACAGAAGATAGTCCCATGCAGTTTTATGTTCTGGAAAGCCCCAGGCCTGGGACACTGACTCGCTTTTTCACTTTCACTTGAAAGGTGCTTTCACATTTTTGATGACCTATTTGCAACTGTTCAGTATAGCGCCTTCATCTCAATCAGTGAAAAGAATTCAGAGGCACATAAGTTTTTTAGATGTTGTTGAGATGGTCTTGTTAAACAAATTATAAGATTATTTTCCTAAAAGAAAATATTTTGTTAAATCAAAAAGGTGACCCTTCACCCCCTTCACCAAAGTCACACTTATATTTCCATAATTTAGCACTTTTGGAAGTGCTATAATTGGAATTTAGACATATATAATCCAGAAATACTACTACAACCTTAAATATTTAAAAATACAATGGGGCTTCTTTCGGGTTGGTTTTGTTTTGGGTTTTTTGTTTGTTTGTTTTTTTAAGATAAATGGGTGGTCTCATAGTGAAACATTCTAACTGAGCTTGACAAATAAATATTTTTTTCTGATAGTATGAATACCGATACAGTGCCTTTAGCTAACACACAAAGAACCTTCATACCACACAGGAAATCTGCTGAAAATATTAAGAAGAGCAAATCAGGCTTTGAACATTCGATGTAAATGAACTCATACTTCAGTGAATGCCACTGAAAGTCTCAGCATGATGTTACTCTGATCGAGGGTTATCAAAGCAATTCAACAGATGTCTTTCAAAAGCAAAGTATAGCATATGAGCCTTCTTGTGGGCTACAGAATTGCTAAATTCCAGAACAAGAAGTATTTATTTAATTACTGAACGGTGTTACGAGGATCACCTCGGATTTACTTCCCTTCTCCTTCCTTGTGAGACTCAAAACCAGTGGTTCTCCAGAACCTGGAGGCAATATCTTGTATTTGCCACTTGCCTACAACCTTGGACATGCTGGGCTACTGATGCAGAACAGCAGAATTGGTTAGGAGGTTTGCGCCCATGTTGCTTGCCACCACATTTAAAGCCATTGTTTTTCCATCAATACTGTTCACAACAGTTACAGGAAAATAACAAAGTTTCTCAGGACTTGCTCCTAGTGAGACACATGAAAGAAGACAGGGCAGATGCATGCAGGAACTGGATCAGGAACTGGATGGCTGGAAATTTCCAAAGCAGCTCCTGCTTTAAACTGCGCTGCCTCTAGACAATTACCATCAGAGCTGAAAGGGAGCACAGGGGACAGTAGCAGATATTGTAGCTGCCCAAGGTGTGTGTGTGTCTGTCTACACACACTAGAGCAACCCCCTGCAAGAATGTTTCCATCAAAAAGTGGCTACTCAGTCCAGCCACGGACAGGGGATTGTAAGCCTATGTCTAAAATGCAGCACTGATATGTGCTCGACATTGTGCACCCATACAAATGCTCATTTTGAAATTGATGTTGGCAGAGGCTGACTTGTGGGGGACCTACTGCTCCCATCCCACTTCCTCAGGGAATGGGGTGCTCCTCAACAGCATGATGCCAAACCTCAGTGGTTTGGGCAATGAGTATGATGCATCCACAGAAGATGCTCTGAGTACTCACCATCTCCTCTTTCAGTGAGGGAAGGGTGGCAGCTGCCAGACTCTCCCACCCTTAGGGAGAAATGGGAGTCTCTTTCTTGTCTTCCCCCTCAACAAAAATAAAACATTTTAATGTACACGGAAAGGAAGAAAAAGGGTGGCTTCTGTCATGTCAAACTCTGTTTTGCAGACTTGACTTTATTATGAGAGGAGGTTGCCACAATATGGACACAAAGGTCAGGATGAGAGGAACCAAAGCAGGGGTAGATAAACAGGGAAAGAGGTAAAGAACTCATCTTCTTACATTTAATTCTATTGACCATCTTTTAACACAGCTTCAGAGCTATGAGCTGATGCCGGCTTTCCAAAAACTGGCAACATATCATTGAAAAAAGTTAATAAGGTGTTACTGGCATTCTCATTTTTCACACAAAAAGAGAAAAAGAAAAAAAGAGAAAAGAAAAAAAGCAATAGTAGCAAGGATGAAGAGGACATTGGAGTCAGTATAAATAAAGTCTACAGATGAGACAGATAAAGAGATGATGTACTGCAGCAAGACTAGCACTAAAATGGAGAGTCCTCAGCCAAGACTTTTTTCCTTACCTTCTCAGCAGGTGCTGCATTGCAGCTGCAGCTCTTTGGGAGCAGGTCTCTCTTCTCTTGACTCAGACTTGCTGAGAAAGAATGACTTCGGCGAGGCTTCAGTTTCTCATGAGCTGGCTCTACAGGGTCAAGTTCTACATCGTTCCACATCTAATCACAAATGATGAAGGATTTCACACAGTTGCACCCTTTCTCAAATTCTGGAAAGTTATCAAAACTGTAGCAAGAACCATGCACACTTACAGAAAACTAAAGCTGTTCTAACACAGATCTCACACTGAAAATTCCCCTGGGAAGAAGCTTGGTTTTCAGTCACATCACTTACCCTGGATTATTTTGCTGAACAAAAGAAAAATCTTTGAAATAATGAAAAATTATTTAATCTCTTTTCACCATGATGAATTTCACCCTTTTTAATCTCATAGCTTGTCCTATGCTTATAGCTGCAGAGTACCTGAATTCCAAAGACAGGAACAAGTACAACCAATCTGTTTAATATGTCTTATGGCATTCTCTGTGACTACCAACTTGTACAAAACCATGGGCATGGACAAATCCAAACCCACATTTGTATACATCCCAACAGAATATCCAGAGCTTCTCAATCCTTCTGAGCTTGCTGATTCTATGAACCATCATTAGTCCATGGGAGATAATGGGTGGGCTCTGCACTAATTTTCTAAGAGCATGCCAGTAATGAAGTGCAAACGTGACATTGCAACCATGCCGTTCCATTTTCAGGTTGGGCAGAGGCCATCCATCATCCCTTACTTTGTGGTGACATTTTGAGGGAGTATCAATGGTGAGATCATTCCACTGTTTTCAACACCAGCTTTTAGATATGGATAGATAGATGATAGATAGACATGCAGTCCTCCACACAAGTGGGAAGCTAGTGTGTAATTCCCCTGCATCACCTTGCTCATACATCTATGTATTGCCACCTGTTTATTTCCCCTCACTTGCCGAATGAAACTGTAAATGCTACTTGATATGACTAATGAATACGTTTGTTCCCTACACTAACATGTACATAACACATAGAGGAAAGTGTTGGTGGCAACAGCTGTTGCTGGTGTCATTCTTGCCCATCAATATTTTATTTGAGCATTCCAAAATTTCACTTGGTCCTGCTGTCATGCCAGTCATCCATCTTAGCTTTTATTTCAGCAGCTGCTATTTCAGCTAAAATCTGTACAGCTGCACTGAGCTGTCACTTGCCTCAAGGACAATTGCCTTTGGCTGCATCAACTCTGCACAACACAGTGCTGCACATCACAAGCAGCAGGTGTTTTAATTGAGACTCCTCAGCCAAAGTTGTGCCAAAAGCTGAAATCTCTTACCCTCATTATCCTGTCTCTTGAAGGAGCATCCCCAACAAAACACACATAAAACCTTGCTAACACAAACAAACCAAATCCAAGTACTGAGCAACAGTGAAGAACAGAAAGCTTCTTGGATCAGGACGGACGATGCAGCTGAAATTACTTCAAACTTACTTCAAATTTTGACATCAAACAAAGGAATAATGGGGAGAAAAATTGGGAATAAACTAAGTCAAGGAAAATTAAAAGGTAAAAGGGGCAAAAAAGGTTGGAAATAAGTAAATGAGGAGTAACCCTGTTTTAAACTGTCAACACATTTCCATGTTGCTACGTGTACTACCTCAACCAGTGAATGAAGCAGAAGTGTGAGAAGACATGTAGTCCCCATGATTTCAGGGTAAATACAGATATGTGTGGGTGATGTGTTTGCTCAAGTTAAACAATCCCAAACAAAAGATACTTTTTTTTTTTTTTTTCATGATAGGATATTGACATGTTGCATAAACTAACCTCATATTGCAAGGATAATTTGAGTGTTTTACAGTTTATGAAACCATCATGGTTGATACTGTCATACATCATTGACAAATCAGTGGTTTGTGAATGGAATTAAATCAGCAAGATGGATTATCTGATTTTCCTTTACATTGCAATAGGAATATTTATGCATTTATTTATATCTTCAAGAGCCATGACAAACACTAAATTTCATAGTCCATACAAAGCGAGTCACTTTTTTTTCCTATCCTTTCTTTTGTCCTAACATAGCAGCAACCAGACAAGCATGAAAGTGCTCCCCATGCCCTTAAGACTATGAGAGCTTAGACAAGCAAATTTGGGATCCTTGTGCTATGTGCTGTGCTACAGTAGCATCACAGTCCCCAGGAGTCTACCATCACACACTTCAAACTCACTTGGGCTCAAATCTGAACAACAATATGCTAAAAAAAGACTTTCCCTAGACCAAGTGAAGCCTTTCACTCCTCTATTTATCATTTTAAAGAAATTCTATGGTAGACATATCTCATGAAACACTATACCAAAAGCTTGTCACTTCTAGACAAAGTCTCTCCTGAGGAGTAGCTTGTCCATTGCATGTTATTTAAACCACTTCTAATTTTGAGTGACAAACCACAGCCCATTTAAGAGATTTCATTATTTTAATTATCATAATTACTATCTGTCTGCAATGCCATAACTTGCAGGCTGTTTAGTGATAGTCAGGAATGCTGCATAGTCACAAAGTGGAAGAGGATCCTTGTCCTCAGACAGTTCACAGCTTCACAAGCTGGATGGCTGAGGCTAACCATAAAGTGCAATGAGTTACTTTGACTGGAAGTCTACCTGATGCACCTGTATGGTTAATGTGCAAGTGAGGCAGTTGCAGGACTGCAAAGTAACCGCTCTTTTGTAACAGGGTAGTTTTTGTTTCATTAGGGCTCAGGCACTGAGCCTTCCTTTCAGGTACTTAAAGTGTATTTGTTTGTGTTTGCTCCAATTTTTTTTAATCTTACATCCAGAGAGCCTGAATTTCTTGTCAGTGCCCTAGGCACTGTGCTATAGCATTGGCTGGGACTGCTTGGTTTCCCAGTGAACGGTGCATTTTTTGCTCAGGTGTGTTTGCTTTACTGTCTGCTTGCCATCAAAGAGTTCTGAAATCTCCCTGTTGCTGTTATCCAAAATGACAACTTGAATTCTCCAGCAGAAAATTCAGTGCGAAATTACCTTGTCTGAAAATGGTGCACTGTTCAGGCTGGTTTTCCTGGTGGTCCTGAGTCCATTTCCAAATCAAAGACCCCAGTCTTCCCCCAAAATACCATACACAGCCACAATCTCACTGAAGCGCAGCTCCATGGTCTGACTCTTGCCCTGACAGCATTGTCATATGTAACCCAGCCCCATCCTCGCCCAGACTGCTGGCTGCAGGGGAGAGCCAGGAGTTTGTCACTCAGTCCATCATGCTGATTTATACCTTTGTAAGAGTTTACCAGAGGCAGCTGTCACTCTGGGAGGTTTCTGATGCCTGAGCTGAGCAGGGGACAGCACAGGTCCCCAGGAGGGCCAGCCTCAGCCCAAACCCTGTGGTGGCTGCCACCATCCCCCCAAAGTCACCTTCCCAGCACTTCTGCAGACAAGGCCAGCTTCTTGTGACTAAGAGGTGCAACTGAGATCATGCTGAGAAAGGCTGTGAAGAGTCCCAAGGGATCCTTTTATTTCTATCTCATTCAGTCACCACCTTTACTGACACCTGGGTATGCTTCTTACAAAACACTCCACCATGCTCCAGAGTCAGTATTCTTTCACTCCTCATGGTTAAAGTCCAGGGAAATAAATTAAAAATTTCCCATCCTACAGAAAATAGATTTCTTTTAAAATAGCAAGACAGCTTTTGGATAGGTTAGAAGACTTTGGATGGGAAATTATTTTGCTGTCCTCCAGCCCAGTCAGATACTGAATGATAGGCAGTAATTGGTAACACGGGTAGTGTCTGACAATGACTCTCTTTCATGCACATTAAAGACTTAATCTGAACATTCTTGGTCCCACTATGCATCTAAACCATGCAGATATGCTGGTCTGGATGCTTTTTCTGATTATAAATCATCATGCATGAACTCCCAGAAAGGCTTTGCATAAATGACCTCACATGACCCCAAACATTTAGCTATCCTCCCCTCCTTCCCCTTTGCCACTCTCTGATGTTGAATGTGTATTTATAGAGTCACGTATTTTGGGAGTCTGAGAAATGTTACACTCACTTTCCTTCATGGAAACAAGAAAAGACTTACAGTTTCTCCAGTAGAAACAGATGAAACATAAGTGTTCTTGCTCCTGCCAGCAAGAGATTGGTGGCTGGAGAGAGAGGTCCTGAATGATGATTCATTTATGGAGCCTCTCAGGAGGTCATTCTTTGATATTCGTATTAGGAACCGCAAGCACGGAACAGCACTGTGGATTGTTTTTCTGAAGGAAAATATGAGAAATAAAAAAACAACCATCACATTGATGAAATTCAAGTAGTCAAAGGTCTTTTTCCATCACCTCAGCATGGCTTCTGTTTTGATTAAGGGGGGCCTAACAGATTACATGTAGTCATCATGGTATATGTAGTGGAAACTACTCAAAAGGCTGAAAGAAAGTAACAGGTGCTTCTGGTCCCTGTGTCAAAACATGTATGGAAGAGCTGCATGGATAAGTAGCAAGAATTGAAAATATCCTGAAGAGCATGATTGATTCTGATTTATTTAAAAGGTTAATCCAGAAAATTTTCAGGTTATCTGGTACAAAGGTCTGCAATGTGCAAAGGCACAGAATGAGTGGAAAATAGGGAAGGGGGAGAAGACCAGAAGAATCAGATATTTTTATTTCTTTGTATCATGACAGCTACTGTAAAATCCTATTGAAAATTAACACTGTACAATCACAGATGAGAAGGATGACCTAGACCCTGAATCTACCATATTCACTGAATAATAATCTCAGTCATGGTTGTGTGAATCTACTTCTTCTGGCCTCAGCCCTATCCCTGCATAGTGCAGAAGAGCCCAAAAGCCTCCTCTGTGCAATGCCAGCTGGCCTTGCTCCTGGCAGGGCAGTGCTAGCCAAAATGCTTCATTTGGTAAAACACCTCTCCAACATCTCCCAGTCCATTATTTCAGCCCAACAGATGAAACTAATACTGCCACAAAACTAAATGAACAAGTCAAGAAGTGAAGGAGCAACAAGGCATATAGAAAAGAACTGATGCAGGGGACTAGAGAGGTGGAGGATGTTGGTATATTGACTTTACACTGAGATGTAAGTCAAGCAGATATATATTGCAAAATCTTTGTTTCTAGAGTTACCAAGTGTGTTGAATAACTAGGACATTTAAAACCATCATTTCTATTCTCAGAAAAGATCAAACATTAAAATTTCGAGACATGATTCTGAGATCACTACTATGTAATCCAAAAGAGAAATCCACCTCCACCAAACCTAAATATTTGGCATCACCATTCTCAGTATACCAGACTTTTGCATTTCTTTCCTCTATACCTTCAAAGGCAAGTGAACAGCAACTCTGTGTCTGCTCTGCAAATGTGGACTGAAAAAACCTGCCACACCATCATTCCTGATTCTGCCAAGATAACTGTTGCCAGCCTGGCAGAGCCCCACCGAGCTGCTTGGGGCAAAAGGTTCCTTACATGGTGCTGGATTAAAAAACGATAGTTAATGTTGTGCACAAAATAAGAAGGTCTGAGAAATGGCATGAGTTTACAGGACAAGAGAAAAGGCCAAGTCCCCATAAATTCCCTTTCATACTGAAGATCTCATTATGGTGCTGAAAAGCAGCTGCAGCTCTTTTTCCCCTGGTGTGTTTCATCTGTTCCTACCAGAGAAGATGTAAGTCTGAGAAGCTGAACCTCTTTCCTCCGACACAGATGTAGCTTTTCATGTGTCATAGCCTACCTGGGCCTGTAAAATATCTAATAACTTCAAGTCAGTGTAAAACACATAATTCTGTCCATTAAGTAGGATTTCATGCAGAGATCTCCTAATGATGGATTTTCAGGAAATATATGCCTGGTGATGAATTTTCAAGGACAACATATGAACATTTTGAATGTCTTGAGGGAAGAGAGTTTCAATTTTATTAATATTGTGGAGGACAATTGAGGAACATTTTGTTGGCTGGGATGAAAGTATGGATTGTGAGGGGAGTTTTAGTATTGTGTGTGTGAAACACAGAATAGGTCTAAACTGAGGTATTTATTTAATATTTTTATAATCTGAAATATAGGAGTCACCTAGTGTAAAATATACAGTAATTGGAAACAACTTTTTGAGAAAATACTGCAAATTAAAATTATTTATGATTATTCATCATTTATGATGGAGCAGTTTTGAACCAATCATTCTGTGTAATTATGCTTCACTTAGGAGCAAGCTGGAAACATGGAGATGCAGAATTTCCCTGTTTGCTATGAAAGAATAATTACAAAACCTAAAACTTCCCAAAATCCATAGCTATGTGTTAGACATAACTATATTGCAGAATATAGAGACACCATGCAAGTTGTTATAGAAGTGAAAGATTTCTTCCCCATACAACATTTCATGAATTAAAACTTGAGTGCATTCCTTATTTACTCACATTGATTTTTTCCAGTGACACCTATCAGGGAGAGAAGTGTTTTTCTCCTTTATACTGGTGAGGAGGGTGTGGACAGAGGGGTGGATGGATGGGGAGGAATATAACAATTAAACTCAGACCAGTTCTTAAAAGTCAAGTCCTAGCACAAAGGTCATCATTACATTTTCATTTACATTCATTACACATTCAGTATACTTTTTTCATCCATTGCTTAAGGCAAGAAAACCCCATAAAAAGGCTTGTTTATTTTGTGGGGGTTTTAAGATGGAGTGAAAGGAATTTTCTGTGCTAAAAAGCATCTTGTTTTGCTAGTGGTACATCACTGGTTTGAGCCAAATTTGAATTCCTTATATCCTGATTTCAAGGTGCCTCTTTCTAGAAAGATTTGGAATATATACTAGGTTTAACTTGGTTCAGTAGTTCCAATATAAAATAGTAAATTATCCATTGCTCAAAACCTTCACCCTTTGGCCTGAACAGACAGGCCCATTTATCTGTGACTGGATAAATTACTTTCAAGGAATAATGTGAATAATTAGAAGATTTGGAAATTGTCCAGGAACACTAATCTTTATATATGTTCATTATTCACTGTTCAAGAAAAATTAGTCCTGTCAACTTATTTTTACTTGCTGACTTATTAGTGTACTGTAGTTGTTTTTCAGTTTTGAAACTATTCTTGATTCATGACAAGAGATCAAACATTACTGTTTTCCCTGGCTGGATGGCTCCCAAGTGTATGAAATGTGTTCACAGGAAGTCCATAAACACTTCTCTTGCTGATATATCTAGAAATACAAGTCAGAAATCAGGGGAAAAAAAACCTAAATACTTACTAAGAAAATGTCTAAAATCTTGTTGTGGATGCAAGCCTTTTTCTTAACACAGTCTCAGAAAAGCTGATGGTAGTAGGAATAAGACTAACTGAAGCAGTTCACCATCAGAGAGTCAGAATGGTTTGGTTTGGAAGGGACCTTGAAGGTACCTGAAAGATCACCTCAGTCCAACCCTCCTGCTCTGGACAAGGACACCTTCCAATAGACCACATTGCTCAAAGCCCCATCCAGCCTGGTTTTGAACACTTCCAGGGAAGGGGCATCCACAATCTCTATGAGCAACCTGTTCCTTGCAAAAATAGTACAGGGAGTCACTGAACACAACTACAGACTGAGGAATGAGATGCTGGAAAGCAGTGCCATGGAAAGGGACCAGAGAGTCCTGGTCAACAGCAAGTTGAATATGAGTTAGCAGTGCCCTGGCAGCCAGGAGGGCCAACCCTGTCCTGGGGGGGATCAGGCAAAGCATCGCCAGCCGAGGGAGGGGATTGTCCCGCTCTGCTCTGCACTGGGGCGGCCTCACCTTGGATATTGTGGGCAGTTTTGGGCACTGCAGTATAAGAAGGATATTAAGCCATTAGAGACTGTCCAAAGGAAGGCAACAAAGATGTTGAGGGGCCTTGATGGAAAGCCGTATAAGGAGTGGCTGAGGGTACTTGGTGTGTTCAGTCTGGAGAAGAGGAGACTGAGGGGAGACCTCATAGCAGTTGCAACTTTCTTGTAAGAGGAAGAGGAGGGGCAGGCACTGATCTCTTTGTGGTGACCAGGGACAAAACCTGAGGGAATGGTCTGAAGTTGTGTCAGGGGAGGTGTAGGTTGGATATTAAGAAAGGGTTCTTCACCCAGAGAGTGGTTGGTCACTAGAACAGGTTCCCCAGGGACGTGGTCAGAGCAATGAGACTGACAGAGTTCAAGCATTTGGATGATACTCTCAGACTCATGGTAGGACTCTTGGGCATGGTCCTGTGCAGGACTAAGGGCTGGACTTGATGATCCTTCTGGGTCCCTTCCAACTTGGCATATTCTGTGATCAGAAAAAAAAATAACAGGTTTATAATGCATCAGCCAGCCATGCAAAACTTCCAGTTAAACTCCTGCAACTCCTCAGAAACTAGACATTCTCCTATTCTAAATTAAAATGCTCTACAAACTTAAAAAAAAAAATCAAATGTTTTTTAGAGAATGCAAAAAGGTGTTAGTTATGATAGCAGACATTTTCAAACAAAATATGTCTCTAAACTGGAGAAAGATGGATTTGATGGACAGACCACTCAGTGGCTAAGGAATTGGCTGAATGGTCACACTCAAAGAGTTGCAGTCAACAGCTCAGTGTCCAGGTGGAGATCAGCAATGGGTGGTGTTCCTCAGAGGTTGGTGTTGGAACTGTTTAACTGCTGCTGTTTAACATCTTTGTGGATGACATAGACACCAGGACTGAGCGCACCTCAGCAAGTTTGCTTTGTGGTGAGATTGACTTGCTGGAGGGAAGGGATGTCACCCAGAGGGACCTTGACAGGCTGGAGAGGTGGGCCCATGCAAACCTCATGAAGTTCAGTAAGGCCAAGTGTAAGGTTTTGCATGTGGGTCAGGGCAATCCCAAGCACAAATACAGGCTGGACAGAGAATGGATTGAGAGCAGACCTGCAGAAAAGGACTTGGAGATGCTGGTGTATGACAGGCTGGACCTGAGCTTGCATGTGCACTCACAGCCCAAAAGTCAATTGTATCCTGGGCTATATCAAAAGTAGTGTCGGCAGCAGCTTGAGGGAGCTGATTCTGCCCCTTTGCTCTGGTGAGACCCCATCTTGAGACCCAGGTCTGGAGTCACCAGCACAGGAAGATGTGGACCTGCATCAGCAAGTCCAGAGGAGGCCACGAAGATGATCAACAGACTGGAGCACTTCTCCTGTGAGGAAAGGCTGGAAGAGTTGGGGTTGTTCAGCCTGGAGAAGAAAAGGCTCTAGGGAAACCTTGCAGCAGCCTTCCAGTATCTAAAGGGGGACTACAGAAAAGCTGAAGAGAGACTGTTTACAAAGGAATGTAAGGATAGTTCAAGGGGGAATGGCTTTAAACTGAGAGTAGGTTTAGATTGGATATTAGGAAGAAATTCTTTAGTGTGAGGCTAGTGAGACACTGGCACAGGTATCCCAGAGAAGTTTTGGATGCCCCATCCCTGGAAGTGTTCAAGGCCAGGCTGGATGGACCTTTGAGCAACCTGGTCTAGAAGAAAGTGTCCCTGCCCATAGCAACGAGTTTGGAACTAGATTATCTTGAAGTCCCTTCCAATACAAGCCATGCTACAATTATATGATACTATGTTTTCACACTTTCTGGGTCTATTTCCACCAGCCTTCTGAGAAACCTTCACTTTTTTATGACCACACTGTCGCCCATCAGACATTCGAAACAATGAACTCAATTTCAAGGTCCCAGTCCTAGCTGTAAGGCAATAGAACGAACTTACCAGTTTTTACACTTCCTGGGCGAACAAACCTCATACCAATGACTAACACTGCCATCTAGTGGCATTTATATGTTATCACATTGACCACCATGGCATCCTTTTGTTTTCTCAGAACTTTTGACGCAGCATCACTTTTTGGTAAGTATGCTTTGAAAAATGCGCAAAAAATCTAAAGATATGTGAATAGCAGTTCTGCTACAAGTATTTCCCCTTTAAATAATAAAGTATTTTTTACTGCCAGTATTTAAAAAAAAAAAAATTGCATGCAGCTATGGCAAAGAAATGGCATACTCTGAGCTATATCTCCTGTGTGAGGCAAAGCTGCTGCTGAGTACATTACTGTGAGTTGTAAAGTTGAAAAAAAAAAGTTTAGAAGCCCACCTAATGCTGGAATTAGGGTTGAGAACTCAATGGTGTTGTATCCTTTTCCTTATGTTAAATGAACAAACAAACTAAAAACTGCAAAAAAATTACTCTCCAGAAAACCTACTTTTGCTGAATTATTGGAAACTAATTAATTTTGGAAGTTTTAACAGAAATTACTTACTTTGCCAGTGCTGGAACACATTTCTTAGCTGAAGGACATTTCTAAATATTATTTGACTTCAAATAAAGACGTTTGATCTTCCTTAGTTTCCAGGGGGAGATGCAAGGTATGTTTGTCCTTGTTTGAAACCTTTCAGTAGCAACCATGACTACTTATTCTCTTCCAAAGTACTTTGTAACTCCTTTTAGGACTACATGACTGAAAACACAATTATTTTTGTTCTGCCCATATTATGCATGCCTTCAGGTCCTAGTTAGCTCAGAGAGACACTGATCTTTCTGAAACACAAAGTTGATCTTTCTCACACTTTCCCTAAATGTTGGGAAGGGCCACATTGATCTCTGGAGACTAACTTGGATGCTCCAGAGAAGTTATCAAAAGAGATTACGATGGACCTTCCTCCATTCTCTAAAGGGAAAGGTTTCTGTTTCTTTGGAGAAGTGCCTTTTATGCATATTATATTATTCTATTCACCTAATCTTTGTAGGTTTCTCATCAGAGTAAAAGTATGGAAATCCTTTTTAACAAAACACTGCTACCTTTCTAATCATCTACTCCATGGGAACAAGTTATCTTTATACTCTATCCCTCACTTTACTACATTCAGAGGACCAGGATAAAAAGTAGAATTCTGTTTTAAAATATACAGTAATTGATCCCTGTAATAATAAGCAGAATTGTAGTCTAATTTGCCTATGTAGGCATAGTTTCAGAAATATTTCATACCTTAAAAATACTGAAGTGTTTCAGAGAAGTGATCAACATTACATTTTAGGTATTGAACACAATTAGTGTAAAACCTTAATTTTTTTTTAAGTCAAAGCTAATATCTTTGAAAACGGTAAAGAATTAAAAGTCGTTTCCTGAAATAACTAAATGAAGCAAATATGAAAACAGTCTTCAGAAGGCAAATACTTGTTGATCAACAGTAGCAAACCTATTAATGAAAAAGTATCCTTTTCAATATATTGGGATCTTTCTAATTTACAGGGAACTCTTGTCTCCACTACTGGCTTACTGCAGCTCTCACTTGGCACAGAACTTGTTGAAAACGCTGTTTGCTTCTCAGAAGGCTTCTCCCAAAGAACAGCAACTTCTAAAAATTAATACTAAATTGATAACTTTAGATGCTTCAGAAAACCAAACCTCAAACATAAGCACATATAGCTTCTTAAATTGGTCATGATGTGATTTTTGAGCCTCGCTGGTTGGGACCTTTTATCTGGAAAGTACTCTTTAGTGGCTGTTCATGATACGAGGAAAGATGACCTGAGCATCACCTCCTCCTCCTGTCAGTCTCTGTGTTGTGCAGCTCCACAGAACAGAGCAGGGCTGAGGGAGAAGAAAGGCTCTGTTCTCTATTGGCTGCTCCTTGGGCCACATCTGGAGCTCCGTGTGCAGTCTAGGCTGCCATGTACCAGATGAACGTGGCATGGGGGCTGACCACCTGGGTTCCCTCATAGGATGGTCAGTGCAGGGACTCACTGCATGGGGTGAGGCTGAAAGAATGAGGCTAGTTTGTTCCTGTCCCAGTTACAGTGGCTGGGACCAGTTTATCACTGTGGGGGTTTAACCAAAACTGTGTATTCTACACCCTCTGTGTAATTTCTGATGAATTGTTAATAATGGATCGTTTGCAGCAGCTGCCCAGGGCACACATGATCCCTCAGTCTACAAGCTGAGTGTTAAAGAACTCTGCAAGATAGGGAAGTGTTCCTGTCTTCCCATCAGTGACTCAGCTGTGGTAACTCCCCTCCGAGGAGGCATCAGCACCTTCACACTCAGCCTGAGGGGTCATGTCTGCTAATGGGCCATCAAAGATTCCAAAAATATCCCATGACTCACAGAGTTAAATCACCCATTGTGAAACTCCTCACCCTGGGGGAGGTACTGGGCATTCCCACCTGAACCTGAGCATACATAATCTCTTGGGGTTTGGGGACTTTTGGTACCACTCATCGGATCCAGAGGAGGACCAGAAGCTCAACAGGACTGTGACTGCCACTCTCAACAAGACTGTGACCATCATCCTCATGAACAGGTTTTCCTTTCCTTTTACTTTGTACTCAGAGGGACCATGTGGTGCTAGCACAGGGGGTCCCAAACACCATTCTGTTTGTGCCCCAAGGTGCTGGGTTATACATCTGGATCTTGTGGGTTAAAACCAATTTTTCTCTATATCATTGTATTTATTGTAATCTTTTTAGTAAATTGTAACTCTGATTTGTAATCTCTTTTGAGCTGGGTTCATTTCTCCTGCCAGTGTACCTTCAAACCAGCACAGTTCCTTGTAAAGAAACACATTTGCATGTACAGTTATACACATATCTATGTATTTACTATACCTGTATCTTGGGTGAATTATTGCATATATGATGGGGTTGTAGATTGCAGAAGCTTTGGCAATAACTGCTGGCACAGATTTGGAATATGGTGTTAGGATGTTGCCTCGACTAAAACAAAGCAAAAACATTACACACAGCTATGCCATGGATTAATACTCTATCACTAAAACATATTACTCCTTTTGAATTATTTCTTTTCCTAAGAAATACCCCTTAAATATCAGTTCATTCAAATGCATTCTTTGTTCAGATGAAAGGCTTGAATTTCACAGCATGCACTTGGTTTCATTCATTTGCAGATCAAAGACATGCAAGTTATCTATTTGAAGATGACTAGGAACACAAAGAATTACCTTCCCTGTTTCTACAATAAGCAAAACCCCAACAAAAAAAACCCCATTGTGGTCATCTGGGAAAAGTGATTGGTAATAAAAAGAAATCAGAATCAAACGCATAAATCTTTTCAGCAGCAATATCTCTGCTGCACAGTAATGTGTGTCAGTGACTCAGTTCCAAACACTGCAGAAGGAAGAGAGGACTGGAAGTGGTTTGAAACCAGTATTTTCACTTTAAGCTCCTACAGGTGTGATCAATGTCAGTGCAGGACAATCACAGCACCAAAGAATGGTTTGGATTGGAAAATACCTTTAAAGATCATCTAGCCTAACCCCTCTGCCACGGACAAGGACATCTTTCACTAGAAGAAGTTGCTCAAAGCCCCTTCCAACCTTGGCCTTGAAAAGCAGAGCGTGCATTGACAAGAAACCAGGTGTCTGGAGTGGAGAATGGTTGAAGGAAATAGCAGTGCATGGAGGAAGCTACTTGAGGCAGAGAGTATTAGGATATAAAAGAGGTAACTCCTCCAATTGGTACAAAGAAAGTATCATAGGGGAGAGAAAACAACGCGTACCAAAAATGAAGATTAATTTGTCATAATAGCTTTAAAATGCATAGACAAATAATCCCTTTTCTGGCTTTATTCACAAGGATATAATGAAGACTGGGATATTACTTCTAATGTAATAATTATTTAAAACCCTTTCAAAAAGGAGATCTGCTTCACGTGGGTGACAGTACCAACCATATTTGCATTTTAGAACAACCCATCTGTTTGGATTGCTTTTCCACTTACCCTGCCCAGGCAATCAAGGTGACACAAGCATATGGAGACCACGACAAGACAAACACAATGATAACCACAAAAGCAATTTTTGCCAGTTTCCACTCATTCTTCATGGACTGAGAGAGGTGGGATTTCCGGCTGCAGGACCCCAGCTTTTGAACATCTCTGTGAGGGGAAAAAAAAAGATATTTCAGCAGGAAAGAAAAAAAACATAACATTTCTAATATGTTCTCAGCAATATGCAAAATGAAGTAGATTTCATATTTCCCTGCTCTAATTCTTCTTTGTCCTCTGATATTTAAAATCTCTAGAAGGTAAGCAAATGTAGCAAATGTAGCAAAATGGTTGCAAGTGTTATATTTGCCTGTGAGATTGGGCCAGAACCCCTGGGACTACAGGATGGGACTGCACTGTTCTTGTTCTAACACAAGGAAGGTTTCAGGCATAGCTGGATGGAAAAATCAAGTCTTACATATTTTCCTTTTCAAGGGAGGAACAGCTTGTAGAAATTTAAGTTCACAAGGTAACACAAGCTGAAATACCCTGACAACTCATAGGAACCTGCTCCAAATTCTTACAAGGACTTAGTTACCTGCCAGTTTATCCTCTGGAGAAGAATATTTTCAGGGGGAAGTACAACAGGCAGTCCTAACATTTTTTCCAGAAAGCATCCCATCAAAATCTCTTCTCCACCAAACACCCCATATTTTATTTTAAAAAAAAAGTTTTATATGGTTAAGCATTTTATATGGCTTAGCATAGAAATAACAATTTTTACATAGCAGTATAGTTAAATGGAGATATATTTAGGCTGGAGACATTAATTACCAGCCATCAGGGTAACAAACTCCTTCCTAGTGCACTGTGAACATAGAATAGAATCATGGAATGGTTTGGGTGGGAAGGGATCTTAAAGGTCATCTAGTTCCAACCCCCCTACCATGGGCAGGGACACCTTTAAGCACACCAGGTTGCTCAAAACTCCATCCAGCCTGGCCTTGAACACTTCCAGGGATGGGGCATCCACAGCTTCTTTGGACAACCTGTTCTAGTCCCTCACCACTCTCACAGTAAAGAATTTTTCCTAACATCTAATCTAAACCTACTCTCTCTCAGCTGGAGCCATTCTCCCTCGTCCTGTCACTACATGCTCTTTTAAAAAGCCCCACTCCATTTTTCTTGCAGGCTTGCTTTGGGTACTGGAAGGCCACAATTAGGTCACCCCTAAGCCTTCTCTTTTCCAGGTTGAACAAACTCAATTCTCTCAGCCTTTCCTCATAGGAGAGGCGCTCCCTTCCTGTAATTATTTAAACTCTTAAAAGTAGCCTACTGTATAACTGAGCAAAAGGTAGAGAAAAATCTTATGTCCACTTTGCTTCATGGGTGTACAAGACACCATTGTTTTAAGGATGCATTCTTTGCTTGATGTCAAATATGCATACACAAAATGTAGTAAAATACAAGAGAAAGGCCAAAAAATGGAGTAAGAACTTCAGTAAGAACTCCAGTTTAGGCATACAGATAAATGTGCCTGTAAAAATGGAATTCAGCCTTATGTAGCCAAATGATTTCAACAAATGCCTGTAGACAGGTGCAGCGAAAAGCTATCAGAACTGTTGACACTGTGAGCAGCAGGAAGGACTCACAACAGCAGCTGGTGTTGGTTCAGACCAAAGATAAGTCACATAGTCATTAGGAGAAAAATAACTGACAGAATGAAGTTACTTTACAGACCTAACAATCCGATGATTTTTCATTTCAAATAAAGACCAAACATTTTTGCAGAAAAAAAAGTCCTAACAAGCATAGTCAGATATTGTGTAGGTAATTGTAATGCTTGAACAAAGCACAAGGTTTTCTGGAATGTCTGCCTTAAATAAAACTATCAAAAATATGAAGACTGCTGTGCTTACAGAACAGCTCAAAGGCAGATGATGCCCCCATTGTTACATGTTATTTATTATTCCTTGGGTCTGAAAACTGCTGGAATACACAAGGATCAAGTTTTGTGTAGTGCAAATCTGAAACACAAATAATTCAATCAAACTATCTGATGTATTGTTAGTTAACACTCTGGAATAAAATTAGAATCACCAGAGATTTTTTTTTCTACTCCAAAATCCACACATCCATTCCAGTTTTTAAATTGGCAAAAAATATTTATCCTGTTACAGCTGCCAATGGTCTGTCACTAGAGCTCCAATTTCAATTCAGATTAGTTTTTCATTCAGATTTTTCTGCAGCCAAAGAAAGTGAGAAACTCTTCTAATACAAGAAAAGGGATATGTACTTCTTTCAGCTACATTTCTTACCTGCCAGTACGTCTAATGGCCAGGAACATAGATAAGTAACAATGGAATATTATTATCAGGGGAATAAAAAACACGCAGCAACATAAAATCATAGTGTAACTTCTGTTTGCAGGGGAGTAGGTTACATAGTCCCACGTACAGGATATCATCAAGCCTTCAGGCACATAGGAACCTATGGAATACATAGAATGTATTATTCACACATACACCCAAAGTTAGCACAGTTGCTGATCCAGCAACTAAACCCTTAAAACAAACCCCGTACTGTATCCATACTGTATCCATAGCCTTCAAGAGCTGGGCTGGCCATACTGTATGTGTCATTTGAGAACATGAGTGCACACATGGAGAGGAGGCCCTGACTGCCAGACTCTCACATATACACCTAATACTCCATCTGCAATTTGTTCTGCTTGAATACAGCCTGGCAGTAAGGGGGGAAGAGGGTATCTGCAATGCAGTAGGTGTAGATGTGTGATATGACATCAGGTGGTGGCTAGGTGCCCACCAAGAACTTATGAGAAAACTTCTTTTGAGACCCCAAGCAAGACTAAAACAAAACACACAGGGAACTCTAGAAGAGAGAAAGAGTAGACAACATACTCCACCCGAAGAGTGGAGCCACGCTCCATCCCAGTGAGTAGAGCCACACGATGGCAATGACCTGCATGGTGCATTTCTTTGAAGTCCACTGTATGGATTGCAGAGGCTTAGTGATCACAAGGTAGCGGTCAATAGAAATAGCCAACAAAGTCATCATTGAGGTTATTCCAAAGAGTGCCCCACAGAAAGCGTACAAGTCACAGCCTGAAGCAGAAAATGGCAGTGTCAGGGGTTTTCTTGAAAAGATGCACGTTTTCTTTCAGAGTCCATCATAATAAACCTCCCATTTTTTTTCCTGGCTCAGGACTTCTCTCTCATTAGAAGAATTTTCTTAGTCTCACAATTTCATAGTTATTAAATGCTTATGAGAAAAACACAAATATTAATAAAATACAAATATGTGTTTTTAACAAGTCCTACTCCACTGCAGGCTGCAGCTGGGAACCTTTTGTCAATGGAAAACTGCCTCAAAGAAAATCCAATCTAATTAAAGTTATATTTTCCTGGACTGTTGCCCAATATATTGATTTTAACAGGCTGCAGCAGACATCTGCCTGCCAAGGACTGATGGCTATTTCAAAAAAATGACTTTATGTGGCTTAAAAATACAGAAGACGTTTAAATTTGCTGACTAAAAGATCAGCTGCAAAACAGCTCCAATTCCTATTTTTAATAGAATTGTACTTTTTAAAAGAACTGACAGTTTTTACATGAAACAGATTTTTTTTAATCCCATCTACATTCAGGCATTGCACTACCAGATGAAACTTGTAGAGTCACACTGTCCATAATCTAGTTCAGAAACCTGTGTCAAAAAGGATCATTCATTTTTTGAAATGTTGCATTGCCCCATGGGGTTAGTTAGGAGGCCACCAGGAAAGGGTGGTAGTCAAAATACCAGATTCAACCTTAAAACAGACTTCTAAAGTCTTTATAAGTAACTTGCAACTAAGGACCAAATCCCACTCTACCCAAATCAATTGCTTAATTTGAGGCAGCACAATAATTTACACTGGTTTTATCTAAGGGGATGAGCAAGACTAAAAACATTCTCAAAATAAAGAAAAGTCGCTTCTGGAATCCTTTCTGTGCTGCTAAATAGTACATGGTCTCTGGGCTTGCTCCACCATTACACAACCACTACTTGGTGTAAATTTTCACCCAATGATGTGATGAGCAGCATTAAGCAGAGCATCAAGCCTTTTGAGGTTCTTGCTGTACTCACATTTCAGCTATAATTTGAGCGTTCGTCATCTTTTCTTTCTTACATTTGGCAAGATCAGAGCTTAAATTTGCAGAGTCCTCAACTGAGTATCATTCTTCAAATGTCTTAATTAAATAAGAGATTCCTAGAAGCATGCTAGGGGATATCAACATACATTTCTAAATAAAAGTAATAACTACCCCTTAAATTAATACAGGAAAGCTACTTTCAACTTATTAAAACTTTCTACCTCTTTTCAGCCATAGCATCTCCCTTACAAACTAAAGGGTAACATGATTACATGTTTATGTTGACTCCCTTTCCAAAATATGTAAGACAAAAGAATCAAATCCACAATACAAAACATGTGACATCATGCTGACTGACGATGGCAAGAACTGGGGCTGTAACTCAAGAGATTTTTGCTGGTGTCTCCATGGCACAAGCCAAGATTGTTATCGCTAAAACAGGCTGCAGACAGCATAGAGCTGGTGAGCTGGAATTAGCGTTAAAAATTACCTATATCTCCAAGAATCCATTCTCTGTTCAGGCTGTTGACAAAGCACATGGGTGCCTGAGAAGCTGACATCAGGAAGTCACTCGCAGCTAAATTCATTATAAAGTAGTTTTGGGGTGTCCTCAGCTTCTTGTTGCTTAAAAATATGAGAAATATGTGATTTTAAACAGATAAAGTGAAAAGTTATAGCTTTGCTTACTACCATGAACACCATCCAAGTTGGAACCAATGGTTACTTACAGTGACTCAATGGCTAATCATCAGTCAATTACTGTAGCTACAGCTGTAGTCATTTCAAAATGGTAACTGACAAAGATCAGGAGAGATATAATGGATTGTTTCCCCTTCAGACTGAGGAGAGTTTCTGCTATCTTGATAGATATGGATCTGTTCAAGAATAGAGCAGTTCCCTACGAGTGCTATAATATTGATTGTGTCTTGCACTGCACATGGCCAGGATCTGAAGCAGGTTACAGAACCTAAGGAGCTGCTTTTGCTGATACTTTAAAAGATGCTGTTCTGAAGACCTGGCACATTACCAGTAAATAAATGACCCTTTGCAAAGTACTATGGTACAAACAGAGCATGCACAGAGATTTGGGAAAAGTACTTTTGCTCATATACATCTCATAAGAGAGAACAAAAACTCTCAGCTGCAGATGAATAGAAAACATTAAACAACACAATAAGGAGTGTGAAAGCAGATAGTCTGCAAGCAAAGCATATCCAAAGGAAAAAAAAACATCACTTCCAGTTCCTTTCCCAACATCTCACCACCTCATGTAGTCTGACTTCCTAGGGATATCTGGAGATACAATCTCCTTGGAAACTTTCAGTGGGTATTCAAGATTACCCTTGGGTCTGGTTGAGAGAAATAAAGATACTGGTAATATGATAAAGAATCTCTCACTTGTTTGGTTGAATATACTCTTTTTGCTCTGATAAAATATTGTGTCCAACCAGGAAAGTTAAACTAATTTCTGAGTTCAGCTCACCCAAAGCTCAACTATGACTTTCAAAAGATCTTGAGAAGGTGTAGCACTGAACTAGTAGTCCCCCAATGTGAACCACTGCATTGTTTGTATGGTGAAGTAAAGAGATTTGATACCTAGAGTTTGAATTCTGGGCTTTTGAGAGTGTTAGGTACATATAATAAAAAAAGAAGCGAATTGGCACACGCTCTGAGATACAGGGAGGCAGAATTTTATAAATAATTTTGTTCTTGCAACCTGCATGCAGTAATTCCCAATAGTTTGAAATAATTCTTTCTTTTGCCCCAAATGTCTCCTTCAGTGTAAGAAGCTGAACAACTGAGGCCTTTCTGATGTACATTGCAATATCAGTATTTGCAGCTAACATGAATTTCTTTTCTCGTGATGATAAACAAATACTGAAAAAGAAAGTGAGAAAGCCATCCCAATGCTAACAAATTCTTGGGTCTCATAAATGCCGGCAACAACTGGATGAGAGAGGGTGCAGAGTTCACACCTTTCCAGGTGCTCATCTGCCTGTGCAGATTTCCCTACTTTGAAAATGTAATGCTTTTTTTCAACATCAGCTAAAACACACACATTTCGAAGAAAAATGCACAGCTTGAATTACATTGACAAAATAATGAAGTTATCTACCATTGCAGGGAATTCAATTTCTCCATTAAATCATATTAGAAGCCAATTATTCAAAATAACTGATTTGTCTTGAACATTTAAGAACAGGAAACTAACGCTTTGTTCATAGCCCCACTGGTGTCTCTAGCATTGTAAGGCCATCAACCTGCATAACAACAGCAAGCAGTGAACAAGGAGGATTTTGAAATCCATCATCACAATGTGGGACAAAGGGCAGCTATTTTTTTTTCATGAGATTTTTGCATACCCTTGTTGCAGTAACTTTGGCTGTCTATTGCTCTGCCAAGAGAGCACACAAACTGACAGAAATCCTATGAGTTGCCTGAAGCAGTGAATATAGTGGTGGCATGATCTTATTTCATGCAGCACATTGATTTCTTGGTCCTTCCAGGACAACTGGGCTGCTGGGAGGAGTGTCAGTGTTTGTCAACTATTGCTGCACATACTACAGGGTAAGTGAAGAAGTCTGCAACAGGAAAACTGTGGTTTCTATCATTGAAAGAATCGAGCCATTCTTTAAACTTTCAATTGAATTTGTTCATAGAACAAGGTATTTATTTTCTCATTTTCTTTGATTCCTTAAAACATGATGAATTTACACTGAGGGTTATCAGTGATGCACATGGATATGTGTGTGCATAGGGTTGCCTTTCCCAGCTCCCCTCCCATTTGTTGCCATCAGCCTCCACTTGGAGACTTAATACAAGAGGAAAGCAATGCAGAAATTTGCATACAGGCACATGTGAACTTCAAAACCAGTCACGTTAACCATAAAAGGAGTTCTTGTACCTGTAAAACGCATACAGAACTAGGAGGTTTCCGATGATGCCAATGGAGCCAATAATGAGCACACAAGTTCCTACTGTGTAAAGAACATGGGCGGGGATCTCTGCCTTGGTCACACTGTGTGGCTGGGTACTCATGTTCAAACCCTGAATGGAAAACAGAGGAAAGGGAAAGTTTAGCACATTCAGGACATTTATTCCAGGGAACACATGCTCAGGCTGTTGAAAAAAGGCAGAGCATTTGCTTCTATGGTTAATGCAAATCAAATACACACCTCTGAGTTATTTTCAGATCCTCTGTAATCAAGTTTCCCTCAAGTAACTTTCATTACTTTGAGAGTAGATAATTATTTTAAGAAAAGCACAACAGGGAAAGCAGACTAGAAAATACAACTAAGGAAATTATGATGATGATACAAAAAAGGCAAGGAAGCACGAGCATGAGACTTGCTCAGGGTAACTGCCTCACTTTGGGGCAGAAAGCTAGCTGACAACACAAACTGACAGCAAGGAATAACCTGTCATACTTTGACTTTATTAGGAGCAATGATATAAAATCCCACACTTACAAGCATTACATTCCCTGGGTCTTCCCAGGTTCATTATTCACTAACTTACAGTGCTGCAAAAGCTAAGAATTAGCCATGGAAAAGGTAGGTGATGAGAGGTAAAACAGTAGCAGTAACACTGCCTGTGTAAGAACAAATACATTAAGTAGTCTTGACACCTCTCTCATTGCTCTGTGTCTCCAGCACATGAATAAACTATATTTAAAACAAACAAACAAACAAACAAACAAAAAAAAAAAAAAAAAAAAAAAACAAAAAAAAATCCAATTCAGATTTATCACTGGCTAAATTCAGCAGCAAGGCAGCCTACAGCTAACCCACTCAGCTCTCATTAGCGTTATCAACAAGAAGGGTCAGAATTGCCTCATGGAGATTGTTATTTACCAAGTCAAAAGCAACTAAGCCTCACACTCCTGGTCAGATCTGGAGAGCTTAGTCAAAGGTGTGGCACCTTGTCACAGCAGGGGACCCACTTCACCACATTTCTCCACTCTGTGCAGCTCAGTAACCTGTGGGGTGTGGAATAAGCCTGATTTTGGCCTCTGGGAGAGCATCTGGGTGACAGAACAGGTTCAAGATGATAACTATTGTCCCACTGGTAATCTTTAAGCAGCCATTTTTAAAATTATGAGAACAGCCACCTTTTTGTTGTTTTTTGGAGGGTTTTAGCCCCTGTTGCTGTCCTAATCTTCCATACTGCTGCTTCTCTTTTCTGCCTTCTATTCCTCACTTTCCTATGAAGGGCACGCACCCCAGCTCTCCCCTTGTACAACAAGAGGATTATGTGGGGATTATGTCCTCAATTCTGTGACCCTTCTGGGGCACTCCTTGGGGTGGTTGCATCAGGAAGTAGGGAGGGCATGGTGAAATGCATTGCACACCCTGAGCATCCACAAAGCAGCAGGTCTGGGGTTGAAATGCTGACAGCAAGGCTCCCACACTGAAGTGATGTAGTAAATGGTACAAAAGCTATGGCTCCAAAGCAGGAAGCTGCTTCCAAGCCTTCTCAGTTGTCTGAAAGACTACCCATGATAGGATGGCTACTGCCAACATGGCACTTCACCAAAAAATCACACTGCAGGTAAAAGTAGAAAGAAACAGAAGAGAGCATCTGATGATGCTGGCTGTACCAGCAGTCTGTGACTGTTATTTCCAGTGGTTAGACAACAGTAAAAAATGCCACAGCATTTACCCCTGAAAAAGATGTGAGAGGCAGTGTAAGGGCAGGCAGTGTATGATGAGGTGACCTAGTGAGGAATGCAGTCATGGCCGTTTGGTGGCACCAGGCAGAGCCAGGACCATGCTTTCAGAGCAGGGCTGACTGGGCATGCAAATTAACCATGCTAAACTCATTTCCTCTTCTCTCAAACCAAATCTTCTTAGTGGTGTGCATGCACTAAATTGTAACCCTGCCTCAAGAGGCTAAACTGAGGAGAAAGCAAAAGGATCCTTCTTTGCTTCCTTTCTGGCTTATCTGTTAGGCATGCAAAGCATTTGCCCCTATATAGAGGTTTATTATATAGACAAGTATTATATAAATGTAATTGAGGGCAAGTAGTACTTGCCTGTCATATGCATTATGCTTTGCTCCAACATATGGGAGCTCACTGTTGCAGAAATTCATTTGAGAAATGGACTACAAATGTCACACCCAAACGTGCCTTGCCTTATCTCTCTGCTGAAGAGAAGCTGACTTGGACATTTTGGCCTCGTTTATTCATTTATGGGTGGTAAATGTGTCAAAAGCTGAAAAATGTTTCACATGACACATTTATAAACTCAGCTTACAGTTTGCTGGCAATACTGGATGAAATATATTGATGCTTACAGAGTGGAATTTGGAAGGCAATAAAGACCAGGGATTACACAGAGCTTTCAATCTCAGTGAGAAACTAAAGTGAAGGATGTTTAGATTACACAGGCTTTGGATCCTGCCTTCAGGGGAGTCAATAAAATACCATGGCCACTTTTGCTGCAACGTTAATAGCAGTAAGAATAACTTTCAGATCTGAATGGAAAAACAGCTACTCACTCACTCTGTCAGTGTTACCCCAAGATAGCAGGATGTAGCAGGCAGGCATTCAGCTGTATGAAATGTGGCAAGCTGATAAAGACCAAAACCCATTTATAACTCTGTAATTTGAATCATAGGAGACAAATGTGCATATCTATGTGTGTCTGTGTATATATATATATCAGGAGAAAACTTCAACTATGATTAAAAAATTATTTCATTACACTAGTGTAAATTTTCTAAATAAAACAGGCTAAACCAGTACAAATAGGTGTAGGCTAATCAAGGAGACTTTATACCTCATTTTACTTCCATCCTGTATTTCATGAATTTGGCATAATTTCACAAGAGAAAACTTCCAGAATAAAGATTTAAATACTCTTAAGGTTGATAATTTAAAATTTACTCTGTTGAAAAAATGCTGCTTTTCTAATGCAGACCCATTCTCAATACAGAACAACACCCAGCTGGAGACTAGTTGCAGTATTATTGAGGCTTTAAGATATTCACTAAATTTGAGCTTTTTCTCTTTTCTTCCAGTGTCACCTCTGAAAAGCTGGCCTTTTGGCAATTTTAATTAACAAGTTAAATGCTTGCTAGTGTAAATATTTTACAGAGTGAAGATGAGGACTATAAATATGAAAAAGAAATTCTGAGGTTGGTGACCACCTCTGATAAGCTGATTTTTGCAGATATTCTCAAAAGCTGCTACTATTCTATGCAGTTTTTTTGTACTTTTAGTTTCTCTCAAGTAATAAGAATAAAATTAAGTTATAGGAGAATATTCCAAAGACTCATATTTCTATGAGTCTTTTCAAGCCAGGAAAACCCAAACAACTATTACAAATATTTCCAGATAACTTGAAAAGCAGGACAGCAGCTAAGTACAGCGGGTTGCATCCACTACAGACACTGATGAGTCTTACTGGGTTATATTAGACTTTCTTAGCACCAATATAATGTATGGCCAATGATAGCTGGCATAAATCAGCAAAAAATTAGTTTGTACTAGGGCAAAACTCCTGCCTTTTAGATATAGCAAATTTTGAATCCATCACATACCACCAGTGTCTAACTGCTAGAGCACGTTATGCAGTTATAGTCTGACTTTATACATTACACCAATCATTTTCTTTATATCAACAGCAAACTTAGACCCCTTGAGAATGGGGGTCTAAAAAGTTAAAGGACATGTTAGGAAGTGTTCCCCCAGCTTCATCTGTTTCACACTGCCATGGTAATGCATGGGTGTGCCAGTCTCAATCAATTGTGTCTATGTGTGCTCAGCATACCAAAGCCATGTAACATAGAATGAACAGCCTGTTCTGTATAAGCCAAAGTCTTTCTCCTTCTCTTTAATGATACGATTTACCAAAATGATAATGGAAGAAGGCTTTACATTTTATTCAGTAGATGTATTGAATATTTAATGGGTGAAGTGAGCTTGCATGTGCTTATGTGAGACGTATTCACCTGTCCATTTTCCCCCAGATTGGCTTTTCAACCCTCCATTTGTGGTTCTGGGACAGAATCCCAAGCACTCTGCTGAAGACACATCCATTTCCTAAGTGAAGAATTAAAAGGCACCATCCAGAATGACCAGATTATTTAACTCAAAAATACAAATGTAAACAAGCTGCCCATGAAGATGCCAGTAATTGCAGCAGGGCCAGCTTCTGGCATACTTGCTGACACTGTACTCGCTTTGACTCCGTCTGAATTAATGCTACAATCACTTGTGTTTTGAATGTAAGAGATGTGGGACCTGACAACTCACATAAACCATGACGTGCCCTTACCCTTATAAACCAAGTGGCTACAATATCAAAATGTTGTCACTATGAGGCTGCTTAGAGGGTTTTCGTGACAGAGTAATTCTCAGCTCTGCAGGCAAATGGAGGGTCAAGAATTAACAGTTCTCCCTTAACTATCTGGCAAAGGAAACAGGCACCAGATATAGAAATAAACTTGGTCTATTTCTACCAAAATAAAGATGGAAAACTTGACAGATGAGGAAAATTATTCTATGAAAGCTTTAGTAAGCTGATTTTTAGTGATAAACTGGTGTCCAAATAATTAGAGTTGTCTGTTTCTGCTTTCTAGCTAGTAAGATTAATAAAGATTGCAATGCAGAAAAGAAAAAATTGTCATTAAAAAAGGAGGGCAAGGGCAGGTCCCCTTCAGTGGGTATGGGTAGAAAATAATGGACTGGATTTAAAAATGCTTGTATGATTTGCATTAGGATGATGCAAGTTTATCTAAAGCTTTATTTACTCTCTGATTTTGCTCGTGGGTGCAAGCTCATCTTGTGGAAATGATTTATAATTAAATGAGCTTAAGCAAGGGCTTGCTTACATGGGGGATTAATGTGCACTAACAAGGGTATGAATTAAGAACGTTGCAGCCTCCCTATGTTGAACTGCCACCATGGATTCATAATGCAAAAACTTGATTTACTGTACAAAAAACTTGTCTACACAGTTACGCCTAAAAATTTTAAAGAAAAACAGTAAACAATACTTAGGTATGATGAGATAGGAGCTATTCATGTGTGCCAGCTACCAGACAGTATTTGCCAACTTCCTTGTAATTTCACTGATAGTCCATATAAGAGGCAATTTCAGTATGTAGCACCATCTGGTTTGAAACTGCAACAAATTTCGGGGCTTAATGAATGTCTTGCACATATGAATAGCTTGTACTTAGGAACTCTTGAAGCAGCAAACAGAAGGTCATTGCTATGTGGTGACTATAGCAGAGCTAGTGATCATCAGATTTTTTCAGAAGATAATGTCTTTTAAATGAAGACTTGTGGAAAATATTTTTAACATATTTGAGTACTAAAAAAATCACAAACCAAATCAAAACAACAACTATGCCTGTTCTGGTTAACAGTACTGCCTTTCAACACTACACAGTAAGTCCAGATTAATTTGGTACTCAGAAAATCAAGTTAAACTGCAATCACCCACATGTGGAAAAGTTACTTTTCTTGTCAGTCTCTGGGCAACATCCTTCTTCCACAGCTTGTTCCAATCAGTTCACATGCCAGGGCAAAAAGCATTCAAACACATATTTTAGTGTGCATTTAATTGGGTTAGCAAACAGACCTGTGAATTCAATGCAGTCCATCCAAAAGTGACAAAGGAGAACAGGCACTGCCAGTGCTGTGTGCAACAGGACAAACAGCAAAGCCAGATGGGTACCAAAGTCAGGCATCTGCTCCAGACCTAGGCAGGTGTTCATCCAGATCAAGGTCATAAGTTTCTGGAAAAACCTTGAGAATTTTTTTCTACAGTAAAATGTGTATCTGTTAATTCCATTCCAGCCATTTGCTTCTGAGCTGTTACTGAAATGAACAGCTAGTTGAAAAAAAGCATCTAACATTTGACTTCAAATTTGCGGTATGTTTCCTTAAAACCTCATGTTTAGCACAGCCCCTGCTTTGATGAGATGCTTTCTTTCAGGCCCTTGATATCTGTGCTTAAACTTCTTGCAAGGAATCTAATGACACATGGCTGGGGATGGTAAAAAAACCTCAAAAAAAATTCCCAAGAGAAAACCATAAAAATCTTGTCATGTTCTCAATACCACGACAATAAATAGGACAGATATTCAACAAAGTATGCATACTCAAGTGTCTACATATCCAGACCAATAAGTTAAGGTAAGCAAGGGATAGTAATAATTCATATATTTTATAATTAATAAGACATTATAATAAAATCATGCACATGAGAATAATACAACAATCAGAAGCAAACAATAAAAGTAATTTAAGTTTTAATATCAGTAAGCCAGTTCTAAAGCTGTCTAAGGGCATATTTTCATATCTCTGAAAACTTACTAAAAGAACTTTAAAGTGCAAAGTCTATTTTGGAAAGCAAAGAGACATTGCTTTCTATGTGCATCTTCAGCCACACCACTGAAAGCAGTGATGAAAGACACATGTGCTTCTCAGAGTACAAAAAACCAAAAATAACCCCCAAGAACAAATATCAATCCAGCAGAAAAACAACCTGGCTCATGTTCCAGCTTGAACACTATCTGCATGGCTTGGACAGGCCTTAGCAAACTTGACACCTTAATCAAAATTCTACGACTTATTCTACAGAGTGTGCCTGCACAACCCAGCCTTGAGAGTAACACTGTGTTACTTGCTCCCTTGTTTCTTGTGGGGAAGCATTGGCAAATAGCTCGCACACCTTTTTTCCCCCCTTCTAGAATCTGACTTAAATCTTGAAGTGATGGACTTTAATTTCAAGATCTGAAAATTTTAAAGCAAGATACCAACGGCATGTTTCCTGAGTGTATTTCTTTTCCACTACTACTGTACTTGCATAACCCAGACAGGTAGCATTAAACAGGTCTTCATAATATTTCCCCCTACAGAAATTTTATGTTCTATTTGAACATATCCAATTCTAGCCTGAGACCTAAAAGAACCAAATTCAACCATGACTTTAGAATGTTTGAAAAACAAGCAAACAGAAACCCACTACCAGAAGCTGTTAATATTCAGTTGAGTTGAGGGCTCAGTCCAACTTTTCCTTATCTCTCCCAGGCTTGCATGCCAGCACAGGCAGTTCCTCAATGTGACCCCTGAGACACTCACCATATTGTACCCTTGGCCATAAACGCCATCGAAATTATCTGATGCTGTGTCCAAATGCACCTCAAATTACAACACAAGCTATGTATGCTTAGGCAGGCAGCACACTGAACACATCTAATCAATGCTGACACTGCATCAAAATTAGCTGGACTATCACAGTTCACTGCATATTTGTTTGGCCATGAGGGAGCACATGACTGTTAGCACAGTGCAACAACAAAGCAGAAGGTAAAAATCTCAGGATATTTAGTTTTAGAGCCTTAGACCATGTTAGAGAAAAACACGGGTGGTCAAAACATGATATAGGAGTTAATTGCTTCAATATAAGAAATTTTGCAGTCTTCAGGGATTTGCTACAGTAAATATTTGTTAAAATCTTATTATATATCATACTTTCATAGGTTATTTTCCTCCCTCTGAGTATCCTACTGCAGTTAACTGCAGTTCTTTAATAATCACACAAAGTTCACCTAGAAAAAAAGACATCTTGTTATTCTGTTTGGCACTTGATGGCAAAGGTGTTTTGAACTCACTGGTACTGTAACCCTCAGGTGTAATGTGCTCTCTTCACCTGAGATGCTCTCCCTCTGCCTCCTTTGAGTTCCTATAGCTCATCCTGGTCTGTTTAACTCATCCCAGGCTGCCATACTACTGCTGCTCCCATTTCACCAGCCACGGATACCTCCGACCAGGATGCTCCTGCTCCAGCCTACCCACCACGAATCAAAATCCATTTCATTGGCTGCCACTGTTTGCTGATGACAACACAGTCCCACAGCATCCAACACCTGCCCAGACCAAGCCCTCTCCCACTCCATCAGCACCAGGCTTCAGGCTGAGCAGCAGGGAGCTCAGCTGCCAGCTGATGCTCATGTTTTACTGGATTTTAACAGAAGCACATGAAGAAATGTCTCTGTCTGTTCACAGATGTTGGCAACACAATTTGAAACTCTGATCTCTATCAGTGGTTTCTGATCTCTGCTTTGAGATTTCAAAGATTGAACATATATTCTGGCTTCTGGACAGCTAGACTTTTTTTGTTTTATATAAAAACCTCTGAATTTCTTCCTTACTGTTGATTGCTGAAAGCAAATCCTTCACCAGCCACCTTCAGCTTTATGCACCTTGTTTAGATGTTACTAGCCTTTTCATTCCACTGGTCAGCTTCCTGGGGAGACCCACTTACCTGCTGTCAGAAGATGTGTGGAAACTGCTCTGAGAAGAGGGCCCTGTATTTTAAATACATACCATGAAAACCTATGCTTATTTTTGAGGACTGTGAAAAAACCCAAAAAACACAGTAGACATTAGCTCTTCAAAGGATGATTACAAAAAGATCAGTTAAAGCAAGATGTTAATAACTTGCACTAATCCTATATAGTCTTTCCAATGCTACTTTTTAAAATACATATAGCTATTAAGTTTCATCAGTGTGTCATTTTGCTCCCATTGCATTCCCTCTTTATTCTGTCAGCTGTGAAGAAGTGTAGTGAATGATGAAGAAAGCACAAATGATAATAGTAGAATTACACTTTGTTCTTTAACTACATTACAGTGAAGTTTGTTTATAATTTTTACTAGCTGAGCATGAAGAACTGCAGATTTACCAAAGAGTCCTCCTCGCTCTCTTGTTTCACTATTTATAAAAAAACTGATTTTTTTTCTGCAGGAAATATTCTTAACTGAAGGCCTAAAACTGGAGACACTCTTCAACTAGGGTAATTTTCTTATTTCAACAAGAAATTTTGGTCACTGGAGATAGGGTGGGGGTGGAGGGCAACCCAAGATTTTGATGCCATTTGCATCATTCCATCATGTACATTTGGGAACACGAAAACTGCTAAAAGTAGTCAGATCAGAGGCCCCCCATCTCCTGTACCTTACACCTGACAGTGTCTGGTAACAGATGCTTTTAGGGGAAGAACATGGGGAATACAGCAAGTGAACATTCTCAGTCTGCTAGCTTCAAACACATTTGTGGTGTTAGAATAAACACTGTAGCATTCAGTTTTTGTTTAGATGAAAGAAATGTCTGATCGCTCTAAAATGAGGATTATTTCATGTAATATCTCCTCACTTCTGTTTAATATTTCCCTATGCATGGAAGCAGGGATATACAGAAAGCTGAGTCAGACTTCCCAGAGGGGCACAGGGAATCAACAGAGGTAACACACACAGATTGCAGCAGGCAAAGTGTTCAGTGAGATTTGTGAAGTACAGAAACAGGAGTACACTGTACCTTCAGAGTACAGTGACTCCAAAGGTCTACACAATCTTCATCTGTAGAAAATTTTAAAATATTGAAGGTAGCCCTGCTTGGAACAGGTGGTGGGACTTCACAACCACATTCCAACCTAAAATGCTCCATAATGCCAGCAATAAAACCTCCAAAACATACAGTTAAAAAAAACAAGGGTTTAAGCCATAAGTGAAATGAAATATTATTTCAGTTACTTAAGGACAGGTATTCTGCCTTAGTAAACGGAAAATCTTCCTACCTACCTTGTTTTACTTTCACAAGGAACTGGAGACATCATCAAGAGCCAAACGAACCTAAATGCATGCTTTGCACCCAAAGACTGTAAACTAATTCCAATAGATAATCTCTACACAGAAAATATTTCTTTGATAGAAAGGCTGCAGTTAAGTGCTTCACTTCATTTGTAATCCTTTTTCCTACTGTGGCTTTAAATCCTGCACAAAAAGAACAATTTCCAGAGGTTTTAGGCATTCCACCCTTATTGACTGCACTGGTGGCAAAACACCAAGTCTTCTCCTGTGGTGTTGAAAATACTCGTTGGTGTTTATCTGCACTGTTAGGTGCATAAGTATGATGAAAATCTGGCTTTGAAATATTTTATTATTAATTTTAGAAAATTTAACTGGATCACTGATACAATGTTTAGTCCAATGGCATTTTAGTCTGACAGATTCCCACTAGATATTTTAAGTACTCAGTTCAGAATAAAACACCTAGCCACCACAGGTAACGGAGACAAAAGAGATGACTGGGAAGAAAAAGAAATTACTGAGTTAAATACGTTCAAGATGACCCACATCTGCAGCAAAAGGCAAGCCTTTATTGAAATGAAACCATTTGGCACTAGCACAACTTCCCTTAACTCTCTAAAACAAACTCTTATCCAGGAAGGAGATCCTTGCTTTTCTGGTCACATGGAGAGTGAAGCCCTTACGAACTCCTTGTGGATTTAGCATTGCTAAAAGAACAGAGATCAACATCAACTGAAAAGTGAAACCAGCAGCTCCATTTATGATTAGAACTCTACTGGTGTACTGCAGACATTTCAAAGGTTGAAGCACCACTCTCCGACTAATAAGAAACTGCAATATGGGCATAGTTAGAGAGAAATTTCAGCAACCAAAAGACTCCCAGATTTCTAAAACACTGAATTAAACTAATGAAAAGTACATTGACACATTTGGTAGGAATAGGTGTGTATAGTAAAAGTAACTTCCGTATCTCTCGATACTAATTATCTCACAGACCGGCTCATTTTGGAAGAAACAGTATCTCACAGAAAGCAATTATCTCTGTTTTGGAGAAGACGTTTAATATAGCGGTGAAGGAGCTTCATCCTTTTCCTCTCCACTCCTGTTAGCATACTGAAAATAGGGATGATGCAGTGGTTTTAATGTGTTCTCTTAATTCTGCAGACCACTTTTGAAGATTCTAGAAAAGCTAACAAAATTTTAGCACATCTGTATTAGGAAACACCAAGGTCCTTTCACCATCACCATAATCTTCAGATATGTGGTGGACTTGAAGCTACTCCTACATTGCCACTGCAACATCAGCTTGGAACCATAATGATACCAGAAAAGAAAATCTCAACACAAGGCAGCTTCTTTTTTTAAGAACAAATTTGTCATTTTACAAAAATGAACCTTCATTTTTAAAAGCATATCAGCAAAGCAATATGCACCAGAGAATCTCACAAAACAAAAGTAAGTCTAAGAAAGCACTGCATTGGTCTCAGTTCATGCCCATACTAGATTTGAGTTCACACTGGACCTTTCTCCACCCAGCTCCAGAAAAGCATCACATTAAAGAACATCTCTCAATGGAAAAAGGGGTGAGGGAACAATCTGCTCGCAACTGCTAAGGGGTAAGAAAGATACTCTTTTAAGTTTTTTCCACAAGGAAAAGCCTATTGAATACAGATAGTTACTATTATTTGCAAACTTGCATTGAACTTTAGCAAATGTTTATTGCTAGTTATGATCAAGCACTCAACGCTGAGCTGATAACAGAAAAGAAATTTCCCAGCAATTAATTCTGAACACAAAATAATTCTATTACCAATAGGTTACTTAATGGTCTTGAAATATTATCCAGGACACCATCAGCAGAATACTACCTCCTGTGCTGTGGAGGAGGGACAGCACATACTACAGGTTCTTGCAGCCTTCCAGCACTTGACACAAAATGCTTTCCCTCATCAGCTGCTTGAGGAGTAGCTGACTGGCACTTACCTATAGCAGTGCCAACAGAGTTTTCCAAAGTACAGCATAAATCCAGGGTCTCCCTGGTGCTCCTGAAGTCACTGCTAACCTTCATTTGCTAACGTTCAACTTTCACACAAGGGTCTCTGCAATGCCATGGAGGGAGGAGCCCTTTATGACAGCAATGGCATGGTGAGCCCAACATTGCACATTTCTAAGCCATGCTTACTCTTTCCTCTACATAATAAAGTTTGAAGATTAGTTGAATGTTAGCACACGTTTCGGTACAGAAATTGTAGCAAAAGAAATCAGGTACATAAGAAACTAAGCGTATTTTTCTTACTCAACAAAAAGCAAGTAATTTATTGAATACTAAAGTTACTGGTTGCAGGAAATTAAACGGAAGTATTTTGTTCTTTTGGTAACTAAAACCCAAACAAACATCCTTCTCACTTAAGATCAAGTCCTTTTTTAGGCATTGCTAACTTAACAAGGCATAAAGAAAGCATGTTCCTTCCTATTGCTCTATTAGCTCCAGATTAGCTGTAGCTATTAAAACATTGACCATTTCATCATCCAGTCAGCAAGGGCTTGGTTTCACCTAGGCAGCCACTTCATTGGCAGCACAGCCGTGCTTATGGCAGTCAGTCCGGAGGCATCAAGCATATATTCCCACCCCGCATTCAAGTCTTCTGGTCTGCATCTTTTACTCAACTCTTCTGGTTTGCATTGTCCATGAAACTCAGGAGCCTCTCACACTGCTCTGCCCATTTGCTCAGCAAGTGTCAGGAAAAGTTCATCTCCCTACTTCTTGGGATTACTTCTTAGCGTATGTTTCAACTTTCCAGATGCTGTCAGACAAAGCTGCTGATACCATTCCCTGGGCAGCTTCAGCAGGACAGCTGGTAACTCCAAGCTCAGACCCCACTGCAACAGGTTGTTCCAGAGGTGTACGTAGTGATCCAGCTGTACAGCAGCCCAAGTCTGCATCCTTGAACCATGCAATGCATTCTGCATGTGTCACATCACACTTTGACCTAGTGACTACCATCTGTATCAGGCATTTCTGACTGCTTAGTTATCTGCTTGCTAAGCATACTCTCAAGTCCCACTGTCTACCAAAGCTGCATATGAAGTTTGAACAACATGTTTTTGTTCCAACATTTCCTAGAGTTGCTATCTTTGTCAGAGAATTCATAAAAGGTATCTAGAGGCCATATTCTCGAGTGCTTTTGTAGAGCACAATCAGTTTATGCAAGTCACCCTGATAGTTACCTCTCAGATACATTATGAGTAACTGCCTCAATTCACTTGCACCTGGGTACTAAGTTTTCCTGCTTTTCAGGGCTCAGAGAGCTTGACTTGTACTGCAGCTGCAATGTCTTGCAACTCCACGTTCCTCATTAAGTTTGTATAACTTTGAAAAACTCTTCGATACCTTGATACCCAAGGCTGAATCATCTCATCTAGTAACATCACTTTATCATGTTCTGGTGGTTCAGGAGTGACAACAGCCTCATTTAATCACCTGCAACAATATGCAGACACACATCTCTACTCTGGGCCTGGTCTGGAGTGTGCAATGACTTCTACTTCCAATTTTGCTTAGCCAAGAGCTGTTGGATTGACCACATCATCTTCAGCAGACACCCTCTCTCTGCAGATTGGACCCCCAGGGCATTGGGAATACATGACATTCTTAACTAATTAAAAGCTGAGACCTTCAACAGTGCCAGAACACTCTCAGTACGGTTAAATAATTCTGAGTTATGAGTTACATGCTCAACCTCCTGTTCACTTGCCATTTATTTATTAATTAAAAGTACTCTATAAAAAGCTTGCCCAACATTTTCTGACTTATTCTAGCACAATGACCTGTTGCAATGAGACAACATCCACAGTTTCCCTCCCAAGCTGAAGTTTCTCCCATAACCTTTTCCACTCTCCAGACTAGAAACATATTCTTGGTAGAATTCTTTGAATGCTAGAGCTGGGCTGGCTAATAGAATTAAGTCCAGCCAAACTGTCAAAGATTCAGCAGTAAATCTTCCATCCTAAATATCTCAACAAAATATGGTAATGGTATAAGGTCAGGGTATCCAGGGAGAGGGTTGTATGAGGACACAGTACACAAATCCTTCATGTTTAGTTTCCTGACCTATCTCAGTCTTCTGCTGCAAATTATCATAACTAATTTGTAACGCATAATAAAATCTTCTTTTCTTTATGAATGTGTTCAAATAATCCTAGCTAAATGTAAAAACAATTGACAAGCCTTTCTACAGCACTTCATTTAGGTCACTTTGCATTACATGAATCGGCACCACAACAGGATAACAGCTCTGAAATCTGCTTGAGGACTGCATCTAGATTTCCTTTTTCATCAAAAGTTTTTTTTCTATTATTGACCAGATCACAATAAAGTTTAATCAACTAGAGCTTGATGATACAACAAATACCATCATAAGCAACCTCCTGCTACATCCTCCTCTGCATAACCAGTTTTTCCATCAGCCAAAACTCCAAATCGATCCTAAAAATCTAAACAGAACAAAGAAAATACACTTCCCTTTGGGAAGAGCTGGATCAGATGCACACACACACACAAATAATTCATTACATCAAAACGTCTTCAATGAGATTTTCCTTTTAAAGGATAGGCAATTCATTTAATCCATTCCTTAGAAAACACAGAGAAATGCTCCCTTCCCTCCTCTCTCTCTGCCCAGCTCCCACTTTCTGAAGCCTTCCTTTTGGCACGTACTTTTTGGGTTCAGCCGATAGCATTTCCCTTCCGTCCGCACATCCGCTCTGTGCAGGGATGCCGAGGTGCGACTCATCCCGAGGAGAGCTTGAAATCCCAGCCTTTAAAAAGCCGCTCGCAAGCCCCCCCTGGGCTGCCAGCCTGCCAGCCTCGGCAGCGTATTGAACCGCAGCGTGCGCGCCCAGCAAATCACACATCCCGCTATTCAGCCTCCCTGTTTCAAGTGCAGAAAGATGACTTAAAACCAACCCCACCCCAACTCAAAACCAAGTATCCCCCAACTGGAAAAAAAAAAAAAAAAAGGAAAGGATGGACACTCAAGAGGAGCTCGCCTCCAGGGCAGCCAAGCCGGCTACCTCTGCCCAGTCCATGTCGGCAGCATCCCGAGCCCCCGAGGGTACCACCCCCGAGGCTGGGCATCGTTGGACAGTGAGTGCCCAGGACTCTGCCTGCTGCGTACCTGCTTCCCGCAGCCTGGGCAGCCAGGGACGGAGGGCTGGGATTTCTCTTGCGACGACTAGCGCCTGTGGTCTCTTATGCTTTTGCTGTGAGGAGCCTGGCTCTGCCTACCTTCTCTGGAACCCCCCTTTAGGTGGCTTGAAATAGCAGCTGGGCACCGCCCACTACTCCCCCCCGC
>JAWWEW010000131.1:20704380-20746891 GCA_035583185.1 Anabacerthia variegaticeps | reverse complement strand
TAAATTTAAGCATTATTCCAAGTTCTGCTTTGCCCGTGGTATTAATCAAAGCTCCTCTTTTGGTTGTTATCTCTAGCTGTAAATTCTGAGCTGGTTTTTTTCCTTTTCCTCTGGAAGGCAAAAGGGGAAGGGAAGGGCCTTGAAGGGGTTTTGCTGGACACCAGGCATTTATCCAGGGCTAAACCACGACACTAGGCTAAGGTACGAATGGTAGTAGTTCAATGTAGAGAATTAGAGAAACCAACCAAACTGATCAAAATGCTGGAAAGAATGTGTGGTTGTTTGGGTTTTTTTTAAGAAAATGAAGCAGAATCATTTAGGATGAAAAACAACACATTTCTATGACACCTTTCATCCCACAGGGTCCCAAAGCAGTTTGCAAATTTAACAAATTGAAGGACATTATTGACGGTACATTTTATCTGTCACTAAAGCATTCCAGCTGGAGGAAAAGGCAGTATCTGTTTAAGAGGTTAGATCTGGTGTAACAAACACCACATCTAAGCAAGGCTACAGGGAGAGTATAATCATCAATAGCTGGAACTAGTGCTGAATCCTGGATTAAGCCATTTTTAGAAGTCTGCTAATATTTCTCCAGTTACCACTGGTGATGACAACTCTATCACAGATCTTGCAGACCTGCCATGCCCAGCAAAGGCTTTCTCATGACTCAGCTCCTCAGGGCTCCCACCTCAGCATGAAATGCCTTCACATCCCACAGTCTCCTTCCTTACAAGACTTGAGTGTTATATTCACTAGACAGAGACAGATCAGAGATGGACTGTAAACATCCAGGCACAAAAACAGACCCAGTGGTCAATCAAGAGGTGCTGAACACTTAGAATCATAGAACAGTTTTTGTTGAAAGGGACCCTTAAATCTTATCAAGTCCAACCCCGGTGCAATTAACAGGGACATCCTTGGCTAGATCAGGTTGCTCAGAGCCTCATCCAACCTGATGCTAAGCATTGCCAGGGATGGGTCATTCACCATCTCTCTGAGCAATCTGTTCCAGTGTTTTTTCAACTCTCATTGCAAAGAACTTCTTTCTTCTGTGCAATCTAAACTGACCATTTTTTAACGGACTTAAACATACAACTTTGATCTGAGCCTTCACCAAGGTCATCTTTCTTTCATTGCAACCTCAATTCTGGCAACACAGCAAGTTTCAAACATGTTTCACATCCAACAGACTATTCACATATGCTGCATCCTAAGGCGAGGGTCTGACAACAGCCTGCCTGGCCAGCTGCTGGGAAATCTCTGAACACTAGAGGTTAGCCAAGCAGGCTAAATTCAGTTACAGACTACTATCTATAATGGCAAGGGGAGCAGAACTGCACTGCAAAGCTCCTCCAGGCTACAGATTCAGTGGGATGGGAGCAAGTTTCACACTCCCCTTCTCTAACATTCATATCAGGGATCTCAGTCCTTTTTATGGCCAATTATGGCTATACTTGTGGCCACCAATGCTATGGCCACTGAAGAGTAGAAAACAGGGTGTGTACAGCATGATTACTAAAAAACTAAAACCAAAGCAACAAAACCTGCCAGAAAGAAGAAAATTCAATGAGAGAGAGACTCTTGGCCACTGAACTGCTAGATTCTAGCTTTACAAAGAAAAGAAATAGCATCCAAATCCCTTTCCAGATGTGCTGTTGGACTAGGATAGGGTGCTAAAGATTGATGGATAATCTACAATCACATGCTTATTTTGAGAAGGCACAGAGGCATGTTTGGATATGTGTTTTGAGCTGTAGAATAAGGAACAGTGAAAGAAAATGTGGGAACAGAATCAAATGCCAATGAACAAAATGGATTTATTCAGCAGTCCATATCTTTCACTAGCCTAAAAATAGCTACAAGTTTGATCTGGGAATTAATCTTGGGACAGCCATAAACTGCAGTGAAAACACTCAATGTCATCCTGCTGAGCTTCTGACAACTCTGAAAAGTCTGGCATATTTCATATGGCAGCTGATATGTTTTAATTGCAAAGGAAAGCAAAGTGCTAGTAGGGGTCAGGCCAGCCTGTCTTGTGAAGGAAACAACTGTAGAAGCTTAAGGACTTGAAAAGCTCTCAAGAAATTCCCTGGTCAAGTGCTTCTCAGGTAGGGTTAATCATCATGTGATGACCAACAGTTTTTCAAATGCTGAGCATCTACAATATAATCTAAGCTTCAGGATATGAATTAAGTCAGTTAACATCAGGGTACGCGTTAGACTCAATCACAGAATTAGAATGCATATCTCTCTGTTACAGTGCTCATGAGGGACAAAGAAGACATAACAGTGCTTATCTAAGACACATCTTATGCACAGGTCATCTTACTAGCAAAAATGTAAATCTGTACAGGCGGAACCCTTTTCTCCTCCCCCACTAACAGAGAGCATATGTGAATGACATGTGGGGTTTAATTGAGAATTTGTCTTTTCTTTCTACCCACAGAAACCCTTCCTTGCTGTCACTCTGAGGGAGAAGCTGGAGGTACCTGGAGTGGTGGTGTCTGCTTGAGCAGGGGCTTCAGCATAAATCCTCTTCCCTTCTAGAAGCCCCTTCCTGCACAGAGGTTGATATCCCTCCTATTCCCTCATTTCACCAGCAGCAGTGAGTTACCGTGAGTCAGACACAACTTTTTATTCAAGGCTAACCCTTACCTAGAGTCCTTTCAATGGAAAGAACAACCCCATCAACACTGACACCCAATTTCCTTCATCGGGTGAAGACATTCATTTCCTCAGGTAAACAAAAGGATTTTTAGCCACATCTTATAGTCTTCATGGCCTTTGAAGCTCCTGTCTCCCAAGGAGAGAGTCGTCAGCATGAAGCTACAGCCAAGGAGTGCTATCCCTATTGGAGACAGAAAATGGCAGGAGAAGAAATGCAAGTGTCAAAAGACTAGAGAACAAGGGAAGAGGAATATAACTTCATAATGCTCTGGGAAGACACTCACCTGGAGGACAGAAATATTGGCTCTTCGTTGCCATTTCTAGTGCACTCCCTGGAAACGTTGGTTGAACAGGAATGGAACTGGATCTGTCCCAAAACAGGGACATCAGATCAACATTTTGCTGTACCACCAATAATATAAACTGACTCCAAATCATGGTTGTTTGATAAGATTCATGTAAACAAAATACAATCTTTTTACTTTCAACACTCATGTTAGTTAAAAAAGACATTTCATGATATCAGAGTTTTCCACAAAAAAAAAAAAAGACATTCTGGTTTTTTACTGACTCAGATTTTTTCTCTGGCCTTATTCAATCATGAAGTTTTCCCCAACAGCCTACAGAAAAACCCTAAAAGTCAAACTTTTTCTTTCAAAGTCATGGCAGTGAGAGTCACAGACTTTGTTGTTGTTGTGCTGTTATCTTCTGTACTAGTTTTCCATTTCTGGCCAAAGGTGACTTATTTCTATAAACAGAAACATTTTCACACTTTAAATGCTTAAAACAAACTCCTTTTGTGTAAAAAGCCTGGAGAATTTCATCCTGGCAGCTGAATGCATCAGAGTCCTATCAATGCTGAAACGGGCTTTTGGTAATGAGGTTAAAAAAAAAAAGGAATCCCAAACCTGTTATTGGCTCCCTAATTCAAACACTCTTTTAAAAAGAAACACACCATAACAAGCAAGCCATTATATGTCTTCAGTTTCTATATGACAAAGGATGGAAACATATACTTGGATGTCAAGTAACTATGACCAGCATGTCCTTGAAGAACCAGAGGGACAACTGTTACAATCCAGAAGGAATACATGTTAGGCCGTAGCCATGCTACTGCGCTGAACACTTAGCGGAAAGTGCTCTGCCCTGTTAAGTGTTGACTCTGGGGGATCCCCCAGAGCACCTGACACTGCTCTGATGGTCCCTGATGATGCGGTGACATGGGCTCTGTGTGCATGAGGAAATGCCGTGCCGTGTTCTAACTATGGCACTTTGCAGAGTGTGGTGATGAAAGCGTGTGCAATGTGACCTTCTTGAGCTTAGCCCTGACAGAAGTCACCTCAGTCATCAGACACTAGTTCCAGATCTGCAGGAACCTTCATTGTGATCTATTCCCACCAGCCAGTTCTCAAAACAGGGGAACTGAAATACAGGTTCCTTTAAAATTAAGGGCATGAGATGGTAATACGTTTCAGAAAATCTCAGGAAGTACTGTGGCACAAAAAAACCAACACATAACTTCTTCAGCCATTTTAGGCCAAATAATCCTGTACTTTGAATTGCTCTTCATATAATATTGTCCTAAAACACAGGCTGAATCAGAACAAGATGAAATTTAAACTACAAACTCCTTTAAAAACTTGAGTTTTGACTTGAATATCTTCAAGACTCAGTGGCAAATACCAAAACTGTTGTTGATTCTCACCTCAGAAAACAGAAGCAATAGTATTCAGTAACTGAATTAGATGCACAATAATACATTTATCCTGCAGTGAGAAGAAACTTGAATTTCATCTCTGAATGAAAAGTAAGCCAACAATAACACCTTTTGGATTACAATTTGATGTCTGTATCTGAGACTGGTTTTCAAACACAGGTGCTAAAAGTAAAGACAAATAAACTCAAGTTACCTAATCTTTCTTTCAAATAGAATCTCCCATGATTTTTATCTTCAGAATTTTCAATTCTCTCCTAGGGGAAAAAAAAAAAAAGGTAACACTATTTGGAGGAAACACTGTTTGGAAAAACACCTCAGAAAAGTACCTAAATTCACTTTTTTTCCCAGAAGAAAGAAGAAAATAATTGCTACTCAAAACCCTGTTCTTGTCTTCACTAAACAATCTCTGGTCTATAATTTTTCTCTGTCACAGACTGAGCCCATTTCTCAGCATTCTTGGCCTAATGCCACATTTTTTCCGGTAATCCTTATCCCATCTGGTACAAAAGTCATCAGGACGCACTTACCTTCTTCAGCAAAATAGAGATTACTGAAAAAAATCCAGCATTTAATTAAAATGAAACATTTAAGATAAAACCCCTTGGCTTAAGAGCAGGACATACAAATGAAGAGCCCTGATGAGCACCATGAAGGAAGCTGGTATGGGACTCAGGTGTTTGGGCTTCTTTGACCAGCTGGTGTCCTCCTTTCCTTTGCAACAGGTATAGGCAAGAACAGTGACTTCCACAAGTAGCTCCTTTTCCACATTTCCCACAGAAACCATAACACAAATGTAGGTGTTTCTTGAAAAGGAGACAAAGTTTTGCTTTGTCTAGAAATCATTACTGAAGAAAGCTTTGAAGTAAGTTAGACTTTTTTTTCCCAAACACGTAGTGGAAAAGCAATAGCAGGAATGTAAAAGTAGCTATTTAGTTTAGGTACTTTCAAGAAGGGATACTCTTCCCCAAAGCTCAAAATTACAGAGCAGAGACAGAAGCAGATGGAATAAGATATTAAAACAGCAGGCTAAAAGAAGATTTTTGTCAGATGTGGTGAATTACATAGGACTACTTGAAAGATCATTTCAGGTTTAACCAAAAGAGGTTTTGTATTTCTTTTAAACATCTTAAGTAGAGCAGGGTTTTTTTTTAAACCACAATTTTATGCAGAAATATTACAAAAAATTTTTCGTTAGAGCTATCAGCAGGTTAGACCCTGAGTTGCACGGAGTGCCTATATGGATGTTCATGCATACAGACACTTAGATTAAAATTAATTTCAATTAAAAAAAACCCCACATTTCCTAATATAGTGAACAATCCTCATTGCTGAAGTTAAGTATGCCTTCTGGCAGCTGTAATTTTGAACTCTCCATCTGACTGCTCAGCTCAGAAGAAGGCTCCCCTACAGAAAAAAAAAAAAGTTTTTGTTCATTCAGAAGCATAAAGAGATGTTAGACTGTAAAGGAAGCTTTACTACAGTTAAATTCAAGAAAAATAGCTGCTTAGGATATCAGATAGACAGTATTAAATAAATTCTTGAGTTCTCTTATTCTCGTTAAGCTTTTCCCAATAGTCCCGAGCATTCTCCCCATCTTTTTCCCAAATGATACATAGAAAAGGAACTAAATATTTCTTTGTAAGGGTTACATTCTGGCAGCAAGGCTTGTGACGTTGAGGTTTACGCACTTTAGCAACAGCTGTACTTCTATCCAAACTAACTTCTAGCTAAAACGAAAGGAGAACAGTGAGAAACCAAAAACTCAGAGATGGAAAAAATCTAGCTAGATCATCCAATTTCTCTTTTGTGTGCTCCACCAGTCAGAATGGTATATTGCCATTCAAGGAATGACTGGAACAATTCATTTCTATAACTGGAATACAAGAAGAACTAATCAAATTTGCTTCAGAGGAACCAAAGCAGCCTATTGCAGATTCTGTTGGGCAGACAGCATAAGTTTGTGAGCTCTCAGGCATGTTTAGTGCTGCAGTATTTGACCAGCTACACCATCAACTGCAGTGTTGTGGTTCTATCAGAAACCAGCAGCTAATGCTGAGGAAACACTTCATGCAGCATCACAGCCGTGGTGTAACTTCAGAAGCCAAGGAGCGAAAAAACCAGTGTTCAACCAGAGAGATTTGCCCAAGTTGTTTTGTTATTAATAAAATAAAAAAAAAAATTAAAAATTCACTTCATCTGTCTCAACCTTGTAGAGCTGAATGACGGCAAATTTAGATTTGGTATGACACACAGGAGAAATACAAAGTTATTTTTCAGCAAAAGCTGTTGATACAAATATAGTTTTGTTATTCCTCCTTTCAGTTTCTCCTTTAGCCATTAAGACCTAAGTAAGAAATCACTTTCCTTAAATCATGGAACCAAATTCTACTGTTATGTCACAAGCTTCATTTTGGCTTACATATTTGATATATAGTACGAAGTTGGTTTACAACACTGATCTTCACAAATGCACTAAAAAGCGCTCTTGTCTTCTTTCTGCATGACCTTAATGACCTTAAACACTTCCTGAGTTGCCTTCCCCTTTTCCCAAAGGTGATACACCCACTTTTTTCCCTGAGTTCCTGAGAAAGCTCCCTGCCTAGTTCATCTTTCAGCACAGAGGGACAGCCTGCTCCTGCCCCTTCAAGATTTCTCTCTTCAACTATGTCCATGTTTCCTGGACTCCTTTGTTTTTAAGTGCTGCTTCCCCAAGGACTTTCTGAATCAGTGTCCTGAATAGGCCAAAGTCTGCCCTCTGGAAGTTCAGGGTAGAGGTTTTGTTGATAACCTCCTTACTTCACTAAGTATTGAAAATTATAATTTCCTGGTCCTTGGGCCAAAGATGGCCTCTGACTACCACACCTCTCACCAGCCCTTCTCTGTTTGTAAACAGCAGGTCTAGTGGAACATCACCCCTGGTAGGCTCACTTACCAGCTGCAACAGAATGTTGTCTTCCACACACACCAGGAACCTCCTAGTCTGCCTTCTCTCCATTGTGTTGAGTTTCCAGCAGACATCTTACCGGTTAAAGTCTTCCACAAGAACAAAGGCTGGTGGTTGTGAAACATCAGCCGGCTGCTTACAGAATAAGCTGTAACAGACTCCAAAAAAAATGTCTAGCTGACTTTTCAGTGTAATAAGCACCTTCACCCCATGTGCCTCCAGGCAGCATCGCCTGAGATGCAGCTGAGGCTGTATCTTCTCCCTTTTCTTGATTCTTTCAGCACCTCTCACTTCAGACCTCTCTGATCCTGTTTTGGTCTAACAGGCACACAGCAACACAGCATGGTGCATAGGGTGGCACGGTGCAAAATTGTATAACCTCCATTTTAGCCATGTACAGACTTGGTTTTATTTCTTGTAAGAGGCCTCACTGAAGGCATAACATTTTCATTACCATTGTAGCACTTTATAAACAATACATCAACTAAGGGATTAACTACATAAATATCTTGTTAAATTTGCTGTCAGTATTTCATTGTGATCTGACGATAACTGCATAACTTATTGTTAATACTAATTATTAGTCTTGACAGGTTTGGCACATATAACGATTTCTACAGTCCCTTCCCAGCATAAATATTTCCCTGCTTTCTGATCACCACTGCCTTTGTGTTACTTAGAAAGCCTTCCACTTTCCCCAGAGAATTTCAAAACTCTCATCCCTTCCCACAGCTGCTCTGCATCCAACTAATTGAAGTGGTCACCTCTGGAAAGGAAATGTAAGGATGAGTTGATACCATATTCTTCTGGATGTGGTATTTCTGAGTGATGTCATACTTCTCATGAAAAGACTGCATGTAACATGCATCTGAGGCAGAACTGAAAAGAAGAATTAAAGTCAAAGAACAAGATTTGAAAGCATCTCTTATTTTCCTTTGTGGTAAAAAAAAAATACAGTCACTGATCTGGTTTAATAGATGTCTTATTAAAGGCTTTACAACAGTCAAAATTGAGTATGAAGAAATGTTTTTTAGTCTATAAAATGTAATAATTCGGAAGCATTTTTGTTTCAAAGAGGCAACTCAGCACTCTTAACGACCACGGTGTCAGCTAACTGAAAATTTTATCTTTATAAATGTCTTCCAAATAACTTTTGTCTTCAAGGTATAAGAAGCAGGTACATGGGAAACAGCCTGGGGTTTAGATTTAGTTTCAAAAACTGTGGTTTTTTGGACACTTATACTGAGAGATAAATTTTATTATTACTGACGTTAAAAAAGGCTCTGCTAAACTTTCAGTGGTTTGGGGAAAAGGGTATTTGGTACATTTTAGAAAGAAGTACAAAAGCAGAACTTTGAGGTGTGAGCATACTAGCTAGTCCATATCCTCTACAATTTATAGAAAGCAAAGCATTCCCAAAAGAGACCAATCATTTCCATGAGTTTATGGAATCTCTGAGTTTACAACATAAATTTATTTTGTACTTTTTGAAGAATGAAATTAAGTCTGATTAAAAGCAAAGAAGTACCCATACATGTATTTCTGATGTTAACTCTACCAGACATTGGTTAAACCTTTAGGCTATTACTACTGTAGTAAAAGCCACATTTCTTAAAACATGCTAGCATATATTAGCTAACAGATTTACATGACACTTCAAACCCTCAGGGTTCTTGCTTAGTATGAAGAACAAGGAAAGTCTGTTAACAAAGCTAGTGCTGTTTCTGTTTGTAAGGTCTAGCATGAAATGGCATTATATTCATAAAATTACACTCACCTGCTGCTTTGCGCTCACCCATAGCTCAAAACATGAATACAGAGCAGCATGGCTCAGCTAAATATAAGGGAGCTGTGATAATTTCACTGGGCTGTGAAGAACTGTTGAAATTTGATTAACCTGTGAAAAGAGGAAAGACAGTAGTTATGGAGATAACACTTGCTTCTCCTGCAGTAAAGCGTCTGCCACATTATGATCTTAAAATAGTGCTACTATTGGGGAGGGACATTTCACAAAAAAATGGACACCTCACACACCCTTCAAAAAATCATAGCTAGCTAGCTGAGATATCCTCCCTTAGCAAAAGGGCTGCTGCAGCAGTTCACATCCCAATGTTGGTACCACGTTCATGTCCTCTAGTGACAAAATCCCAACCAGGTTTGCTTTAAAACCTGCTGGCAAATAAGAATTGGATCACTCTAAGTTTAACATATATAAAAATGTACTAACAAGCTAGAAATTATTTTAATTGACTAGTGTTTGCAGCCATATTTGATTGTATGAGTACTTTTGTCCCTTTGATTTGCCTTCTTAAGAACTCTCTTTAGCTGTCTTCCAAAACATATTCACAGATGTTTTCTATACTTAATCCGTTGCTTGTTTTTCCATTTCCTACCCAGGCTAAAAGTTTAAAACATTTATTTCTGCTTCTTACTTATACCTTAGAAAGTCAGAATTGCAATGAAAAACCCCCAGTAAGATACTGTAGAGATGTATTAATATTATCCAACATTCAAAGACTTGTTAAACCCAAGAACTCAGCAAAGGACTGAATACACCTTCAATGTATTCTACAGAACTAATCAAGAACTCTTTATTTTCCAGGGAAGCGTAGATTTTATGAGAAATCTACCATATTAGATTATAATATTGGGGGGGTGAGAGGGGGGAAACAACCCCCAAATGAAAAGGGTTTCATTTCAGGTTGGCTTGTGCAGAAATTAGTGTATTTCATTTTGCTGAACTGACTGACATGACTTACTTCCTGGTAGTCAACAAAAGAGAAAACTACCTTTCCCTTTGCCCCAGAAGGAATATATTAACTTCCATTCTCATCCAGGGATGACATTACAATTATCTCTCTAGCTCAACAGCTTGACATGTTGAAGTCACAGAAAAGGTGATTCACTAGAAAATTACTTTGGTAAGAGAAGAATATCAGTAACGTGGTTTTTTTTGATTTTTCTTTTTTTTTTTCAAAAGGACACTCTTCCTCTTGGCCACCCCTGCAAAGCACTGAAAATGAGTAAATCTGGATAAGTTACAAAGTGACTTGGGAGATTTCAGCAATTCAAGACGTGCATTTTATAAAGTTTGAAGTATAAAAATACCTTGTTGAGGTTGAAAATATTTCTACATTGAGAATTTACCAATTTTAAAGAACTTTGATCCCAGGGAAAAACTTTGAAAGGTGAGCATTTCATATCAGCAAAACTCTGCATGCAAATACCAGATTTCCTTGTGCAGAGGCAATTCCAAATCCTGCTTAGCTCTCATAACAGTTCCCTCCATCTGAAAGATATCTGTAGTATGTATCACGTGAGTATAATTATTACTCTCATAAAAATTGTTCATACTTTCTGCTTATACTTCAAGGTAAAGAACATTTCCTCACTCAGGCCACTACTCAATGATACAACTGCAGTTTTCTGGAGCTGAGATCTATTGGTCTATAAATCAAAGAAACCTTTTAAAGACATTTCTCAGCTACATCCTGATCGTGCAAACACAAATCCATCGGGAACCAGATGGATACAAAACATGTCCCTGGTAGAGAAGCCTTGTCCTCTTAAATTCATCTTTCCCAGGATGCCAGTTGCGTGGAGAAAAAAACCCATACCCCACCACAGAGCAAAAGCAGCTGGGCATCTCAAATTTCTTCAGAAATGTTGTTCATTGAAATGATTTAAAACCAAACAAATTCATGACTCTAGTGATGTCTAACATTTCTGCAAAGTTTACCCATAAGGAGCTGATGGATTCCCCATTCCAACTCAGCGAAGAACTTATCCTCTGATCAAAAGGTAAAGTACCTATTGAAGTTTTTTTGTGGTCCCATTTTTCTCCTCATTGTATAAATCCGGCCACACCAAAACAACCGCATCACTAGCGCACTGATAACCCCTAAGACTGAGCTGTCACTTGCTTATCACTAAGGAAAACCTGTCAAACTGTTCTATGACCACTAAGCTAAGACTAATGACTTCACCAGCAGCCCCTGGGCTATAACAAGTGGAAAATAACATTGATCTTAATCAGATCAGACACCAGCTTCTCTCAACTCTATCTCAAAGTCTATTTGATTTCATGCTTCATTATAAAATCAATTAATTGTTTCATTGCCTAGTCATTTTATATGTTTCTTATGAAATTTATTGTGTTGATATTCAAAAGATAGCAGACACTCAAGATATTTTGTATTAGCCACACACAGCAAGAGTGGAAAACAGCATTATTTTTAAAAGATGTCATGAACAAGTTCACCAGAGCATCCAAAGTAGTGAGATCAATTGTACAAGCCAGAGGGCCTTTCCTGAGTGCCTAAAAGCCCTATTTTCACAGGGACTTCACGAACTGTGACTAGGAGACAAGTGCCACTCACAAACCCATCCTCAGCATCACCTTTTGCCAGTGGACAGGCACTTCCTAACAGAAGACCTCAATTTCCTCAGAGCTGAAAGTGAAAACCTCTTCAGTGCGGTAAGCATTTTAGCAGCTGAAACTAAGCATGAAGCACCAAGTTAATCAGTACAGACATTACATGCTGGACATGTGGAAAATTTAAGACACAATGGGGCTCTTTTATGGCTTTGCAATGATTTAATTTTCCACACAACTTGTAAATTTGAGTGGATGTCTATGGAAAATGGGATCACTCGCTCAAGCATGAGTTTCCAAATGAGGCTGATTTTTAAGGAAGTTATTTTTAGTTTATTCTATGAAGCTTTTTATTTACATCTAGATTCAGTAGAACACTTAGCCATGACACATTTCAGTTCAAGATGCAGTTCCATGAATATATAACCAGAAACATTCATTTCAGACAAATGGGATTCCAACATTAGCAATAAGAAAAAGAATTTTTTTAAGATTCAACTGTACAAAAAGTATGTGTATATATTTTCTACTGCAGATAGTATTTGCAGTAGACGTGGGCTGGAACACTGCTTTTCTGTTTTTATATGAGCTTTTGTCCCAGTTGCTATGCACATATTCAAAATAATACTTTGCCTTATCTTTCCTGAAGAAGTGCTCCTATAACAAATACTTGACTTTTTAACCTTGGATTTAATTACAGTAGTTTTATCCATTATTCCTTAAGCTTATTCATTGATAATCTGTCATGTTCTCTTCTTCTGTGATTTATAAATATTCTTCAGAAGTGAGACAATGACATTAACCCTGCCCTACTTTTGAGGCGTCAGTAATTTATAGAAACCTATCTTGCAGTTCTTCTGAAATCATTCCTTATTCATATCAAAGCTGTACAAGTTGCAGTCAGAGCTGAGTTTCACCCAGCACAGTATCCCACTTTTGACACTGACCACCACTAATTCTTTTAAAGGACATGCACCAGGACTTACAAAAGGCTGATATGGAATAGCTTGCTGCCCATAGAATGATTTTCCCCCTCTTAATTTGGAGTAGATTTAGGGCTCCTCCCATGTTGTTATTTCATTTAATCAATATGATGGCAGCTTTTGAGGTTGAACAATCTATAAAAGCATATACCAGTTTTTGGAGTCCCATAGTACTGGGTGTGTAGCAGGGCATGTCCAACTACCCTAGGATTCCCATAATGCAGCCCACTGCCTTTCTCAGGCAGGACATCCCCTACTAGTCAATCTGACCAACCCCACAGACCAGGCTTTAGTTTGGGAAATATCCTACTGGCAATGCAGGGGAATGGCTGGAATTACAAGCGACTGGCTAGCTTTCAATAAACTAAGTAATAGTTACTCATTTCCCCCTGGAATACTTGTGTTCTATTAAGCTCAAACTAGCTTACAGTATCTCATGTTTTAGGTGTTCCTCTGTCTTTTACAAAGAAGCAACCAATGTCTACAGTGTTTCACATTCTCCCTGATAGGCCCACGTCTGTTCTTCACGGTCTCATTTCTGTCCATTCCTGGAAAGTGATCCTGACAATTGTTATAATGCTCAAAGTGCTTCTTCACTACTACTTTGCTCTCCTGTCCCAGCACAAAGCCCTAACAGCTGCATTTACCTGCACTGCTTAGTTGTTGAGAAACCGCTTTAATCAAATCTGTCCCACTAATGAAAATCCCAAGCATGTAAGCTGAGGTCATATGTGGAGGATCGTGCCTTGTGACAGATATGCCTCTGACAGTGGGACGAGCACATCATAATGCTTGATTGCTGCTAGCCTGCCTTCAAAGCACACCTTGCACCAGCTCACATACTGCCTCTGTTCTGACTCTCCAAGGGGCCTGATATATTCAGCATATTGACTAGAGCCCTACCTACCATGTAGGAGTGGTTGTCAGGAGAGGGAGGCAGAAGAACTTCCACAACACAAGTGTAGTGAATGCCAGCTAGGAAGTATTGGAAAAGAGAGTCTGAAGGAATTAGTCTCACTGGGAACACCCGAGGCTAGATAAGCCAATTTGACAAGTCCTTAGCCTCTGGAAGATGAAAACTGTTATTCTTCTAAAATGAGGATGAGCAAACACTTGGACTCAGCAAATTACTGATAGTTTTCATTGACTTGGGAGGGATTTGTTTTGGTGTTTTGGTTTTTTGTTTTTTTGTTTTTTTTTTTTGTTGGTGGTGTTTGGTTTTTTTTTTTTTCATTTAAACTATCTGCTACTAGGAAACATTTTTATTTAAATATCAATTTCCATTATTTTTCTGAGGTATAATACAGCTGGATTACTTATTCAGCAATCTTTGTTCTCTTTGCATGCCAGATACTTATCTCTAGGAATTAATATTTCTTCTGGTGAATCAATTTACAACAGCACTTCCACAAACTTTCATAAGTCATCCAGTTCTCATAAGCTGAGAATCACATTTTCTCATGTATGTCATCCACAATAATGCAAAACTTTATTTCCAGGCTTTTACCTTCACTACCTTAGAATCGATGAGTGATTCAGGACTCAGTAAATAACTCACCCATCCTGTGACTGGGAAGAGAGTCACTGATTTCAAACTGAGAGAAGAGAACACTTTCAGGACTATGCCCCAGTCAGGAAGTGAAGAAAAAAATAGCTGTAGATCATAATGTCAGTGGTTTTAACATCCATGATCTGTTTTCTCTACTCAGTTTATTAAGAATTACCATCACCATTCAGCACTGCAAGGATGTACTGTGGGAATAAGGGGGTTTAAGTTTAACAATCATGAACAGGACAGGTTTTTTCACATTTCTGCTGTGTAGTATTCAAGTCTTTGCTTAGTGTTATGGGTTCATATGAAATGCTACAGAAATTGAGACTGTGCAACACCTTCCTGGAATAAGTCCTAAATTTGCATAATTTATGTAAGTATTACAACTTTACCCAGAGGATAGCACAAGTCCACAGCTGAAGGTTCTTGCTTCTGGTGAGTGTACCCTCACCAGCTCCAGTTAGATTTCTGAGCAAGCCAGTATAAGAAAGATGTGGAGTTACTGAAGTGGGACCAGCCCAGGGCCACAAAGATATCTAAGGAAGTGGAACATCTGTCATACATGGAGAGGCTGGAGAAAAGGATCTCAAGAGATCTTATCAATGTTTATAAATACCCAAGAGGAGGAGAGGAGTGTGTTGAAGATAAGGGAGACAGACTCTGCTCAGCAGTGCCCACAGAGAGGACAGGAAACAATGGATATACAGTAAGGCACATGAAATTCCATCTTTGATATTACATCAAGGATGGACTTTTTTCTTTTTACTGCAAAGGTAGTAAAAGACAGAAACATCACCCAGAGAGGTTGTGGAGGCATTAAAAACCCAACTGGACGTCGTCCTGAGCAACTGGCCCCAATTGGTCCTGCTTACGCAGGGGGACTTGACTAGAAGATCTCAGGAGGTCCCTTCTAACCTAAACTACTCTACAATTAAGATCATAATCTGCATCGGCCACAATGAAAATTTATTTTATTACTGACTGCTATGTTCTTGCACGTGTTACATTTTTTGGATTGTCTGTGGTTTTAATTGGGCTACAAGTAACTCCAAATAGTTCCTATTGATTACCCTCTAGTTGGGTACAATGTGAGGAAATGAGGTCAAAGATAGCTTCAGCAATGGAACATGTCATCTGCTTTAGTGGTCAGCTAAAGTGTTTGTAATCAAAGTCATACAAAGGGCAAATCCTCTTTCCAGCAACTTGCTATGCTGAAAGAGATAACCCTTGCCTGTGATTGCTTTCAGTTCCATTCTCTGTTTAGGAGTAGAAGGATCTATGTAAAATAAACCTTGTGAGAAGATATAAACTGTGCTAGAGGATGCGTGCTAAAATTTTTACCTTTGTTTTTTTCCCAAAAAAATGCAAATGCATTTCTGAGCCACTGAGTAACTAAATCAACAAATGTACTTCTGCAAGTAACAAAATTGTGCCTTGCTTTCAAACACTAACATGTACATGTAGCTACTGCCAGATAAACTCTTACTGTACTTTCATTCCAGAGCACTGCACTGTGTCTCGTGCAGGGTCCTCGAGGCCCTTACCACTTCTGCTCTCTATCAGGAGGTAACTGATCCACCTCAGGTTGGAAATAGAAGTGTCACTCTTCAGCTCCTACTGGGGATAGGAACCTCCACAGACAACTCAGAAAAGAGGGATCCTTACCTGACTAGCTGGATTTCGTCATCTATGGGCTCTTCTCATTTCCTTTCCCATCAGAACAAAGCTGAATCATGGTAAGAGATCAGCAGTACAAGGCTTAGGCAGACAACACTGTTCTTCATTTTTATAGCAACTTTCTGGAATGAATGTATATCTTTAATTTCAGTTACTTTAACTCAACAGCTTTCAAAAATTTGCAAAATATTATATCAAGAACACAAAGCTACATTTATTTCTTTAATACTGTATTAAACAAGTCAGAAGAACTTTCCAATGATTTTGTGTTTCTTTAGAGGAAAAATGGAAGTGTAATACTGAAAGCCTGTACAAAAGCAGAGTTTGGCTAAAAAAAACCCCCTAAAACGGACTTGGTAAATTTACTGATATCTTAACAAAAATGGAAATTTCCAAGCAGAAAGTGCTCAGCAGGAAGCATTTTAGTATGGAGAAAGAGACATAGTGTGGTGAACCACTTTCCCTAATGTTTTCTGCATGTATCCTGTAGTGATGAGCAGACAGCATTCATCACTTCAGAAGACTCTACACTTCTCACACTCAGCACAGAAGAAAGTGTTGCAGCACCATCTCCTCTTGGGGAACACAGCAATCAGAACAGGATAGGGGGGAAATGTCATCTGAAAAGAGACAGCAGTACCTGAGCAAATGCTCTCTGTTTCTCTGTCAGGCATACACCAAGCCTGCAAGCCTGCTTGCACACAGGCCAGGATCATCTCTCAAATGTGTCAGCTCTCACTTAGCTGACTGTGACTCCCTAACTCGGGCCACCACACCACCCGAGGAAGGATCTCATGCCCTGTCTGTGCTACTGCCATTTGCTGCATGATGGGAATGAAACAGCTCTTGCTATGCATAGATCAGCAGGGACACTGAGACGGATGTGAGACAAGGTTGGCTTGGGTAACTTCTGACAAACTCAGGAGACTACCTGGATAAGCAAAAACTCCCTGATCACTCATTTAGACAGGTCAGGAGACTGGTGAAGAGGCAAGAAAGCTGCCTGCAGGCAAGCTGTCAGACTGACAGCATGACATTTAGGGTTGGACCAATACCTCTGCCTTATCCTCAGCTATTAAACCAGCCTGGTACAGACCTACATCTGACATTCGGCCCCACCCTGACAACACAGCCATCTCAACAGGCCGCTCCTCCTCTCTTCCTGCCGCTCTGAATCAGTGGAAAGAAAAGGGAGTACTGTCTGCGTGGGGGAGTCGTTTCATCACGACTTCCAGGAAAGCTGAGCAACAGAAAAGAATACACAGATACATTATTTTGTCTCCATTTATCTCTTCTTAGTTTCTCACTGCACCCCTGAAAAAGCGCAGTGATTATTTAAGATACAGAGGGCAGAGAGGAGTCCCTATTGCTTGTGGGCTTTTGTATATTCACAATTTTGATGCTTAGTATAAAATACTATGTTAAACCACGTGCCATGTAGTAAGACATTGCTACATAGATGAGAACACCACAAGAATTTGCAGGTAAAAAATAATCTTAGTTATTGAACCAGTAAAATTAAAAACATCATAGAGACAAGGACGACTTACACAGGTACTTAACACTCTTGGGGGAAAAAAAATAATCTATTTTTGCTAAGAAAAACAAACTTACCAATAGACAAGATGTTGCAAAATGCATAAGATTCCAGCAAATATTTTGGATAAACATCAAAATACTTGTAGTTTAAGCAATTTGTGTTTTCCTACAATTTTATGAGGGTAGACAGAATGGTCCCAAAATACATTCAGATCAAGTATTTTACATCACCATCCAGTCTTTTTCCTTCCTGCAGTAGAAAATGACAAAAATATCAAAGACTTCAACACTACAGAGCTACATCTTTTCACAAGGTGCACTTGCAACTTTTTCGTTTGTTTTGCTTTTCATTCTCTTAACTAAGACTTGCAAACACTTGTACCCAAACCCAGAACCGTTTCTGGTGAAATGCAACTGTACTTCTCCAGCCCTTTAAGTCAGGCAAAACCTCATGCAGCAAACATGAAGAACAAACTGCTCTGCAAATACCACTTCAGCTTGTCACTAAGAATTTTTGTATTTTAAAATAAACAATGGAAAAAAAAGTTTTATAAATTCAAGGACAAAATGTGTGTAGACCCTTTACAGTCCTCACAGTCAGTATTTGCTGGATACATTAAGTCAGTTATACAGTAGCATCTATCAGAAGCAGGAGGCACTTCTAATTTTTACTCCTTAAAAGTCTGCAGTTCATGGAAAAAAAAAGGAGAAGAAAGAATAATTGAAGAACACTGATCATTTGAATATCTTAATATTTCTCAGAGACTGTTACGCTATTCTGTATCTCCTGAAAAGAACATTGGAAGGAGGAGGGAGGGCAGAAAGAAGCACTTGCACAATATCATGATTGATGAAGGACCAAGAATTCAAAACCAGAAATCTCTTAGGAACAACTCAACAAACAGGAATCTTAATAATTTCAGATTTCTAGAAGGGAAGCAGGTGGAATGTAGAACATATTCTGGTTTTGGCAAGCCAATAAAAGTACTGACACTGACCTTGAAAGACTCATCTCTGGAAAGTTGGAGGTATTTCTTGTTCTTTTCTGTTATGCTGAGGAGAAAAGAACAAACACAGGAATCTTGACAGGGCAAGCTCCGGTCCTCATATGAATTAAGGCTCAAATCACTGAAGCTGATTAATAACTTTGCACAGACAGAAAACAGTAATTGAATTGGGTTTATGTAAGTTCATTTTACCCCAAAGTGACTCCTTCCAGCTATGTCACTTTGCTCAGGGCCATCTCTGCCACTTTGTACCATTATGAGTAAATATCTCCAGTTACTTGCTGCTGAGGGACACATCTTGTCTACACAATAATATTTCCAAATATCTCCCCAAAGTTAAAATGAGCTTGTTACCAGAAAAGACAGTGTTTCTTCCATTTTGTCTTTACAGAGGCAGTGCAAAGAAAGAGTGCTTGCAGTTTCACTCTGCCTTTTCATAATGACCACTGTCTGGTTATCAGAGTGGGAACTGCATTTTAACCCAGATCATGCTTCCATGCACCACACCAGCATAGCTATTTTATTCTTTCTGGCATCTGAGGAAAAGGGCAAGCATTCCTCTGCTCTCCAGAGCTGCAAGAGGAGAGTCTGAAGCCAAAGACAAACCCTGTTGCTTTCCCTACAGAGCTTTTCCCGACTGGTTCTCATTCTAATCATGCCTGATATTTGTTAATTTTTAATTATTCTTCAATTTACACTGGTCTAATGTCAAACAAATCTACCTCCCTTCCCCTTCTGCTATTCCTTAAGCCACTACACAAAAGACATATTTAACATATATACACAAAAGACATATATATTAAATATATTAATATATTTAACCTCTGGGCCTACAACAAGTGCAGAGAAGCACAAGACAGACAAAGCAATAAAATATTTGTAACTAGCTTTAGAAACTTCCTCCAGGTCTCTTCACCCAGCTTTATGCTGCTTTGCTTTCTGTGGACTGCAGCTGCCTACGGTAAGCAGTTAACCTGGGGCTTTGCACCCAGAACTCCAAGCTGCTGGAAGCAAGAATCCCTAAGGACATGCCTGCAGGTCTGAACACAGCATCCACCCAAAAAAGGATGTGAGTGAGGGAAAGGGTGGGAGGCCAAGTGATTGCACCATGGGGTGGGGTAGCACACCTTAGGTGAAGTCCCCGTGAGACCCAGACAGACAGAAATATCACCTGATGCTGCACATGGCTCATCACAGCACAGTCAGCTCATGTGGGAACACGGGTGATGATGCTGTGCTTGGGCAAGAGCTCTCTGTCTGCAGCTTCAGAAACCACCAGAAAAACAAATGGAGAAAAGAATAGAGGAGACTAAACCCCTCTTACCTACCTGCTTCCTTTCTCCATACCCAGTATAAAATCTGACAAAGAACACCTGAGTAACTTCTGTTTAAGTAATTCAGACTATTGCTTAATTCAGGGAAGAAGAAAAGCTAGCAATCCAAATATGAAATTATTTCTATTTTGTTGTTTGAAATGCACAACAGAGTCCCTGCTCCTGAAGCATGAAAGAACAACTAAAAAGTTTCCTTGCTCATAAATCCAAGACAATTTTCTGTTCTTTTCCGTTAATTGTTCATTGACAGCCACGCTCAACCTTCCTTTGGTTTTGAGTTTAAATTTGTTTCTGGTGCACAGAGATTTACCACTTCTTCCTCCTGTCTCTGCAGCAAGTTCCAAGAACTGTCTCAGTCCCTTGGTGTTAATTCTTCCTCAAAATTAACTCTTAATCAGAGACATCCAGTGTTTCAGCTAAACAAGTTAGTTGTTCACCTGGTATTTTCAATAGGGATTGCTTCTGTATATGTATTATACTTTCTCTAACATCCTTCACCATACCAGCTCACACTGGGGGCAGAGTGAGCTTTAGAGGTAGGCTGACTATAGGACTGGCTAAGTTCTACCACCTGGAAACAAATGCAAGTATTCCCCTGCTGCATTTATGTTGGATTTACCAGTACTGGTTTCTATTGTGATTGAATGTTTTTAGTACTTTCTATTACTGTTTCTGTTGCCTTTCAGAGAAGTTGGTGCTGGAAAGTCACTATTGCAGCCATGGGGAGGCCTTGCTTCTTCTAAAAGTAGCATTCTGGTTTTCAGGCAGGGTAAAGTATTGAACTTATAGCCTATGCAATTCACACTCTTTTGTGTGGCAACATAACTGAGGCTTAATCCTTTTGCCTTGCTCACTTTGACAGATCAACCCCACATACTTCCAAGAAACAAACAACTTCTCCAACAGCAAAAACCCAGAAAAGAAACAAAAAACCCCCACAACAATCAGGTGAAAAACAAAGCCACCATCACAAAAAAAAGCAAACCGAAACTCACAAAGTTTTTACATCATATTCTTCTTAACCCACTTTAATTTCCCTAAAAGTGATTGTGACATTGAATGACTCATTTTGTGGAATCTCAAAGCATGGCATAAATAGATTATTTTATTTAAGAACTCTCATATTTCCAAAGGTTGAAGTGAATGCTTTCTCTTCCTGCAGCCTTTCAGTGCATATCTGCAAATATAAAGTGTGTCCTCCCAGTTCTGTGCCTGCTCAGGACTCCCCAGGATGTCCCTATAGAGACTTGTTCATGAGATGAAAGGGCTTCATGTTTTTAAGAAGGCACTCTTTAAAAGCTTTTATTCGCTTGTTAAGTAACACATTTGTGTACTGTTATCCCTGCTGAAACTGATGTGGATGGAATTAGGCAGACAGCAAATGTTACATTACATTATGAGGCTTAACATTTCACTAATTGCATTGACCTACTTCTGTGAATCACAGATTATTCTCCTACTCATAAAGCACATCGGATTCCTTTACAAAGTTGTTCATGCAATGTGATACAATCACAAAGGCCCACAAGGGGATGAAACCTTGTGATTTAACTATCCAAATGTAAGCAGACAGCATCTCCAGTTTTCGTCAATAATTTGACCCCATGCACCAGGCGAGGAACAAAGCTCTCTTATCTTCTGCAACTTGTACCCAGATATCTATCTCTTAACTCTTCGTTCCCTTTTAAACAGATACAACAAAACATTAATTGAAATAAGAAAAGCAGCTGATCAGCTCTGACTTGGCCATGTGGTTTTCTAATTCCATGAGAAGTTTCTGCAGGATGTAATGTGAAACAAAGCATCAGTAAAGAGACCTCAAATGGGTATGGGTCAGCCATCAGCTGACATATCAAGGACCTCCATTCAACATCTCTATGCTGAATTGCATCTTCTGAATAGACGGGTCCTCCAGCTAGTCATCAAGAATTTTTCTTAAATGTCATGTATGCATGTAACGCCCTATGAACTGGGAAGAGCATCATTGCTCCTCAGTCAATTGTGCTAAGCCAGAGAAGATATTAGGGTAAGCACATTCTAGAGGGTAATGGGGTTTCTATTAACTTGGCCTGTTTCCCATAAATAGAAGTGCTAAGATAATACAAATAGTCGGCCAGCTAGCTCAGGACTGAGCATTACCTACAGGAAATGCTAAAACAAATGCCCTAGGAAGGGTAATTCCAAATGCTTCAACTAAATGAGCCACTATGGTCCTGCCCAAATTCCCAGTTGCAAAACCAGCACCTGAGACAAGACCCACAAAAGTTAGCAGAAGTTCTTATACCAGCTTCAGTGGACTTTGGATCAGAGTCTTTCATATAAAACCACTTGTGTCTCTGAACTTTCCTATTTAGGAATCAAGCCTAGAGACCATTTCTGAATATGAAGAACTGTGTCTAACAGACTGCTGTTTACGGCTTTCACTCTCCATGTAGTAATTTGAAGATGAATCTTGCAGCAGATGCATTTCACTCTCCTATGCACAAAAGTTCCTGGATGCCAGAAGCAGAGGGGAAAAAAAAAAGTTATCGGCTAAACTTAAAAGCCCAAAATTGCAGGCTTGTCTGTAGTTGATTGTTTATCTAATCTGCTCTGCTTCAAAGGCAAATCTCATTATTGCTCACATAACAATCTCATTGATCATTAAACATTGCCTTTTACTAGAGCTACAGCAACACTGGAAGGATATTTTATAAGAATGGTTAATTACTTTGAAATGCATTCATGACCCTCCTGCATACTTTTCACAAAATATCATAAAGTAAGGGAACATGCATGAGCAAAGCAAGCTGTACCTGTAGGAATGTGCTTGTATTCACACAGATGGTGTTCTTAAATACATTAAACCTCTTCTACAGTTATCTTTCAAATTAGGAAAAAAGCAACAAGAACATTAATAAAAAGTTCAAATGCATAAACTTTTTAAAAAAATAAATACCTGGTATTTTTAATTCCTCCACAGCATTTCTTTGATCAAAAGTGTTTGTAAACTTAAGCTGGAGAAGTCCAGGGTTAGGGCTGTCTGAAGGTGTCTTTTTCTGTCTGAATTTACTGTGTGCTAAAGGAGAAGGCAAATTGCTGGTCTCTACTACATAGAAATATAAAAGACCAAGTGTCTTTGCTGCATTGGCAGGTCTAACATTTTACAGGCCTAACATCTCTCATTAAGGGGACTAAAAATTATGACACTTATAATTATTTGCTTCCTTTATATTATCCTAAATGTTAATTTGCTCAAGTCTGTAATAGCAGCATAGCACTGTAATTTAAAAAAAAAACCAACAGCAAACAAAAACCAAACAAACAAAAACCCCAAACAAATAAACAAACAACCCCCCCACCAAACAAACAAAAACCCAAACAAACAAGGTAGGGATGGTATGAGGAAATTTCTAAGGAAGTGAACATGATGACTATATCTAAACTTCTGATTTGAGTAGATTTATTCTTCTGGATGAACAAGTAGATGCACTAACTGCAGGTTACCAATCTCAGTAAGATGGTCATGTTTTATGCAGCACGAAAGTCAACTGACCATAAAAGCCTGGTTGGAATTTCCCATCCGGCAGGGAAAATCCTACACCACAGTCATGTACTTACTCCCATTTCAGCTCTGGTGAGCTGGGCTCTTGCTGCTCCCAAAGCAAGACATCGGGAATCGTAGATGTTTTTACTAGCACACACAGTAAGAAAGAAATCTCACCACAGAGACATACAACAAAACACAGGCAGCAGCATGAGACACTGTATTTTTTTTTTCAAATCTTATGCTTAACTATTAATTCTGGAATGCAAGGTGGAACAGGAACTGTGACAGAACAGGTGGGAAAGGTCTGGCAATGAATCACTAGCCAGAGTGATCCCACAACACTTCGGGAATCACAGGGCAGATCTACCCTGAAGTGCACTGATCCCCTAAAAGCCTGTGAATGCTCTGAAAGGGACATCTGCCAAGCTAAATCTTGGATTTAAATTTAATCCAAGTGACTTCCTCTGCACTTATCTAGGGCTTTCAAACTGATAGGAGAGACACTGTGCTGACCAAGAAAGGAGATGTATCATTTAATTAAATGTCTTCACCTCCCTGTATAAAATATGCAGAAAACATTGTTTCACTGACCTGGTGACTCTAAGCAATTGTCAGACACATCTGCAAAGCTGTACACAGGACTTGACTGACCACAAGAAATCTGGATGTTGCTCCGTGACCAAAGGGCAAATTGTCAAAAGGCAAACTGCTGAGTTGTGGGACACTTCACCACAGGTCCTCCCATGAAAAGGCCTCTGCTTATGGGAAAGGTGTCAGACATGAACAGGTGTTTCTGCACCCAGGTTTTATACATGCTTGATTTAATACATCGTGATCTTGACTGGTTTGTTGTCCCAGCCCTGAAGTTTCCAGAAGCTGGATGGACGTGAAAGAGACTTTAAGCAAAGAGCCTTGTGCAATAGATTGATGCACAGTCCCGGCCTGACTGCTCTCAGCTGGCTGCTCCAAAAATTTTTCATGACGGCACCAGCAGTTGCAGGCCAAAAGGGCAAAAGAAAGAGATGGTTTAATCTGTAAGAAATCATCAACAGAGGAAACCAAGGTTACATCACTAATTTCGTTATTTTAAACTTGTATCACTTCCCATTTTAGAAAGCACAGGAATTTACTTGATCCTTCACATGTGCACTGAGCAGAATCTGGCAGAAAAGAATAATTATTTTTTTCTTCAGGAGAAGAAACCTAACCTCCTGATCTCATACAGAGCTGCAGTCACCGAAGTAATAGGTGCTCCCAAGCACAGCCTCCGTAAAGCCCACTGTTTGTATAACCACACTCCCTGCCAGACCCTCAGGTGCTCAGAGCAACACTGAGGGGAAAGATTAATGCCTCCCCATGATGCATAGCCTGAGTGCAATTTCCACCAGATGGGGACTGAACTACCCATTCAAAACCTTAAAATTTGGTCCTGGCACAGTTCTGCCATAGGTTGGAAATATTTTCTTCCTGATACACATTAAAAATTTCTTATAGAAAAGGAAAAAAGGGGATTTTGGTACTTTGTCAGTTGTTGAAATATAACTGTAGCACACAAGTTCTTGTGCTTCACACCAATTCAATAAATGCAACTACTGAATTGAAGGTACAGTATTAACTCATTAAATACCTCACATCAAAAGTAAAATCTAGATTATCAGTGTTTTTACCAGTGTTTTACCATGTATTATCACTGCCAACCTTGCCAGGGTGGGAGTAAACTGCAGCCTGTTGGAAACAATTCCTGGAGAATTCCTTCTGCTTCCCTTTGAGAAGGTTGAGAACCAGACCCCACAACACACCGCTGTGTTCCACACTCTGCTCCAACTTAAAATAAATGAAACTTCCAAGCAGCTCAAAATCTTGCGAACACTTGTAAAATAAGTTTGTTTCAAATTCCATTTACCCGAGCAACATATATATTCCTTTGGTTTTCAGCTAAAGAAATGAGGAAAATGCCTCAAACTGCTTCTCTGAAACTGAAGGAACTGTTGCACCCCATAGAGGCTGCTTATTCAACAATCAACAACTAAAAACTGGTGAAATATGGTAATACTTAAACCACTTAAAACTTCCCATTTTGGGATGTACTTGAAACCACAATCCCCAAGCTGACATGCTGCAAAAAAGGAACGTTAAAGTGTAAGTCTGCAGCAAAGGCAAATCTAAAAGCATGGTAGTACCACCATTAAGGTAAGGTTTGGCAATTTGGTTCACCCCTCAGATTACAATTAGAAGACATTTTGGGGTTCTTTTTGTAAATTTTCTCTTAACTATAAAGGTTGCTAGTTATTGAAAAGTCAGCTGTGGACATCAGGGAAAAACACGTATTGCATGGAAATGAGTTGACCTGTGGCAAATGATTAATAGTGTGAGCTACAAGAATCTGCGGTATCCTCGTCCTAGGGGAGAACCCTTTGGCTAGCACCACTCCCTGCACCTGTGGAGAACGCCCACAACCATTTTATAGAAATAAAGTGAATGAGGCCTCAGAGCAGATTTGTGGGATACACATCAGACCTATCTTTTTAGCATCAGAAAGCTTTGCTCCATTGCTGCTGTGTTCTGGTCACACTCTCAGAGGAAAGCAAAGTATAGAAGAATTGAATGGACTTTGCTACGGCCAAAGTACAAAAGAAAAAGAAAAAACAAACAGAAAAGCACAACATCCACAACAGATAAGTCCTAACTTCTAATGTTCATTACTCATGGAGAGAGTTTGCACGAATCCTCTTCACCTTTCTTCACCAATAACAAAAAAACCCCAAAACCAAACAAACAAAAAAATCAAACCAAAACAAAAAACCCAAACTAACTTAAATCACACTTTGTTCTTTGCATAAAAGTGAAATTGCAGCTATTTAAGGTTTTGTTCTAAAATTAGATCAGATATTGTGGGGCATCACATTAGTTAGAAATAATCCAAGAAAGACATTTCTTGGCTTGTTCTACGTGTCTTACATTTAGGAAAAACACCCATCATCTGACTCAGCTCTCCAGTACTTGTCTTTTTTTAAAATTAATATTTTTTTTTTTAAATAGAACTTCAAAGTATTTCTTGTCTTTGAACACAAGCTGAAAAACTCCAGTACACAATTTGCTATCCTAGTTCAGAAAGTCATCAAACTTGCTTGTTATCTGAGAAAATTATGCATTTGCTGTGCATGTGCCTGTGTGTGAGAGGGGAGAGAGAGTGAGTAATGAAGGCATACTTGCCATGGGGAGTGGTTTGCATATTAATAAACAGGGCTTGAGCTTATAAGCCTTTTCCACCGAGGTCGGCACTCGGAGGGACTCGTGTGCGCTGAGGAAGGGACCACGTATTGCTGCACCAGAGTGAGTTGTGTTTCAGCTTCGCTTAATGCTGCAGCCTGGCTCCTCTCTTTCCCCTTTCTTCTTCTCATACTACTCTGCCCTTTCTAGGGCTACTGTTAGAGTGGCTGTGTGGGGATCATTTTCATCAAATTATGCTACGTGTAGAGCAAGTACTGAGAGTATTTAATTTTCAGATTTTTGTTTGGTTTATTCAGCATGAGTCTTTGAGTAGTGCTACAGGCATAGCGAGGGATAACCAGAAGCTCTGCAGGGTGTCTGCAAGTGTCACTCAAGTACCCCATCTCTATGCCTTCTTTTCTGCTTACAGGCATCTTCAAACTGCCTGCTTTACTTAAGACATCTGTACAATCACATGTGCTGCTAAAATTACACTTTACCAGAAATTATGAACTGCTTTTCTAGAGGCAAAAAGTCAGATCAGTAGCCTGTTGGTACATCAAGCCTCTGTTATCTCACCAGTGCCTTATGTAATCAGTACTGAGCTACTCTGATAATCAGGCTATGTGTCAGGGTACTTCCCAAAGAAAGGACAACCTCATCAGCAAAAAACTGGAGTGAGGAAGCTCTAGGCATTCTGCAGGGAGTTTTCAGCCAGTGAAAAATTATTTCAAACCAATATTCCATTAGATGTAAAGGCTGACTTCTGTGCATGCACTTACATAATCAAGCCAAATCTAGGATAATGTCAGGGAAATTAAATGAATATTAAGCAGCACCAACCAATTCCTCTAGGTCATTTTTGTGCACAGTTCTGTTCATTTTTCAAATTCCTGTCTTTTGGTATACCAATGGATTAACATACTCTGGTCCTAATCACCACCATAATTCTATAGAGGAAAACCTCCTGCATCTGCTTCCACTTGCTCCATTTTTCTCCTTATCAAAACTCATAGGGTTCTTTGCTGTTGATTTTTGTGTTTTACTTCAAAATGATACACTGAATAGTTGTTAAGGATTTTTTTGCCTTTAAATTCTAACTGCTGTTATTTGCATAATCCTCCTGCATACATTTCCTCTGTTAAAAGCCATCTTTTGTTCACTGTTCTTTTCAAACTATCCGAGTACACAAACTGCATCTTTCCTGGCTTCTGTACTCCTTAGGCCTGTTTGTAAACACTAGTACTTTCTTACTCAAAAGTTGCAATGTTTGTAAAGAAAACAAAACAAAAAACCACAGAGGTCTTTCCTAAAGTTTACTTTTGTTATCCTTTTGTTTTCTTTAATCCAAAATAGAATCCACCTCTCCCTAAAAATGGGTACATCCTGTAAATTATTGCTGGCTGCAGATGCACCATCAGACCTATTTGGATAGAAATAAGACTGAAGCTTTCCAAATTTCAAGCTGAAAATATACAAAGAGTTATTCTTAGAGTTCTGGGTTTGTGCACAAGCAAGCATGTTAGCCAGTTCCCTTCACTGCAGCACACTCCTGAGCCACTGACGAACACGCTTTGCTGCTCTAAAGGTTTGCTCTTAAGATTTCTGGTTGCTATCTGTCACACAGAAACTTCTCCAGAGCAGTTAAAAACCAGAAGTAATTGAAGTCGGTGCTCATTTTCAAAACACCTTTGATCAAAATCTCACCAGAAGGTAATTACACTGCCCAGGAGCCACCAACACGCTCCTGGTGTTGGACTAGCAAGGGGCATGCCATGCTGCTGAAAGCTATTCACACCAGCTGAAGGCATATACGTGCTGCAAATCTCAGACAGGTGATTTTTTTTAACCCTTTTAACTGTTAGTCCAAGAAGGGGAGAAAAAGAAAGAATGGAAAGAAAAATCTGCCAGGATCTGTCTCACAAGCTTTCTTTAGTTGATGCTTGACAATAAGAAAAAACAAATGTGGGAGGCCAGCCTCTGTAACTGTATGTCTCAGGTAAACGAGCATGTGTTTTTGTGCCCAGGTACTCCGGGGCAGAGCAGGGAACACTCAGCAAAGGGCATGGCCCCAGAGCCAGATGCTACCTGGTGTTTCCATGAACAAAAGTGAAATTGGCTGTAAACTGCTGCTTAGAAAGTACTTTCTTTTTAAGGGTAGAACACATAGGTTAGGCTTTTACATATGAAGCAGTTTGTGACCACAATTCATAGAGTCTTGGATATTTATAACTTCTGGCCAAATTCAGGTGGTCCCCAGGCTGCTGCCTGGATGTTGGTCAGGGCAATAGGTCCACATTCTCCAGTGCTGCTCTTCTCAAGAAAACTAACAATACCTAACAATAATCTTCAGCAAGGTTATGGGTCTCCTCAGGCTCATTCTGGCTGAGAAAACAATTCCAAAATATCTGAAAATACTTGGACTCTGTGCCCCAGCCCTCTGCGCTGGTGCTTCCTAGGCAGGGTGGGAGTGTGCCAGGCATCCTAGAGCAGGTGAGGAGGACACCAGGAATTTGTAAGCAGAAAACATAATGGGTGGTGTTGGAAAACTCTGTGAAGCCAATAAAATCTTGCCAGTCCAATATATACAGGCTACAGAGATCATATATAGTGCTTAAAAGCCTATCTAATTCTTTCTTTCACATCTGTAGTTTTAGTAAATTGTACAGTGGGTTCACAGCATGCTGCAATTCAAGAGCAAAGTACTTTACAGTAGAAGAAGGAAGGATTGGACACTTGTACTCCTCCTTGTACATATATACACACACATCCAGACATGGCTGAGACAGAAAAAAAGGCTCACTGCTTCACATCCAAGGAAAGCTGTTAAGTGTCCAAGACAACTGTTATACTGTGCTTAACAAGCTTGAGAGTTCAGCAAATAGACATGAAATCATCCTGGCAAAACCAGTAGCTGCCTTTGGAGAGCCAACTAAACAACGTAATACAGAGTAAAGTCAGTCACAACTGAGTCCTGAACTTTGTAGGAATACTGTAAAGTGGTGCTGATTCATCTGAAGACTACAGAGACAGATGCAAAGCATGACTTTTACAGGACTGATTTGCTTTGGCAAGAATTAAGATTATTTAGGCTTTTGTTCTACCACAAAATGCTTCAGGAAATTCTTAAAACATCTGATGAGGAAATGACAACTGAAATAGTTTCTAAGAAATTATCCTAACCACTCCTTCATCTGCATCTTTCCTGAAATCTCTCCTCCTGTAATTTTATTTACCAGTATTTCATGGTCTCAGGTGTGCAATTTATTCTTCTGAAGTTTATTACAGCTTGGGAGACTACACAAAACAATTTCAAAAATTACTTACGTAAATCTGGGACCAAATAGATGCAAATCAAGAGAGCGAGGATCAAATAAAGCAGAGTCATCACAGACTCTCAGGCCTTAAATGCAGGAGCCTGGCAAGCCAGGCAGATGGAGTCCTGCCCATCATCACCTTCCCACCTCCCTGCCCCTGCTGACCTGTAAGAGCTCCCTCATTCACTTCACTTCAAAAGAATGGGATGAACTTAAAATATCCCAATTCTTACCAGTTTGACTGCAGTTGCCTGAGGGGCAATCACATGAAGAGCAGCAGCTACAAAGTAAGCCTGGAGAAACACAGTGGGCCCTGGTGTTCTCCTTCAAGAACAGTCTTGACAGTGAACACCCATGCACTGTCCACTCACACTGCACTCTCACTTTCAAAAAAACCCTGTCAGATACATTGTGTCAGATACATTGTGTGTTTTTTCCTAAAAAAAAAAAAATTAAAAAGTGGGGTTTTTTCCTGTGTTCTTGAAGGATTTTTCTAGAGCTCTGATTTTCCACATCAGCAAACCAAGCTTGGAGCTTCCTCAGAGAGGTAATTGCTTTAGTGACTCCTACAGCCCCCTTTTTAAGCCCACATATTGGCAGATCACACAGCTGCTTGCACAGCAGACTTTTGCTAAACAAATCACTTAACATAGTCATTATCATTAGTATTACTCAATAATCCCACAGTAATGCCTTTAAAACTTCTCATTTTAGGAGGCCGATTTCCACCATGGGTCACAAACAAACAGCACACTGGGTAAAGACATGCAAAATTCTCCTAAAAGAATTTATATCTATATATGCTTTAAGTCATGCATATGTCTTACCCTGAAAATCATGCTAAGAAACATCAGGCCACAACCATTGTCTTTGGAATTTGTTATTTAAAACTCAACCTACATCAACTTGCATAAACATTTACTTCAGACGATTTGTGTACAGAAAAGGGTGTGCAGATCTTTTCTCTTTTCTCTCCAAGGTACCTGGCATAGAAAAATAAGAGACCAGATTAAAATGTTTATTTTCTATAACTGGGGCAGAATGGGAAAAGAGACCATCAATTTTCAGGAAGAGAGTTTATGTCAGACTGAGAGCTGACAGAAAATAGACAGAATTACTTAGTGTTTTTGATTTTATTCTCTGTCAAAACAGACTACTGTGGAAATCTTCCATTGGAAGATAGGCAGTTTTCCATTAATCTGCCAATATTCTCTAATCCTTCTCCCCCAAAAGATGTGCACAGAATGTCTTATTTTCTTTGCAAAAGAAAGAATAGATAAAAACATATTTTGGCAGGAAAAAACCCAAACCAACACACAAACATCAAATCATTACTATTTTTAGTTTTCAAAGGCTGAAAAGATCTCTTAAATCTCTAATATTTTTGACTGTGTTAAAAGCAGAACTATATGCTCAGGGAAAGGAAAATGAGCATTTTTCCTTTTTTTGCTGTGCAATAAGAGAGGACCATCTGATTCTTCAAGTCTCTGTTTTTTAACAAGAATCTCAAAGTCATTAACTTCCCCTTTCAGGGCACATATCACATCCCACTCAGTTTTTCCCAGGTAAAGCCAGAATTTAATTGTCTAAGTGTTACATACATCTGGATAAACAGTTTGGGTTAAGCCCGTGAAATTGCCAGCCAGAGTTGCCAACTTTCCTCACAAATGAGGAATCAGAAGGTGACCAACAGCCACCTCACAGCTGGGTCTTGCTGGCATGAGCAGATTTCTCAGCATGAAACTTTTCTCTCCAAAAAGGACCAATACACAACTATTTCTCTTTGTAATTTCAGCTCAAAATTCAGACAGAAAATATAAACACAGGCAATCTTATAGAGAATAATTTTTCACCAAAGGAAAAAAAATTGAAGGCATTCCTGCAGCAATCAATTTGATCAGCAACCAGGAGGAGAGCAGCACCATGCCTAACAGGCAGGGCAAGGCTGCCTCCCAGCTGGCTCTTGTGTTTTCATCATTGCACAAACAGGAAAACTTAACCAAGCATGCGTTTCATCAAACCTTTCTGACCGTTATGTTAGATTGGTTAGATAAAAGGGAATAAATAGCGCACATGGACATTTTCTATCTTTTCTACCTTGCTAAAGCAGCAAAGTGCATTTTATAAAATTATAGCATTTTATAAAGGTATGTGGAAGCTTTCCTTTACTTGCTTTCTATAGTAACTATTTGAGTATTTTCCCTCTGGTTCCTTCCTCTGAAATCTGAAAATTTAAAAAAAAATTAAAGCAGAAAGACTGCTTTAATGGAAAAAGAGAAAGCTGTTTTAATGCTCAGCTCTCCAATTACAGGGGTGAGGAATTCACAGAAATGAGAAGGACAATAAGCAAGACAGGCAAAATTGAACTTAATATTCCTAATGTTTCTGAGGTGAAAGAAGGCACACTAGGTTTCTTCCCTGGTTAAAAGTCTGTCTTTGTACTCCATAACTAACACAACTCTCCCGGGCCCCTAAGCATCAGAACCAAAAACCCCTGCTTCATACTTGGATAGGCCAAGTATGGCCTATCCAAGGCCACTGGACCTATGGAAAAATCTCTCCTTTAATGTCTAAAGACTGTTTTGTCTCTATTTGCAGACATAGACCCAGCCAGTTCCTCTCCTTTGCTTTTCTAAATTGAGTTTCCTAATTGGTATTACCTCTACTTGGCCCTGTCACTGGGAGTAAGGAAGACAAGGAATAGTTTTCCCTCTGAAATTCCAGTGTTACCATTAATGGAAAACATTCATCTGATACTTGCTATAAGACTTCAAACTGTATACATGCCATGGCAAGCCTGGGACATGACAGAAATATATGAGGAAATATAAGAAGTGGGTGAAATTGCAGTGACCCCTCCACACCAGTAGAATACCCAAATCAGGATGTTGGGTTTGCATCTCTTTCAAACCTACTCATTTGATTTCCAGGTCAACTTTGCAGAAACACCTCATAAAGAAACAGCAAATACCTTGAAAACAGTAGTAAAATAAAAACCAAAAGAAAGAAAAACGTCCAAGAAGCTTTTCACCTTTGGCTAGATTAGTGCTTAGAGAGGGCACATTCATAGAGCAAGATGCTTCTTGGCAGAAAGATATCTGTAGGCTTACATGAGAGGAAGCTAATTGGATGTTATATTTTCATCCTATAAAATCATGAAAATGGAATATATAATCAGTTCCAGCAATTCTAACACTCTGAATTGATATAACAGCTTAATCTTACAATAAAATAAACTGAGGTATCCATTGACTGAGTCATTACTCCTGAATCATCGTCATGGTCTGGTTGCATTTTAAGAGAGGATGATGATACTTGGCAGCTGAGAACTCCAGCTTCCCCTTTTTGGCAGCATTGTGTTGGGTGCTAACTGCAGTGCTTTCCATCAGTGACTCCTAAATTAATGAAGAACCCTCATGTTAAATAAATATAAATGCAGGGCAATGGATCATCCCTTCCAGACAAACAGTTCTAGTCCAAAGTTTTAGAAACACACAGATGAACTTTAACCCCAACCCTACTGGTCTTACTTGCTGAAGGGAACAGCTGGAGTGTTTAAAATCCTCTAACAGTGATGAAACCTTAAGGCAAGACAACCCTTAATTTCTTGCAGTGCAAAGTACAGCTAAAGGGGACTTTGCACCACAAACCCTTTGTCAGACTTCAGATGGATGTGAACACATAGCTCAACTTAGCTGTTTTTTTCCCCTCCACTCCCAGCCCAGGGAAAGTTGTCTCATGCTTGTCACCTCAGATACTAATAACCTTACACAAGAAAATGCCTTTTGGGCATTTTGGGGTTTTTGTTTGGTTTCAGGAGTTTTTTAAAACTTTTGTTCCTGAATTTCCATACTGAGTATCTGCATCCAGGTTTTGGTATTTTTTACTAGCCTGAGCAATATTTACATTAAGGACTGTATTGTCCAAAACAGAGATGAAACACTGTTCCTCTACAAAGTCCAGCAGAGTTTTGATGCTTAATCTTACAGGGCAGCAGCTCAGGCTGGGCATGCAGAACCAAATTCTGGCTAGCAGAGGCTGCCTGCTCTGGGTTCACTGGGCACACACCTGTAACTCATCCTGAGCAGTTTCCTGTCTGCCAGCACTTTTTCCCTTCTTTGCTAATGCTATCTGGAACTCAACATTTCACTTCTCAGAGAATGATACTGATTCCTTCCTGGGCTCTGTTTTTACACTCTAATCTTGCTTGAAGTTTTCAAATTGATTGCTCAGTCCTGCTTCAACTGGAGTAAAAGCACCTCAAGTTCATCAGGTAATACAGTGCCTCCATAAAGCCAATAACTATTTTAAACTATTTGAAATCTGTCCTAAGGTGTCTTACATGCTTATAAACTCCATCCTGAATTTCGACTCACGACTAACACGGAGGATACCATCTATTACACATACTCGACCTCTCAGATTTTGTGTTTGATTTTGTCACTGAATGGCTCCAACGGTTCAATTTAATCACGAGATCCACTAATCTTCTGTTTAAAGGTATGTTAAAGCCAGTTAAGCTGGCTTTCAGAAAGTCACTAGAGGAAAGCTAAAAAATCAGCTAAGCAGGTCAACAAATTCAAAATATTAAAGCTAATTTAGTAGCAAATTTAAACCAGTTGAGTTCACAGCTTTAAAAGCTGTACATGTTAAAACTGGGACTGAAGTGCTGTCAGTGGACGGCAGGGTGGGTGTACGGGGGGATCCCAGCTGTGTATTCATCAGTGAGGCATTGAAAAACACAGCTTAGATGGCAGGTTTATTGATGGAAAGTAAATCAGCCCCCTCCTGCCCTTATACACACTTGGCTTTGTGATGAACTCACCTGAAGAGATTTAATAACATGAAGCAGGTGGCTAAATGCCTGCTAGTTTGGGCACTGAGGCCCACCCATCACCAACATCTTTCAGTATTTTTAAGCTAAGACTAACCTAAAAAAAGGGAAATACTTCAAAAATAGTTTTAAGGATTTCCCTGCTCCCCTCTGCGAAAAAAAAAACCAACACAATAAAACCCAACCCACAAAAAACCCCAACAAAACAAACCTCAGCCCCAAAGCATGAACTCAAAGACCCCAAAGAGACCTTTTTCCCTTTAGAAATGACAATTTCAAATAATTCAGGATTTTTAATTCTGAATTTTTTTGAAAGGTTTTAATTTGTTCCTCATGATCTGCTCCTTTACCAAATACATTGAGAAAATGAGGTAAAAGAAGACAAGGAAAACCACCCAACAACTTACTTTGTATGTTTGGCAAAAGGCTATTCTGAACACAACCACTCATTTAGAAACCTATCTGTAATTGTTTAGGAAACACTACTCCTGACATTTCACAATAAATACAAATTAAAAAAAAAATCAAACCTACAAACATTTACAAAACCATGCTTACAAGAAAGCTACAAAGGCTTTTAAAATGTCAAGTATTTCTGGTAAATTCTTTGTAGTGTTGGTTTTGTTTCTGGCTTTTTTGTTCATGGATGGAAAAGAATAAGCTTCAAAGTGTATTGCCACTACAAATATTTGATTGCTCCTTATGATGTGTTCACTAGAAATTTGTTTATCTTTGCTTTAGACAACTCAAATAATAGTTTCCTCTGCTTCCTTGACAGACCAGAATATTCCACAATCTACTGTAACAGTCAGAGACACTTCCTGATCTTCAGCCAAAATTCCTGTTTCTTTACATCATCTCACTACTCCTGATGAGACAAGTCTTTGTATACAAAGTTCTCCCACAGTAAGAATTACTCGTTCAACACACTCACCTACAGAAATGTTAGGCCTCAGTCATCTCCAGCCCACTCTATATATAGCTGTCTACTGCCTTCCTCATGACCATGACTTAAAATTTACTGTTCTTGTGCTCTAAAAAGCCTTCCAGTTTCCAGCAACTCTTTGCTAATGCCGGGCTAAGTGGGCTAGAGGTAGCCAAAATACTGGAGCCACGTGTGAATGGCACAGTAATTCCAGGGCATTGGAATTGTTATGGATGTTGATGAAAAAAAAGCTCTATGGACACACCTGAAGAAGGGAAGCAGACATTGGATTTTGTATGCCAAAGGTCACATCCTCTCCAAATGTAGACAGAATCAGTAGAATTTGCTTGCTGCTAAAAAAACTGAAAGGAGTTAAGCAGGCTTTTTTTCCCCTTATGCTCCCAAATCACTGTCATGTCTAATTTGAGTCTAAGCTAACACATCCTCTTTTAAAATTCAGAAGCAGGGACAAATGGGAAGGAAAAAACCCTACAGTCTTGTTCTCTCTTCTTACATTAACTTTGTAAACATATAATCCAAACCCACCCTGCACAAATATAGTATAGCATGATATAGAATTATTGTATAAGCACAATAAGGCTTAAAAAATAGCAAATCTAGGCACAAAATTTCAAAGTATACTTCTGCCACTTACCTAAACCATGCAACTCATTTTGCCTGCAGCTTCCCTGTTTTATACAGTGCAAAGGAAACCACTTGAATTAAAAAAAACAATAATTATCGTGGTGTCTTTGTTTTGAAGCACTTGTAGATATATCTCCATTGGCAACTCTGTCTGTTTCAATGTGAGTAAATTCAAAGCTTTCTATTTCTGAACAGAGCTTCTACTCCTAAAGCAAAAGCTGATGATACATCTGCCTTCAAGCTGATGATACATCTGCTTTCAAAGGAAGATGACTAAACAAGGGGTTGTTTCTGTAGTAAGGCTATATAGTAGTATTTACTCACTAAAAAGAGTTCCCTTCCTGTCCTAGTGCAGATGATGTGTTGCATGCTAGCATATTAGCAGTCTGATGGATATAAAAGAATGGTAAGTAACATGCAATGTCTACTTTAAGGCCAAAATGGGAAGGGTTTCGCTTTGGCTGAGGAGGCAGAAGGTTGTTTCACTATTGTTTAGCCAGCACACTTATATCTCAGCTGAGCTCTCTTATTAAAGTGTGTGCAGAATTTAAACACTTGCTTTTGTTTTAAAGCACCCTTACCTGTTCACCTTTCCTGAACATCCTTGCTGTACAATCAAACTCCCACACACTTTCTTTTGTTGCCTGTTACGCTGAAAAATAGTTTGTTATATCATTGCTAATTAGAACTGAAGATAAAAAAGAAAAAAAAAAACAAACCCACATGAAAACCTAACTACTTTCAAGTTTTCTTTTGGCTTTATTACAAAAAATGGGAAACTCAGTGACAATTTGCTCAAAATAACACTGCAGAGTGGTTTCCATTGCAAATTTTCCTTGTCATATAATTTTGGTCAGCTGCTTACATAATTATCATACTAATTACTGAGAAAAACCACAAGTTTGGCAGTTCTCATGATTTGGTCTTGGATGGTCTCCATAAGCAACAGGAGTTGCTGAGCAGGGCAGTCTTGAACAAAATTGCTCCTCAAGACAGCAACTATCTTCTGCTACAGTATATGATTTTAGATTTGCACTCTGAAAAGAACAGTTTATAAAAACAGTCTGAGTTTGGAGTCACAAGAAAAAGAAATGAAAGCTGAAAATTCTGAATACATCTGGAAAAAAAAAATAAAATCAAGCCACCTTTCTAGAGATACACAAGGAGGAACTGCAGGTTCAGCCATCATTGTCCACATCCACATGCTGTGGCTGACAAACACAAAACAGAAGGGTGTGGGTAATACGATGATTGCGAAGTACAACACACCATGGCTTGGTGTAATATTTCCTTTTCATTGTACAAGGTTGTCTTTCGAAAACAAGCATATAGTGTGCTCCTGTGAAAAGGAGCTGAGTTGCTCCTGTCTAAAGCCACTCGGTGTCTCCCCTCCCAGGACCACAGCATGCCGCAGTACAAGCTCACGTACTTCAATCTGCGAGGACGAGCAGAAATCAGCCGCTACCTGTTTGCCTACTCGGGCAAGAAGTATGAAGACCACAGGATAGAAGCAGCAGACTGGCCCAAAATCAAACCAAGTGAGTAGCACGGGTTCTTACATCCAAATCTCCACTACGAATGCTGTCAAAAAGCAAAGCAATTTAAGAGGAACCTCTAAGTTGCATGAGCAGAAATACACTTCATTTCTGGGTTTAATTAAGCCTATGGGAATTTTATGGTGAGACAGCTAAAATGTCATTCCTGATGCTCCTGCAGAAGTCTGGATCCAAACCTTCAGATAATCTAAAATGGCTTACCTGCCATCCAGGTGGGCTTTTAGTCCTTATCAATTCAGTACAGCTTTTGTCTGGATAACTAAATGAGTGCTGACCTCAGCTTCTTTGGAGAATTTGGTCTCAAAGACCACACCTCAGCATTCATCCTGGGTTTAGAAAGCCAAATTGGAGTGAATGTCAGAAAGGACACCACTTTGCAGCCAGAAAGGTCTTCATATAGGACAAGTGATGAGAGAAAAAAAAATCATTTGATACAGCAAAGCAAAAACCAAAGGATCAAATGAGATACTAGAAAATAATTGTTCCCAAGAACAACCCCTACCAGACCTTCTGAGAGTACCCTGCAGGCTACTGTACCCCAACCATTCCATGTTTTTTATTTAAAGTAACCTCTCTCCAGCTATTAAAGGTATTTGTTATTTCTGTTTATTAAATTAGCCTTATTGCAAATGAAATAGACCTTGAGTTGGACGACTGAGGGTATGAAGCCAGAGAAATCGGTGCCTTCATTTCATGGATTAGGCCTGTGTTTTGCTACATGGGCTATGACTTTTCACATCCAGAAGGAAGAATAAAGCATTCAATTTGGGGAAAAGGCACAACTAACGCACAAGGTGTTTTCTACTATTTAAACAATGTTTGTTGATAGGCCTTCACACCATTTAATAAGCCCAGGCAGCAGGCTTCCAAATTCTTGTGGGGTCCAGTTAAGTTTGTTTTTTTCCTATTTGCAGTGACTTGAATGATGAATACTCGAGTACAGCTGTTCTCCATATGGCAGTTGAAATCCTCTGTGCTGCTCAAAGCTAGAAAACACTGGCAAACAACCCACAGAAAGGAATAATGAAGCAGTGCCAATGAGATATTTTCAGTTAGGCATGACTGACTTTAGAAACCTTTTCATTATAGGAGCTTAAGCCTGTTGACATGTGGTATAGCTTATTTCTCTGCCACTATAATTCTCAGGGACGCAGAGTAGAAACTAAAGGTGAGATTAAGAATTCAGATGACCAGAGGAAAGCTCTGCATAGGACTTTCATACATATTCACACATATGCACACTTTTCAAATAAAGTGGAGAATATAAGCAAAGTATAATTTTATGTAGAGTTTTGCATACTGATTTTTAAGTAAGACAAATTAAAAAGAAAAAGCATAATTAGTCAATTAAAGGCTACAGAGGCATTTATATCCTAGGACAAGATGTTCTAATAGCAGATCTATCAGACAAGGTAAAAGCATTGCATCTCTCTTTGAATATTGTTGATGTCTCCAATGTCTGAGCCAGCACAAGAAACAATGCCAGAAAATTTTTCCTATGCTTTTCTTCAGTGCTCACATCATGAACCTCCCAGTAAAGCTGCAGTTGTACAGTACTTGTTCACTAAAGTGTAAGCCCAGCTGCAACACCATTACCACCAAAACACTGGGAGCAGAGGCACCCTAGAAATCCTAAGTATACAGTTTGTAGCTTTATCTGCTGCATTATTTTGTTGGTTAAGTTATTTAACCTTGGGTTATATTTGTTTCTCTGTGATGTGAAAAGTTTGCCAGCAGGTTTACCAAGGGTTAAGATTTCTCATTTTCTGTGCATAGTGGCCTTTCACAGCAGCCTCTGTGACTGATCCCTGGATGAAATTCCAAAGCAGATAAGTCTAGCAAAATGTGGGAGCTGCTGCTCTCAGATTTGTGAAATCATCTGTGTAAAATTTATGCTGGCCTAAGAGTTCTTTGAATTTCAGACTTCTGTAGAGACCCAGTCAGTCAGCAGACGGGAACTGGAATGCATTGTGCTAATTGACCAGGAAAACATACACCTACAAAGAAATTGTTGGACGCACATCTGAAAGTGCTATTACATCTTATGCCAGGATGTGAAACTTCTGTTCTGGAAGGGTCAAGCACCAATGTAATGGTGCCATTTGCCACCAATGACCTCTGCATTACAGACAACATGCAATTATGACATTTGCCAGCTGAAACAAGAGTAAAGGTTTCTTGTATGCATAAAAATGTAATGCTGCTAAGGAAACAGTCTGGAATCATCTAATTGATAACTACCTTCTCCTCCTTTGTGAAGCAATGGCATTTCTCATCGTTTTTCCAGGCAAAGTATTCTCCCACAGGCAAATCATTCAGCAAAACTCCGAATTAAAGGTAGCAACAGGGTTTTGGAGTAAACAGTCTTACACAGTTCAACAAGACAAACATCCAGTGCCCCAATCTGCCCCAAGGTACCTAAACCATGACTTTGCAGGCTGTGACTCAGCACAAGAAATGGTTGCCTCCTGGCTAGGGACTAAGCTGTACAGCGTTTGTGTGCCTGAACTCTAAAACTATATCACATACAGCAGAGATGCAGCATTTGTCTTATGGAAAACAAGCCTTGCATTCTCTAGTATCCTGAATTTTCAAAATGTGCCTTCACTGAGGCATAGATTAAGAAGGGAAAAGCATCAGGTAACCGGCTACTTGCCAAAAAAAAAAAAAAATAGTTCAATTCCTGCTGTGTTCAAAAGGAAATATGAAAACGAGGGGATCAATCCAACCCATTGCACATACAAATGCATATCTCACTCTGCTGAAAATTCTACTCTACTGTAACTTGTATTCTGTGTTCAGGTATTTCTTAAAAAGCTAAGGATTTCCCCACCCTCTCCCCTATTTTTCCTGAACTGGGTCTACTTCAAAAACAAAAGAAATAAAGTAGCAGATTCCAGTCAGTCTCATCCTGGTGAAAACTGAAGAGTGTTGAGTGTATAGCAATGATAAAGGGAATTACAGCTGCATTTGGTGCAACAGCAGTTGATATAATAGTAATTTGGTACACTCCTTATTTTGCAGCCCCCCAAGATTATTAACATTGGTCCAATTAAATGAACACATTACTTAGTTATATGCTGAGGTGAGATTAAGAAATATCAGACAAATTGCTATGCTCAGTTGCATACACCATGTTTGCCTTTACCCATTGCCTATGAAAGATCTGGAGCCAGTTTTAACTGCAGTCTGCCAGTACAACATGATGTCTCTTTTTAAAAGCTTCAAGTATAATGAAGCAAGAGAAACAAAAAAATACTTAAGGAAGAACCTTGGACAAGGACAGCACTTCAGATTTCTTGAGCTATTAAGGAACAAATTGAAGAACTCAAGTTTATCTAAGAGCACAAGGAGTCAGGTCTCTGACTGAGATCTGGGAGGGTAGGTTTGCTTCAGCAGTTCTCACAAAATTAAAGTAGGGTTTTTCAACAAATACCAACCCAGCCAAATCATCATGCCATACAAACCAGAAACTGCTATCATTATTCTGAAGAAAAGAATTCCGTAAAATTGATGGGAAAACAGAATAATTTGTGCATTAAGATTAATGTGCAGAAAGGCCACTTAGAAAGCAGACTTGTGGCTGATGCAAGTTTAATTTTTGACCTGAACTGAACAGTGTGGTGGGGTTTGTTGTTTGTTTTGGAATTTTTCATGTGGCTTCCACCAGTAAGTTTTAGTCTTAACTCACCTTCAGGCAAATAAATAAGTCCTCCCTCCTGGAAATGCTGTCCTACTTGATTTTGTTTACACCTTTTCCTGTAGAAAAGCAAGGCATGTTATAACACAAGAACGTATGTTATCTGGCTTATACACTCTGAAATTAAAATTTCTGTAACTCAACATTTCTTTTTTCCCGCTCTGACACTAATCAGATTATCTTTGGCAAAACTTCCAGTTGCTGATTTCAGGTGAGGGCTGTAGTTTATAATATAAACACTCTTAAGCAAATCAGTGTATAAGTATTAGGATTGTCCAGCTTTAGTGGACAATTTAAACAACTAAACAAATATCAAGTAGCAGCTTTTCACCACCCTTCACTCTATATAAGTGCTCAGTAATTATTTAAACAAGTAAACAAACTCATGCTTTGCATTTCCTTTTGAGCAGACTTTGACTTGACCATGCCACCATTTAAAGGTTAGTCAGTTCAAGATCTGTAATAGATCCACTCAAGATCTGTATTTCCACATAATGGGCTCCTCACAAAAAGCATCATTGCACTGACATAAGTCATGGTATAGAAGAAAATCCACTGTAATGGTGCACAAAGTTACCATTGCCTTGAGATATTAGGCTAGCAGGCAGTAACAGTTTTTGATCCGTGCTCCATCAAGGAATTTGAAGCAAAGGCAATAACACAGGCTATCATCATAACAAAGAATGCTTTCATTGCACTGATGCCTGTAAACATTTCATAAACTGAAGAGGAGGTGTAGGATGGTGCTTGAAAAGTCCTTAGGAAACTTGACAGACTAATTGCACTGAAAGAACTTCCAAGATAATAGAAAAATCTTGAGAAGCACCTAACTGCAGGGAAAAATTCCTCAGGGGAGTAGTTGTCCTGTATCCTGAGTGACTTGCTGCCATGTATTTGATGCCTAAGAATTTTTTATGTATTTTTTATGTATTTTTTAGTGTGTATTTTATAGATTTTTAGAGCTGTAAAAGTAAGGGATTTCTTGCTCACATATTAA
>JAWWEW010000131.1:20659617-20704180 GCA_035583185.1 Anabacerthia variegaticeps | reverse complement strand
ACCACATTAAAGGTATTTTCTTTCTTATCTCCATTAATGTTGTGCAGAGTGTCTGTTTTGCAGGACTTCAGGTATCATATTACTAGCTAAGATGTGCAAATACCTATCTCTCAAGGGCCTTGCTCCTCTGCCAGCCTTACAAAAAATACATATTTCATATATTTCTTATTAGAAGATGCAAAGTATCTCATATTTTTTCTCATGATCCATTTTAAATATGAATGGAAAGGAAAAGCAGTTATGGTTAGTCTTCAAGGTAAAGGAGAACTTACTTTGGCACAGATATTGTAGTAAGAAGCATGACTGACTTTTTTTTCCCCTCACATTTGACCAATCCAGCTGCCTCATTACTGAACCCTTCTAAGCTGCTTAATTTAATTATTCAGCTTTTGGGCAAAAATCAAGTGCTTAAACACAGGCTGCTTTGCATCAAAGCCATAGATGATAACAATGCAGGCAGGACGAGTCATGGGAAAGAGCAAATCAGCTCAGGGGAAATGGGGGAACCTGAGCTCATGTCTGGGAGCAAAGTTGAGGTGAGTCAGTATAAATGTGAGAAGAAGTTGAGTGGAAAAGGAAGAAAGAGCTAAGGAAAAGAGAAAATTAAAGACTGTATCTGCATAGGGGAGAAGAGCAGTGAGAAGCACAGCACCAGCAGCCAATCAGCCCAGGTGCCAGGCTTGGACAAAACTATGCTCAGCTTTGTGTTGTGTTCCCCCTCCTTGTTCCTGACAGAGAAACAGTCCCACACTGGGTTGTGCCCAGGAGGATGAGTGAGGAGCTTGTGTGTTCAAAGGGAAGGCCTGGATACTAATGAGAACCTATAGGCCTGCCAGGATGGGAGTTGTTATCACAGCCCTTAGAGACTTTATGCGATGGAGACAATTTAAGCAGATGCCCTTTCTCATAACGCATATCAGGCCTCATCTCCCCTACTTAGCATCCAACAGAGACTTATATAAAACACCACAGTTCTAGTCCTAAAAGCCAACCAAAATTAAAGCAGTGTAAAAAGGAATTCACCCAGTTCCTAAACACTGAACAGATACTTCAGCAAATCCTTCCTAAAATGAGGAGACTGCAGATCAGTCTGATGACTTACACTCACCCTTCTGTGAAGGTTTTCTTCGTGGGGAGAGTAAAGTCTGTGCAGATTTCATTCCAATATACAGTGCAAAAAACAATAAGTAACCAACATAAGAAAGTGCTGATAAAAGTTCAATTTAAAGAAGACTACAGGTTTAGTTATTTAAACAGGATGTGTTTATAAAACCCTGTTCCTCTTTTCAGAGAGTTTCCAATGTAAATTTGGAACCACCACAAGCATTTATAGAACCTTCTACTTCAGATGACCAACAACACAAGCAGGAACTAAAAGCAAAAGGTCATATTTCGTGCATGCCTGAGAAATGCTGCTGTTCGTATGACATAAGCAATAGATTTTTCTGGTTTTCCTCCTTAAAATTTATTTGCTCAAGTGGGAGTTGGAAACACTAAAAGACAACATTGTTTTGAAAAACATGGAAAAGACATCTGTATGGATATACAAGGGTATAAACTGACATAAGCATGAAGCAGCCCCTTAACTGATGAGGGTTAAAGAAAAACCAGCAAAGTGGCACGCACATTCTTCCAATCTGCACCACTTTGGCTTAACTGCTCATTTATGATTGCTTCCCAATATACGTTGTTTCATGATTTGCCCCCATGACTCTGATTCTACCCAAATGAGATCCCTCTCACACATCAGCTTTTCACTTCCTCATCTAATGTAGGACTTGGAAGGAACCAACCTACATGCTCTGCTTATTTGGAGTTGCACTAACCTTGTCTTTCACCAAAATCGTGTAAAATTCAGCAGGTTTAGCACAATGCTTATACACATAGACAATTCAGGCATCCCCAGAAGCTCCTTGAACACGTGATGTCAATGAGCAGGGTAGGGCCAAAAGCACCACAGGAGGCTCAAATCAAGACGCAGAAGCCCACATCCATGAGTCTAAGAGTAACACTGCTTAAATCCGTGTACAGACAGGTTTCTGTTGTAGTTTGGAGCCCCCGACTATGTGGCCTGGATGAGGGTTTTGCTTCAGGCAAGGTGTCTCAAGGGCACACTGAGGTCATTAGTCAAACCCCAACCTTACCTCCAGCAATCAAACTAGGTCCATCCAATGTGAAGGCTCTTCACATCCTTTCTTAGGATGAGCTGTGTGACACAAATCCACCTCCTTCTCTATCTGGAAAATTCCAGTTTTCACAGGGAATGCATTCCTGCTCACAACAGCCAAATACATATATAGAAAAATCTCCTGGGTTTGCTATATCAATAGAGAAAATTGTTCTTTTATGTTACAAAAACAAAATGATACTTTACTGCAGGTTACTAAAAATTTTGATCATTACACGAATTTTGGATAATAATGCTTCAAAGGCAAAGGGTTTTTTTTCTTAAATTTTTCCAGACTGAAAATGAAATTTATAAGCTATTGCATCTTCTTAAATATGGAGATGTACTATAAATATTTTTTGCTACTTGACTTTTTTTTGTTAGTTTCTTCAGCTGTAAAGCAGCCTGAATATCTGCTGTACTTTCTGGTATGCAAGAAGAGCATACCCTGCACCCAAGAACAAGAGATTTTTAAAATTAAAATAGCACAAGTGGACTTTTTTCAGACCTGTCAGAACTGTACCCATTTACAGCTTATTAACTCAATAATCAACAAAAGCCTGTGTAAATCATACATATACACTCTATCAGCAAGGAAAAAATCCCCACTATGTTTATATTCAAATCACAATTTTTTCCCCTGTTCTTAAGAAAAAATGAAATAGCATTTTTAACACATAAGAAAGGATGGAACATCTACCATCTGTTATCTTTTAAATAGTCCATTATTTAGTAATGATGGCAATAGATATGCTGCCTCCTAACAACCCCCCCCCCCCAAGTCTCATTATAATCAAAGCATAAATTCTTTTGGACATTTAAGGCTTGCGGGACAATGTGCAATAAAACCTACTCTCATTTATTAATTTTGCAATTGCATTATGCATCATGAAAGCATATGAACACAAAACACAGTTGTATTTGTACATTTTTAACTGTAAACTCAGTTTCTTTTTCAGGGAAGAATAACCAGGTCTTAATGAAAATAGCTCAGCATTGAGGAAGAAGCTCTTTGTAGGCGTTGCTCATGTTTTCAAGGAATGAATAGCAATTCCCTTAAATTCAGAAATTACCAGATTCCTGAGAAACAGAACATGAGAGATCACTACCACTGCCACACCTAGCTGACTTTGATACCATAATCCACGTTCCTCAAATGTCAGAAAGATGGCTCTCCTGTAATCAAGGTGGTTTCTTAAAAAAAAAAAAGATATCCATAGAAACAAACTGACTTTCATTTTTCTTGTATTGATCCACAAAGTGAAACATCAGTCAAAGCTGGGACTTGTAGACTTCCCCTGTATGTAAACACAGCAGCAAATGGTCTGTTTGGTTTCTAGATGAAGCAATCCCAGTTTGCCAACCTGGGCAGCGATTAGTGTGTTTTGACAGCTATTGCTACAGAGACTGGCTTAGTCATACTGACCTGGCCAAAACTGCATTAGCCCCATGGCACTCCTACTGGGGCCTCCAAAGGAGGCTGTTTAACTCCTTCAGGGATGGCTGACATTGCCCCTGAGCTGGTTGCACTTTTGCTCTTACCTGTGTGGTGTGGGGGGATCTAAAGGTGGCCACCATGCTGGCACATCCAGGGGTCACATGCACTCTTCTTCACCTCTGCATGTGCTTCCCTGAAAGGTGTGCTGGTATCCTGCACATGCAAACACTATTACAGAGCTCTGTTGCTTTGGAGGCAATGACGCTCAGGGCACTCTGCACCATTAATCCACAGCATGGAATCAAAGGCTCTTCTCATTTTCACAGCCAGAGAGCTTTTCAGTGAAACATTAGGGGTGCATCTTTTTTTCTCTAGATTGTGAATGAAAGAAAACATGGACTTGCCAGGACCTTCTTGCTTTCTGGATAATAAACATATGAAGTCTTCTGTGCAACAAATTTGTTGTTATTTCAATAACAACTAGCAGAGCATCTTTTCTCCCTGGGGTACAGCTAATGCTCATTGAGCTCTCTTGCTTTTGCTAGTCATCAGCATCAAAATTTATACTGACTTCACAGTGTGCTGAACTTAAGGAAAAAAAAGTATCATGAGTATCTGTGTTCAAATGGAGAAAAAAAAAAAAAAGCACAGAGGAGTCCTACATGTCTTGTGTAATTGCCAAATTAATTTTGCAGATATGGATTTAACATTTAAAATCCCATACATAATGTGATTCACATCCTGCATGCTAAATCACAGAGCCACGTGGCAATATTCATCATTTATGAAGTTGCCTTCCTAAACAGTTATGAATGCATGAGGCTTCATTATTTCGCTCTTTTCATTAAGAACTAACAATCCTCATGGAATAAAAGTGTCGTGCCACCTATCCCCTAAAGACACTTCTCCTGGGTTTGTTTCCAATAGCCAATGTTCTCATTTTTTCACTACCACCTTTTTACATCACAAGATATTCTTCAGGTGGATATAGATCTTACTTACATAAAGTACAATCCAGATGAAAATCGGGTGCAAAGCATTTAGCTATGATTAGGCATTTGCAATCACCTACTTGGAATTTATAAAATAGCATACTTTTCAATGCAGAGATTTACAGTTCCTCTGGTGAACAGCGCCAGGTTCCCATGAGCAGATTCTCACTGTCTTAAACATGACCATTTTTTCCAGATTAAGTTTTGTTCCAAGGTTCCAGCCCTGTTTGATACCATGCCAGCAGCTTCTCCAAAACGTAGCAAAACAGAATTTCAAGTTTTCATGTAACTACTAAATAACTGAAAACTAATATTGATTTCTTATATCAAGCTCTCTTACACATAACCATGACATCTGATTAGTTTATCTTTCCCTGTACTTAAAGTCTGGAGGCTTCTTCCCCACAGCTGATGGAGTTTTTTTTTGAATGCAACCCAAGTCAAGTAAATTTGAGTACTTCCTTAGCATTTGCAATTCAGTATGAAAACTATGTATGTCTTGGTAATGACTGCCAAATGAAATGTCTCATCACAATATATGTTCTGAAATGCAGATGCTTCTCTGAATCACTGGTTCTGAATATAAAACAAGTATAAACGAAAAAAGCACCTTGTAGTCTTTACCCAATCTCTTACTTCAGTCTCCAGCTGGATCCTGCACTACAAAATCTTCAGTGATACTTCACTTAACCTTGACAGTCACTCATCTGGAGGGTGGGGGGAAAGCAGGGAAGAGAAGGAAAAACTAATATTACTCTCAAAAATTTCCCTACATAAAGAATTCTGGATACATAGGAGCACATTCAGCCTCTTTAGCACAAGGCTAGGGAATAGGAAACGCAATGCCTGGTTTCTGCGCTATAGTTGCCTTCACGTGGTGTAATCTGGTTACATCCTTACCCCTTTTTATTTTTAGTCTACGCATTTCCCCACAGAAACACTGTGAAACTGTTAAGTGCCATAACAATGCATACCCTCTGAGTGGTAAAAGTGCAGCTGCCACAGACTCTCCCTGTTAATGGCTATGACTTAACTTTTTTTTTTTTTTTTTTTTTCTTTTTGCTTACTTCCCCAAGCTATCCCGTTCGGCAAACTCCCTATACTGGAAGTAGATGGAGTTATCATTCACCAGAGTCTGGCAATGGCAAGATACCTTGCTAGAGAATCAGGTAATACATATTTGAATATTTTCTTTCTCTTTTCTGAACTCACCTTTAATGTCCAGGAAAAAAAATACATCCACAGTAAAAACAGAAACAAACCAACAGCTTGGCAAGCCCAACCACACAAAAGTCAATGCCAGCATGGCAATAATGGTACTGGTACTTTTTCCAGGTACAAACAGCTAATAGTTATTGTCCCCTTGTTGCATCTGACCACAGAAATGCAGTGTACCATACAGGATGCTATCAGAGCTGCCACTCAAAAAAGCACTGAGGAGCACTCTGTGGTGGCCTAGCCACATTCAGCAGTGTTCCTTCCTTACCATAATTTGGTGACAACTGTGCCCACTGGGCTGGGATTGCCGTGGTAATCCTGGTAAGATGTCAGGCTACATTCCCTCCAGTTCCAAGATCAGAAAGAAGAAATGGAGCAAGGCACATCCACTAGGATGCTGTATGACAGGGTTTAGAGTCACTCAGATGTCATGTATAAAGCAAAAAAACAGACAAAAGAATGTTCAAAGTAACAACCTGTAGCAAGAAATTCCATGACTTTCAGAGCTGAAATCACGCTGTTGAGCTCTGTATTTGCACTCTAAGTGTGTACGTCTAAAGGAAAACTCAGAAATAATCCCCCCCATGTCTGATTGAGTTCCCACTTTGGATACAGTGCCTGGGGTTTGGGCTGACCTGCCCAGCCAACAAACTTTATTCACCTGTCACCACATGACAGAAAGTGTGTACCTGTGCCCTCTCTAAGGCTCTCAGCGCAGTTTTTCCTGAAGTTAAACTTTGAGCTTCCAGGCAAACCAGAGAGATGACCAGGAGAAGGAGGTTTTGGAAGCATTAGAGATTATCACAGCAGGCAGAGCACTCTGAAGTAGATTTAGGCAACAATTCAGAGCTGGCAGAGAGATTATATCAGATGGTGACATCACTTGCATCTTTAAATACTTACATGCTATGAAAGTACTCAACCAGTTAAAGTGATGTAAGACTTAGTAATGCAAGTAATCAAAGAGAGTAGCCAGGCTTGGCTTTAGGTCAGCAAGCTGTCATCCAAAACCATCTGCAAAATTGGTCTGGCTGAAGGCAGATGTCCCCATGGCATGCTGAATGTCAGCAGATTGAAGAGGGGGGCTGGGAAGCAAGTACTATCCTATCTTTTTTTTTTTTTTTTTTTTAACACTCTGAGCAAAGGGATATAACCCATGTTCCAAAATATTTCACATTTTCTAGCATAGAGCATTATTCTTCAAGGCATTAGCACAACATTTTCAACCATCTCTGCAATACTGTGCTCCTGCACATTTCCTTCAGCCTAGATAAAATCTACTCCTTGCAAGAGAAGAGAATGATGAGAGTCAACCTGGTAATGAAAAACAATGAGAAAGCCTGTCTTCCTCCATGCTTCCTCCCTGCCTGGCTCCCATTGGAGGCTGATCTGGAGCTGTGTTCCTTGTTCATCCTGAAGTTCTGGCTTCTGCATTCCCCTTTTCAACACCTTTTCCATCGACTTGCATCAGATACAATGGATTGGGATCTGGAGCATGCTCAGACCAGGCTGTTTGTCACGCTGTCAGCCACAACAGGAAAAAGAACAAGCATGGAAGGGAAAAAAATATCTTTCCTTTGATATAATCAAAACTTTCTAGTTCTGCCATTAAGTTTACATACATGTCACTGGACCCTTTAAAATTAAGAAATGGCATTTTCAGGTGTGCATCACCAACAACTTTCAACTGAAGGTTCCCAGAACTCGATTCCCAAAAGGACAGGTGCACCCTCACCTTCAAAAGTACAAAGTTTCAGTAAGAAAATGGGAAGCAGAGCTTCCAGGGGAGGCTTCAAGAACAGAGAGGAAGAGAAGGGTGACCTGAATTTACCCAGAGGTGAAAGCATAAATGCAGATGTGTGAAACAAGAGCAAGGGGAAGGAAAGCAGTAGCATTAAGAGAAGCACAGGGAAACCAAAGAACAATAGGCAAGGAAAGCAGATTCATAAAGAAGACGAAGTTCAGCTAAGGTACCTGCTTACATTGAAATAGTCAAAAGCAAGTGGGACATCATGAGAACATTTTCAATGGGACTGAACGGAAGGATAGAAGGAAAGAGAAGCAGACTTTCACAGATGCTTTGAAGAATGCAGTGACCAAAATGAAAAGACCATGAGATGGAAGATACTGAAAGCTGGGATAGGGAAAAATTACTGGAAAGGAATTTGTGCTAACCCTCAGTGAATGTGCTGGGATGGTGGAAAGCAGAAAGGATAAAGAAACAATATTCAGGCTGTGGGCTAAGGTGGTAGGAAGAACAAGTCACTACCTCAGCTGACTATATGAGGCTGGAGGAGGGAAAAAACACAGGTAGATGAGATGGCACCTGGATGCAAGGAGTCAAATCCATGTTGTTTAGCATCAAAAAAACCCTGGAGAACACATCTTTTATGAAAATATTCAGAGTTTACCCTTGGGGTATCAAAAATTCCTGCTGAGGCTGTCTCTAACCTCCCTTCACATATGCTTGCTTCCCACAGGTCTGGCAGGTCAAACACCTGTGGAACAGGCACTAGCTGATGCCATTGTGGACACCATAGATGATTTCATGACGCTGTTCCCTTGGGCGGAGAAAAACCAGGACGTGAGAGTAAGACAATCATTAATTTAAACAAAGGTAGCACATAAGCCATGACTTTGTATCTGAGCACCTCCTTGGAGACACTGACATGTGTCAGCCACTGGGTCCATCGCCTCACCTCAGCAAAGCTGACCTGGAGGAGGTCTGTGGTTCTTCCTTGAGGCTAATCCAGACAACACTGCCCACTCTCTTCCACCTCCTCTTTCACCAGATTTTTTCCACCCTTGGTGAAAAGGATGAGGCCATTATGAGCTGCCCCTCACTAGTTCACTTTGAATCAAGGAAGCCCTATGTGTGTCCTCCAAACTGCTCTTCAGAAGAGGAAAGACAGGACACTTCCATGCCAGCTGGCACTGTGCAGTACCTCTCTCTTGTTGCAAACCACCTACACACAAACCTTTCTGCTAACTTACTAAGATAAACAGGCCCATCCCATCTTTTAGCACTTTTGCATTTTGATTTCTTCTTGGTTTTCAGTAAGTACCAGATCAGCTGCTGGGGGAAGAGGGTGATGGATGAGTTAACTCAGATGTTACAATGGCTCCACACAGCTCTGCCCCAAGAGATGACCTGATCCTTTCTGGGAAGTGGTAGTGTAACAACAGGTCTTACCATGAACTACCAGTGCAGACACCTTCCATTTATTCAAAGGTAACATTTCAGATCAACTAGGGCACGGTATTACAGAAGCCACAGAGTACATAAAGCTGCCCCAAACCGAATAAATAAATACATTAAAAAAAACCCAAAAAACAAAACATGAAAAGGTTCTGAAATCTTGTAGGGAAAAATCTGAAAGCATATTTGGAGGTTTAGTATTTAATAGTATGAATTACTTACGTTTCCTAGTGATTTCCTTTAGTTTCTCACTTCAGGCAGGATAAGTTCACTCATGATTTTGAATAATTTTGGAACAGCCACAGTATTGTTGATGTACTGCTGCAGAAGCAGCGCTACTGCTCCTCCACAGGGAAACTCCAGTGGTAACCCGAGTGTGTCCCAGCTCATACTCAAGCACTTCTCCAAAACGAAGACCCAGATCATGTCACCAGTGATTAATTTAGAAGGGAAGAGAGTTGGCAGCCAATCTCTATGTGCTCCTACAAAGGTATACATGCAATGTTATGTGCTAGGGTCAAGGATGATCCACAAACTTACTTTCCCAAGCTCTCCCAACATTTTTCTCGCTGTTGGCTGTTCTCTCTCTCTCCTGCTGGATCCGCTGCCACCACCTTGTGGTAGAAGTGGCGTCTCACGGTCTCACTAGGCCAGATTTAAATCTTTTACTCATATTAAAGCCAGAACATCTCCCCGGGCCTGACAAGAGCTTACAGGAACAAGCATCCCTCAGAGAAAGGTGAAAGCATGTGTTATGCTACCTGGACAGTAGCAAAAAATATCAAAGCAAGGTAAGGGGAGCAGAGGTGGAAGCTGCCCATGGAAGCTCCCTCTGTGCTAGGCATAAAGTCACCCTTCACGCTACATCCCCCCAAAACACAGCTAGCATTGTCACAGCTTTGTCACGCACCACTGCGGAGCTCCAGGGCTGAGACGAGCAGGTTGTGCCACTCCAGAAGAGGGATCCCAGTCACATCCCCACCAGCTTCACAGCTTGACTGTGTACTCCTGTAGTTAGGGGAGGTCATTATCACCTCAATCATACAATTTGGGGTTTTCTTTGGGGATAGAAGGGTGGGGTGGGGGATGATTTACCTATAAGAAAGGAAATACTACAGCGCAGGCTGCAGATATGAGATTTTGGGACTGCACACTTGTGGGTGGTATTTGCAGTCACCTCATCCAGTTACCAAGCTCTTGACAGATGGCAGAAAATTATGTCAAATCTTCCATTGTGTCTGTAGAAACATCAATTATACTTCAACCTGCATTTAGGTTGCTACCTCTTCTAAATCTTATTCTTTTATTTGTTAACCTGAATTTCTAGGCTGTAGGAATTCCTGTGCATTCCTGTGCACCAGTGCTTATTTAGCCAAGCCTGAGTATATTCCTCCAAAATTAGGCCAAGCACACAAACTGCACAAACTGTGCCACATGGGCTGACCAGAAGACCACAAGAGTGCACTCTTAATTGCTCCCATTTAGGTGAGAAGAGAAAACCAGAAAGTTTCCCCCTCCAAAGGAAACAGGTTAATGCTTTAAAAGCTTTAAGGCTTTCTGCTATGGGAACAGCTAGCAGAGAACCACCACCATACAGAACCTCATGCCTCAGCTGTTAAGATGCAAATACTAAGACCAGCATCTGACTGACAGATGGAAAGACTGAGCTTAAAGGATTCTGGAAATTTGAAACTCTGTACACTAGAAAGCACAACATTCAAAAGAATCCTAAAAGAAATGATCATGAGACATTGGGAATATATTTTGTAGCTGGATTCTTCCCAAATCTATGGCAGGGCTCCTCCCTTGCCATGGCTGGGTGGCTGTTAGCACAGGAGGAGCAGCAGCACCCCAGACATCCTATCTCAGCATCAAGGAGCATTCAGGTATTCATTAAGGGAGCAAATAGCTTTAAGTCATGGCCCAGTGAGCCGTGAATTCCATGTTTTGGGCATCCACCTTTTAGCTTTTTCACATTTCAGCTTTCTCTTTCACAAATAAGAAACCTCCAAAAATTCGGTTTTGCCGACTGCTATGCTTACACATTGGTTTGCATCCCTGTGTTTCCCCAGAAAAAAGCATTTGATGACATCCTCACCAACAAAGCACCTGAGTTACTGAAAGATTTGGATACTTTCTTAGGTGATAAGCAGTGGCTGGTAGGGAATTCTGTAAGTATGATATTTGTTTCTTCCATTCCAATCAGGTTGCCAGAAAAATAAAGTGTGACCGTTGTTGAACTTCTGGGTTTTATGCCAGCCCATGAAGCAATTCTCCCCACACTTTTAACTCTTTGTTCTTACCACTAAAAAATCAGTCATTCAGTTGCAAAGTGATAATTGTTTTCCTTAGTATTAGAAGAGTGAGGTTAACCAGGACCAGGATGTGCATTTTCTAAACCAGTTCTTAAGTATGTAGATACAAAACATTTTAAATGCCTTTGTACTAATGAACACAAGCTCATTCCACTTAAAATCACTGACCAATTTACAAGGAAACATGCAAAAAACCTCTATAAAACCACAATATTCTTTTTCACCCAAAACTGTTTTAAACACTCTTCTGCAGAACAGTTCCAGCAGGAAAGACTAATATTGTAATACAAGTAATATTTGTAGCAAGGGCTTTATTTTAACCAATATTTACTGAAGTCAAGTCTTGCACTGCAATCTAATTACTAGCTCTATAAAGATGGGCTTAAAAAAAACCCCAAAACAACAATCAAAACAGATAAACTTGTGTTACATTTCTGCACTTCTCGAAAATATTAGTAGTTCCGGGTTTTGAGATAACTAACTAAAATTTACTTTCTCTCCCATTTCCACTAGGTAACATGGGCTGATTTTTACTGGGATGTGTGCAGTACAACACTTCTGTCCTGTAAACCTGACCTTGCAGACAAATACCCCAGGCTTTTGGCTCTCAGAGAAAGAGTGGAAGCACTTCCAGCTATCGCTGCCTGGATCCAGAAAAGACCAAAGACTATAATATAAATCAGCTGTTTCATTTTCAATACAACAAACATCTTAAGTTATTAACTCCAGAATCATTTACATTAAATTCAGATACACTGTATCAAATAAAAATGTAGCACTTTTTGTGGGAACCTAAAATACTGATTTAGTAGAGTTAATAAATACTGATTTAAAGAAGCGTGGTTTCAATCACATTCCCTCTCTACTAATACAGTGCTTGATCAGACCAGTTAATGTTTTATGCACTCTCAAACGGAGAAGAGATGAATAAACCTTCCTGGAAAGGTGCAATCTCAACAATATTTTGCCTATTGCAGTCTTTCAGTTTGGAGAAAGCAGGTTAAATAGTGAGGGTAAATGTGTGGGAGGATTATGGACACTAAGCAAAAAAGGAAAAAAAAAAAGACCCAGTTAGTCAACAAAATTCGAGAGACTATCAAAAGTGTTTGAGAAGTTTGAAGTTTATGCTCTGCCACTCAAAAAAACCCAACCAATACACCAGCTGCAACAACAATTAACAGCTCAGTATCTCTCAGTAAGTAGAAGACACAAATTAGGGGTTAGTGGTGATAACAAATGAACAAATGAAGAGTCTGTTCTTCCAGGATGAGGGAAAAGGTAGGTGGAAATCCTGGCAATGTGGATGGTCATAGGTGCAAGCAGTTTACAAAAACTCAAGGGCAGACAAGTGCTTGCATGAGGACTACACTGTGTTGTTTAAGCAGAAAAGCCACAACAAATTTGGGCAACCCTCTGGGCTGGAAATGGCCATTGCCAGAAAAGTATTTCCTTTTATACCTGCTTTTCCCTCCCACCATAAGTATTTCATTGAATCATGAATGACACCAACCAACCACTAACAGTTCAGAGACAGGTTAAGGTATTGACAGAACAGAAAGCAAGGATCAATCTCTATCTTGTTCCAGTGTGTTATCTTCACCTGCTTTGAAACTCCCTGCATGCTTTGTTCTGGCTCTCTACAGACTTTTTCCTTTTTCAGCTCCTATCTCCTCTATTCTTCAGCAGATGACTTCAGATCATGACGGTTTTGGTTTTTCTGTCTGTACATCTTTCCCAGTCAGAGACACAGAATCATAGAATGATTGAGGTTGAAGGGACCTTCAAACCCCTACTCAAGCAGGACCACCTAGAGCCAGTTGCCCAGGACTGCATCCAGACAGCTTTTGATTATCTCCAAGGATGGTGACTCTACCATCTCTTGAGATCCCCACTAAAAATGGGTAGAAATACTTACAACAAAGAAAAAAGGACAGAAACACATAGGAACTTCATAGGACTTAGAGACAAATATTGATCCCAGGGGTTTACAGCTGTGATTGTTTGAGGAGTAACCACTGCTCAGCCAGACAACGTTAACTGATTCCACATACATCCCAAACACCACACAAACCACCCTACAGTGCAGTGATTCTATTTCAATCCACATTTGAACCAAACAGGTGAGAATATGCAAATACAACGGAATAAGAGTCGGGTTAGCATCACGCTCAACAGAAACAGACAACCTAACTGTAGCATAAGACACTTGTGGTTGTGTGTTAAATCCCACTATTTAGTCCAACAGAACCAGTGGAATTAAAGCAGCAGAGCAGACAAATTGATTCTTACCCACCTCCCCATATAACAAAGTGTTTCTTCACCCTCTTTCAGCTGTGCAATTTGGAACATACAGCACAGCCACAGAGTATTTCTAGAAAAAGCCAAGCGGTTTAGTTCAAACTTTGAAACATTTCAAAGGCTTTAATGTTCCATCCATTTTGAAATTGCAGAATAACGCAGAGTTGATCAAAAACACCCACAGCCTTGATCAATCAAAAAAAAAATAAAATTACGTGCAACTCACAGATCACCTCACTGGCTTACCATTAGCACAGTACCTGAAAGACAGGCCAAAATACTGAGCAATGGGACTCGCGCTCCTATTCCCTCCTCTTCACAGAACAGCGTTTAAGTTCCTTCAAAAGATAAAACAAATGTCTTCTGACTGTGACAACCAGATCTAGAAAGGGGGTACCTATCAAAACCATACTGCAAACCAGAATGAATTCTCAGGTGCGATCCTCTGAGTGGTCAGCCTGGTACAGATTTAATGAGCTCTACACAGACCAAAAAAAAATTACTGTCCAGGCAAACGGACATCCCCCCCTCTTACCTCCTCAAATCACATCCTTTTCAGCTGATTAGGAACTTCAGGTGGAGGCACAACCTCATCACTGATACTCTTGAAGCTCTTAATTTCACTGAGATGAACTCAAAATCCATCGAAACTTCAAGAAGTGAGCAAGACATACGCTTTGTGTTTACAGGACTTAACTGTCAGAGAGCAGATCTGGTATCCACAAGGACTGACAAAAAAAATTACCATTTGGAAAGTTCCAATTGGCAAGAATTTTGTTTTTACAATCAACATCCCAACACCACTTTGATGAGAGTATAATGAAACATCAGTAATTAACTATTGCTGGATAAAGCCAATAACTATTGCTGGATAAAGCCAAGTCAGTTCAAATGGAGCATTTTAGCTAGTTTGAAAGCTGCCTATTTGATTTATAACATGCAAGTTATCAGCTCTCACTTGCCCCAAATAACCACCACCACGAAAACATTTTGTCAATCTATGGAATTTTATTTGAACAAGTTGATACAAAACCAGTACGGTACATCAAATGAACCATAACAAGCAGAAATAGACTCAAGCATTGTCAAATAAGGCACATATAAAAAAATCTACACGCGGAATCCAGTGAAACAGACAGTTTATATATATATACACACATACATTTGGAGGTAGAAATAATTACAAAAATACTGACAAATCTTAAGCAGTAGCAGATTTGTTAAAACAATTACTACTTAGGTCCCCATTTTGAAAAGTGATCTGTAACTCTTGTTGGCACATTAGGGCCATTTATGCTTTTAAGCATCCTAAGAATGCTATCAGTGTTAAAAATTTTCAATATCATGAGGAATAAAATAAAGAAACTACAAAAAGTTATAAACAGTCAAAAAACTAACGGTCATCAGTAATGTGAAAGTCCTTGGGGTACATCATCACCTTTCCTCCTTGAATTTCACAACACATTTACATTTTAGAGACCCAATGAAGCTTTTAATAGTGTGGCAATATCTGCTGGAATAGTTCCTTCTCCTGAGGAATAATTAAAAAAAAAAAATAAATATTAGTATAGGTTAAAATATTTCACATAAACAGACAAAGGTCTACATCCCCTGTAAAAAAACTGTAAAAAATCTTGTTTATAGGACATTGTCATTGATTTCTGGGTCAGACTGAGAGGGCATTTCCTGTCAAATTGAACAATAATCAGCACAAATACACCTTCCTAGTTTAACATAAAAAACCCAGCAAAAGGCTTGTCTACTTTAAGAACATTCTTTTTTTCAGAAAAAGTAAATTAAGGCTGCTGCAGAATATTAAGTGGACATCATTATGTGAAAGAATTACCTGAATCTGCTGCAGTCATGTCTTGCTCTAACTTCAATTTCTGCTGGCTGATTTTGAGCATGGATTCTTCAATAGTCCCCTTCCCAATTAGCTTTATGACTTTTACTTCTCTGAAAACCACAAAATAGGATAAAACCATTTTTATAGTTTCTTTGAATTAGTGGAGAAGAGAAGGATGCCTTTGTTCAGCTGGCAGTAGTTTAAAGCAAGGATGAGGAAATGAATGAAAGGGCAATACAAACAGCTTCTAGTTTTTCCTCTCTGGAGCAACTGTGCTCTGTACTGCCAGAAAACAAGTTTTCTCCCGCGTTCTCAGCCACTGCCAAAGTCTGGACAGTCACAAAAATCTCCAGTAACATAAACAAGTCAAATTCCCCCTAATTCCATATTACAGTTGAAATACCTGTTACTAAAAATATTCTATGGTTTCACTCTTTATGATAGGGTAGCACTTACAAAACCTTAGAAGTCTCCTGAAGAGAGCAAACAGCCTGACCAAACAGTCCCAAAGACTTCAGATATGTCTTGAAACAGTTTCCAGTACCAGAAATCTGAGAATTTTAGACTTGTAGAGAACTCAAACATGAAGGAGAGCGTAAATAAGTTTGTTCTGGCAGCAACACATGGTAAGACAATTACAATTCCTACCTCATATAAGCCCAGAGTTTACGTGTCTGCTTAAAATGGAATTTTTAATCATAAAATATTGTCCTTTTAGTCTCCTTTGACAGTTTATCTCGAAGAAAACCAAAGCATTGTAATTATAAAACATCTTACCTTGTCTGACCTACTCTGTGGCATCGGTCTTCTGCTTGTTTATCATTGTATGGGTTGCAATCGATGTCATGAAGAATAACAACATTTGCTGAGGTCAGATTGATTCCCAAGCCACCAGCTTTGGTTGACAGAAGGAATACAAATATACCCATATCTGTATTGAACTGATCTATTAGATGTATCCTGCAGAACACAAGACACCATGCATCAGGCCTTAGAGAAAATACCATACCGGCTCCAGAGTTGAATACAAAAGTTCAGATGATGAGAGCACAGCGGCACTGCACAGCAGCTCAAAAGTACAGATGCTATGCAGAAGGAAAAAGGGTACCAACAGTCCTCAGCAGTGATCAGAGAAACACACTGAGTAACAGATCAATAGCAAAGAATGAAAGGAGGCTTAGAAAAGATGATTACAGAACACAAAGAGCCGCTTGGAAGATGAGGGAAGACTGAAGTACATGAAACAAATGGGGAGGCAGAGGATAAGCTTTGCTTCGTGACTGTCTTCTGTAGTAACTGCGCATGCAAGGACAGTGACAGGCACCAGCTGTAAGTGGGAAGTAACACCACAGCAAGAATGAAAGTTTTTTGAAACTAAGGAAAAAGCATCTAATTTTTTTTTTTTTTTAGAATGCCTGCAACAACAAACTTGCACAGCTCAAATACAAGAAAAGCATTGCAAAATTTGCACCTGTACGGACAGACTAAATGTTTTGTCCTAGAGAAACAAAGGGGTTTATCTGCCTATTCTAAGAGAAATATACTATATTTCCAAGGAATAGCTACAGGTAAGCTTTTGCTATGGCACGCTGACACACAACACAGCATGAACTGCTGAAGACATACACTTTCCATTTCAATGGGTAAGACTGTAACTTGACTTTCTAAAACTCAGCTTTCAGCCTCACCCCTACTATGATGAACTGAAATCCAGCGTTAAAGCCCTTCTACAGTCAATGCCCAGTGACCACAGAATAATATACATTAAAAGACAAAAGTAAGTGTTTTAAGTTACCTCCCTCTCTCCATTCACACATTCAGTTTTTTTCTCTCTCACCTTTGGAAAAAGAGTCACATACCGATCACAGATCTGTGTTTTTCCGTCCAATCTAATATATCTATGTTGCCTGTGTTTTAGGAAAACTTCCAAGATATCCAGCATCATGGTAAACTGGCTAAACAACACAACTCTGTCACCCTGGAAATGACAAAACAAAAGTTTTAAAATATGTTAACTACTAACTACAGAAGTTATTGGTGCAAATGTGATTTTACTATGACTGAATCCCTGTTTTCCAAACTAAAAGACTAAGCCAAAATTCATCAAGTCAGGACTCACTTTTATGAAGATATCATATCCAGTATTTCTGCTACATTAACCCACTGTTTGTCAGTGTAGTGATACTTTCGTTACTCTGTACTTAGGTGACTCAAGCTAATCACATATTAAATGCATATCCATTCCATCCATAAACAAACTATTTTCATAAAAAACTTAAATTTAAATGATATTCCATATAATAGAGAGCAATAGCATTCTTTTGCCTGAAATACTCAGATACAAAGCACACACTTGTGTAAATTCAGGATCCTCTGAAGCATTATGATACACACTTATTTGTAAAATAACCCTGTCTGAATCTCAGGGCAGGACTCCAAGCAGGGACCTCTTACCTTTACATTTAGCAATACATGATTATTCTAATATAATACAGTCTTATCAATTGCTAGAAGAAGGTGAAGTTCATAGGGTGCGAAAATTACTCAAGACTCCATATATTGATGAAGTAGTTAACTTGAGATGAATATTCTGAAACTTGGAAAAATGGGAAAGCTTATTTCAGTTATCTCTAAACTGATATGCATTCTCGGGACCACATATTAAAAGCTGTAATTATTGCTCTGCAAGACCACACATGCACTAAATCACATTTTAAAACTCCACAACAAAGCTAAAGGGTGTGTATACAGCTAGCAGATGTCAATTTAACCAGTTTGGAGCCACTCTTTAAATAGACAGGAAAAGGAGTATCAGCCATCTGTAATACCTTCTCTTTAAGGTCAGAGAGAATGCGTTCCAGTGCTCTAAACTTTCCAGAATCCAAGATCTGATCCATGTCTAACTTGAAGTCACCGATCTGAGAATATTGTTTACAAAGCAAATGCAGCTCAAAATCTGTCATCACTGTCATATCTTGAAAGATGAGGTCAGGGTTAGCATCACAATGTGTGGGTTCCTGATAGCAAAAATGAAGGGAAATATTGCAATACACAATCTCATCAGAGAAGGAAAAAGCCACCCTGCAAAAACACCCAAAATTTCTGAAAGAACAAAGTAGCACATCTAGACATGGACAGATGCCAGAGCACAGCTCATGCAAGCAACAAAAGATAAACTCTGCAACCCCAGGTTTATAGAAGAGGATCATTACTTCAATTCAGCTTTAACAAGCACTTGTACTACCAAAAACTAAGAAGTGTATGCTCAACCTCCATAGCAATTACCTAGGTCCCATCAAGCCCTATGACCTTCTACCCCTTTATCAGATCTCTTCCCCTGAAGACACATTCCCTAAAAGGGAGGTCCAATCCTTGGATAGATGGTAGAAGACATGGGAAGCCCAGACCAAAATGTAGGGTAGGTAGAGGGATGTCATGCCTGGATGAAAGAGGAAAACAGAAGCCACATCTGGAGAGTACGATGGTATGAGTAGGAATAAAAAGGGACAAAAAATCTTGATAAACCACAGGGCCATTTCTTGCATTCCTCCCCAACCTTGTCTGGCTTTACTTTAACACAAAGCTGAAGAATATTCAAAGCCAGCTACAACTTTCTTAGAGAACCTGCTGCACATTCAGTTGGGGTTTTTTATACTTCATAAAGAAGAAACAATTTTCCCCTAACTCCTTAGGCATTAGTTCCAGACAAATTATTAAAAAAATAAAATCTTCAACAATTCAATACTTATGCCTTCTCTATTCCAGTTCAGTACAGCCCAACTTTCTTGCTACTCAGAAAACTATGCAACTCAAGTGCACACCCAATTTTTTTTTTTTTGTTTTTAATTTTGGGGTGGAGAGAAGTGTTAAGGGGAAGCTAATGAAAAGGAGATGACTGCAGACCCACAACTATTTTTGCCATTTCTAGTATCTGATAAACAAAAAATAAATCAGTGTTAAACACACACAGAGCTTGATTAGAGCACTGGACAGATGCAGAGAAAAAAAAAGCAGCAACAACGAATTAAGTTTTTTGCAAAGACACACTTTTGACCAGACAATTAAAAAAAAAAAAAAAGGGAAACAAAACCCACAAAGCAACTCTATTCAATTTCCATTATAAATTCTGAGAAATTAAGGACTGCTTCTGAATCTCATCACCTTACCTTGAGCATAAGCACAGACATGGTCCTGAGCTTGTCAGCTGTGTAATACTGACGATGCAAAAGAGGGTGATTAGCCATTTTTCTAAGTTGCATCATTGCATTTCCCATATCAGAGTTTTTCTCTGTAAATAAGGAAATAAGATAAATTTAGTAATAGTTTATAGATGCCTGACACACCTTTATCTCTCAGAAGTAGTTTATTTGTAAAAACTCAATTTTAAAATTCATCTATTAAATGGAACTTTGGAAAAATTCATGGGAGGGATATAGTTAGAGCTATAGAGCATTAGACATTTTATAAAGCAAGCGTTTTGCAGTCATGCTCAACACGTTTTAGCATAAAAAAAAACAAACCAAAAGGAAACAAGGCCCTTACATACCATTACTGTTAATAGTTTTCTTAAGCTTGTTTAAGAGATCAAGGTATAGTTGTTCCTGTTTCTCAGACATGGCACATAATTCAATGAGATCTTTTTTGGGAGGTAGCTGTTTAAGGACCTGACAAAACAAAATCATACCAGATAAAACATGTTCTGTTGCAAACAGTCAGTATTTTATGCTACTCTAGTCATCCTCTCCCTCCCAACTCTTTGTATTGGTTGCAACTTCACTAATTCGGTCAGCAACTTGACATACTCAGATCTTGATTTGGATTAATCATCAACCCCTACACCAAGTAACATTGTCTGTACACTCCAGAACTGCATGAAATAATATTACATGAAATACCTGGAATCTACTTCCCTGCTAATCAGGGTTACTCTCTTCAGGGCACTGACCGCTGAAGTCTGCAAGTACACATTAATGCTTTTTCAGATCAGTAAATTTTCTCTTTCTTTTATAAATAAAATTCTAAATAGATGAACTTAAATTGGTTTTGGATTTTTTAATAAAAGAAACATTTTGATGGTAGAAAATAACATAAAACACAAACTTTAGTCATACAAATACACAAATACTTGCACATTCACACTCTCACTCCTTAATCCCTTCAGTTAAAATGCCATTATTATGAAGTCACAAATGGTCAATGGGAGTATTTTTCACTTCTTGTCACTTAGTGCACAGAAACAGTATTTGGTGCTCCTAACTAAAATTCTCAACAGTAAATAGTCAGCAAATAATAAACATCAAAATACAAAGCTGTACCAAGTCACATTTTTACTTGCAAAATCCTGGAAGTTAGCTCAAGTTTCTCGCTCTTCCTAGATAAACACCTAAAACTAGCACCACAAAAGATTTCACTTTATATTAAGCTTTTGGTCTGAAAGACTATCAATATTTGATAATATGAAACCATTACTTTAAAGATGAAATGTTACCTCATCTTTTACTCTTCTCAAGATGAATGGCTTTATTATCTGCTTTGCATGTGCAATTCTCTCCTTTTCATATATGCTTTGTTCTTCAGCACTTTTCTAAGGAAAATATTGCAAAAATTCAATGACAGTGTGAAGTTTTCAGTTGTGATGCCATCACCTTAATTGTCCTAACTTGATGAAAAACCCAGCCAGAACATGCATATTGAACATGACCATTAGTATTCTGAGATATAATGTTGTAGCATATTTTTACTTTAAATGGTTTATTCCATTGTTTCATTCTCTAGATTTTCATAATCCTATTAACTGTTTCCATAAGATACCAAAAAGACAGAAGTTACGCAGCAACAGCAGTTCTAGCAAAAACAAAAAAACAAAACAAAAAAAAAAGTATTTTCAAGAAGAAAAGTATACATGATACCTACTGTTTTTGAAGAGAACATCCTCCGAATTTCACTTGTGCTACTGCTGAACATATGTGGCATGACAAAATTCAAGAGGGACATCAATTCCAACAAATTGTTTTGAACTGGAGTTCCTGTTAGCAGCAAGCGATTCTTGGCCTGTTTGTCCAAAGTGGAAGGAGCAGCAAGAAACATTAGTCAAACAGGCTAAAAATTATTATTGGCAGAAACAACACAGGTATGGATAAGCGAGAAAATGAGCTTGGTTTACATTATTTAAAGTTATTATATATATTTGGATCTCATGGGATAATGTCCCTATTAGTCAACAAAACTGTTTACAGATCTCTGGGGAACTGTGCACATAATTTAAGACAGTTTAAACACCTTCCTGAATTTATTAGGGGTTTTCTTGATTGTTCTGTTTGGGTTTTGTTTGGGTTTGCTGTTGTTGACTTGTTGTGTTTTGTTTTTTTTCTCTTAATGAGTGTGTTAATTGTTGCTCCTGTATCAAGTTCTCTAATATCATATAGTACTTATGCACAAGTGTTGAATTGCAAGTAAAAATCATAGTTTTATTCCCTAAAGATCAGCTTCTTAAAAAGGTTATTGATGAAAATATATTGAAAAATAAATTGCAACGAGTGATCTTAAGTATATTACTGTTGGATAAGTACTACAGTGCTAGATCATAATCATTAGAGAGAGCTGTACTCAAATTTTCTTTTTCAAAACACTGCTGACTCAGGCCGCAAGCTACAAGAAAAGAGTATTTTTAAGCTAGCTTCAGTCCTATCAGATCAAGTCCTTAAACACAACATTTCAGCACAAGTCATCAGAATAGCATTTTTTGAATTCTTTGCTACTATGGCATAAAACTGGGAAATTGCTTAACACTTAAACTCAACCAGTACCATCATTACAGGAAATTTGTAACATTTCTTTGGGAGCTTATCTCCTTGAAAGAAATTACAATGCAGCATCCACTCCTTAGACCAACACTTAAATTTACTTGCACGCAGTTTGTCTAACATTATGTGAATGTGTACTTGACAGTTAATATTCCACTTCCCCCCTGCTCATAACTAAAAACAAGAAAAAACAGGAGTTGTCCCCCCTAATCCGACAGTAACTAAACTTCTTACATTAATTGTCATAAGGTGCTGGTAGCGTATAGAGCTCATGTTCTTGAGCATATGACCTTCATCAAAAATTGCATAGTTAAGCTTCAACCTGCGAAACAGTCCTCGATCTTCTGAGCTGCTAACTGCAGAGTTGTATCTGTCAGAGAAAAATATCACTTGCACTCAGTCTGTTTTTTAAAATGAACATACTGTTATCACAACCAAACCAAACTCCCTAAAACTGCTGGGAGCTATGAAGAGAATTCAAGAGGGGCAGTGAAACTGCCTGGAGGTAACCAACCAAAACACAGTTTACTACCGGCAAGTAATTAGTGTACCTAATGAGTCAATGACCTCTATAATACTTTCCAAAAATCTGCGCAAATCTAAACAATTGTAATACATATCTATCAGCATGTATAGATAGTATCTAAAGCATCTATGACATAGTATCTTACAAAATAATAAAACTCTAGTTAACCATTACCTGAAACCCAACTCCCAAAATTGTCTGTTCTATTGTACCACTAGAGGTCAGCAGGACCTCACTAAAGCTCACTTTTTGTAGCTTTATAGCTGTACTTACGTAGTTACAATCACATTGAAATCAACAACTTTATTATTAATGTCCACTCTGAGGTGTTTCCTATCTTCTTGAGATCCTACAGAAGGACAAAACATAAAATGAGTACAATTACATAAATTTATATGCATGTAAAAATTAAAGACAGTACACAAATCATTCATCAATAAACATGTGTATTCAAACAACTGTCTTAACGCTTCCATGACCAATCCACCTTTTCTTCAGCTGACCACACAACTAACTGTATTACTGGATTCATTTCTAAATTGGATTCCTCACCATGGTAAAAAAGGACATTCAGTTCAGGACACCACAGATGAACTTCTCTTATCCAGTTATCTGTAAGACATCATTAAAACAAAAAAACAAGTAATATATACTTCATTATGTCTTACATAACCTCACATCTCAGAATTAAATCAAACATCTGTGTTTACCACAAATCCCTTTAAATTCTCCTGAAGGTTAAGAAACATTCTTAATCTCGGAAAATTGGTAATATTTAAGAAACTGAACAACCCACAATTGGGCTTTCAATAACTCTTGCTTAACGAGCTTACGCTTTAAACTCCTACAGAAACAGATCCTGCATGGTCTGTAACCACCACCTAAAAATAACACAATGCTTAGGTTGCAGCTTGATTTCTTCCCTAGACAGCTAATTCCTCAGAAAGCAAATCACTTCATCTGTCAGTACTTGCCTCCAGAAGTGTGTCATCAGGACAGACGGTGCCTCTGGGAACAGGCAAGGGAGCCCAACGATCTGTCTCAGCTCCAGGTGTGCAGCCAGAAGAGTGGCCACAGGCAAGATTACTGTGCCTAAGGGGAAACTGTTTGACAGCCAACACCACCACTGACCACAAACCACAGCAGAAGGGGGTCACTGGTCACTTGGGCATGGGCTGGACCCAAATCAGATGCCACCAGAAAAGGACAGGAGGCCAGTAAGCCATGCTTCCCAGGCATCCCCGTGCTGGAGGGCTTGGGCCAACCTACCACTGCAATTCATGAGCCTCTAAGACAGACTTCACAAAAGCCCCTTTTTTCACATATTTATGTACATCTTGGATTTTAAGTAATGTGCATCTTTATGAGTTACGAAAAAAAGGTGGGTTCTAGTGCATTTTGAAAGCACACTAAAAATGGCAATTTCAAAGTGAAATTGAACAACTGGAAGCTTTTCTGAAGATTTTCTGAAGTGTTGCAGGGAATTTTAAGTATTAAGAAAATAAGTATTTTTTTAAAAGCAGAATTTACTTTCTAAATTCAGCTTGTTATTTTCTCCTTTCTACAATCATTCAACAAAACCTAATTTAACTCCAAGAACCATCAACCTCATCAGCTTTGCTGACGTATTTTATTCCACCATATTCTTCCTACTTTCAACTGAGGCCATAAAACAATCAGAAAGACAGCTAAAAGACAGTCAGCCTCATCATTTTAGGATTTCAACTTGCTTTGACAGATGCTGTGCAGCAAGGAGGAAAAAAGACATTGAATATTTCAAATGTCATGAAACCTAACCCCAAGCACAGCCTGAAGACTTGGAATTACAGCCAATATTCAGTAAGTAAAATGACTACTTTGCTACACAATTTCAAATTCTAACAAGCAGATTTATTTTTCACAAAGCATACAGATCATTCAAAAAAATACCATGTAGGTCTAATTAATTCAAAACAAGCATGCCTTCAATGTGGATTGCATTCCAATTCAAGTTACTTAAGGAGTTGAGTAACGCCATTAAAAAAAACTAAAGGCAAGTTTTCTTTCATTATCTTTGCTTCAGTCTCTCTGTGATTGCTTTTTATTTTTTAACAAAGAAATATTTTTTAAGCTTGTAACTTACCTAATGTTGAAGCCGGCACAACTATCAAATGAGGACCTTTATTGCCCTCTTGGTAGAGATAAGCTAGAAATGCAATAGCTTGAATTGTTTTTCCTAAGCCCTAAGAGAAAATAAATCCATTTAAACAAAATTTACAATCTGTAGACAATAACAGTGTTTTGTACACATAAGACAATTATAGTGAAGACTCAGTAAAGATTAGAAATCTGATTAGAAAATTCGTTCTGCTTAACCACACTGCTTTACAGAAGACAATCCCTCTTTAAGTAGAACCTCAAACTCCATTATCATTTCAGCTCAATATTTGAGCATGAGAGATTAATCTTTTCCAATTATGAAGTTTTCCATTTTAGTTCATCTCTCAAATAACTTTCAAAAATTTACCTTCCAGAAACAATGGTGCAAAAGAACGATTACTTGGAAACCAAATGTTTATTTCCATTTGAACCAGTTGTATAACAGATATTCCACCTATTTCTGGAATTTTATAGGGAAATCAGATTTCTTTAAGATAAGCCTACATTTCCAACAATGCTCACTTTCATGTTTTCTGTATCATGAATTTAAAAACATATCACAAAATAGGAACATTCTTACAAAATGAAACATACAGAAGTTGAGAAACACTGGCTGCTAGTGAAGCAAACCAGCCCATTCATTTGTAGTTAATCACAAGATGGGCAGCTGTCAGGACTAAAAGCAACAGACAGCACATTTAGCAGCTGCATCACCTAGTTTTTTCTGTTGTACAACTACTGGTGGTGTCAGAACTTGACAAAACCTCAACCCGTGAGATGGAGAAAATGCTGCTCTGGAGAAACAGAAGATGCTTCTACCCACTTAGTTTTTCTTGTATTGTTAACTACCTGCTTTGAAACTGATGGAGAAATGAAGAACATAGGGGCTCGTTACACTAAATGCTCGACAAGCAGAGTGAACTGTATTTATGGGCAAGGAGCTATTAAAACCATGGTTTGAGAATAACCTGTTGTGGTAGAAGCTGCCTCCATTGCATTAGAAGACACCACGTGCCTTGTAATCACTTGTATCAGTGTCCATGAATCTTAGGCTACATTTGACTTTCAAACTGAAAATAAGAGTTCAGTACATTCTAAGCCTTTGCAAAAACCATTTGAAATTTAAGTTATACTAGTGAAAACAAATGACTTATAATCTGCTTGAGGCTTCTAGGAAAGCAAAGAATGTAACAGTCATTTTTGCAAAACTTTTAATGATTCTTAAACAATCAGTTTCATACTTACCATTTCATCAGCCAATATGCCATTCAATCCATGTTTATACAGAAGTGCTAACCAGTTTAAACCAATCTTCTGATATGGCTTCAGTTTCAAACTATTAAAAAACAAACAAACAAAAAAAACCCAATCAAGCTTATTAACCACCTTTTATTCATTTCTCCATGGAACACAACTTTACACTTATGGTAATCACAGAATGGCAAAATTAACATTGCCTATATTTTAATGCACTCCAGACTTCCTCGTGTAGTGAAAAACACGAGTTTAATTTGTCACCTGAAAACAAAAAACATTTTTCAAATTGAGTTTATCTGAATTTTCATAGATCTTAAATGATCAAAATGAGTAACACAATAAATACATCTATTCTAAACTTAGTGATACACAACCAGCTAAAAGCCATTACAGAGTTGTTAATTTTTAAAATACACAGTAAATTAGGTGGCATTTAGCAGTTGCAACCCTAAGTTTGCTCTGTTGTACAATTACTGGCTTCGTCAGCACCAAACAAAAAGCCAAATACATGCAACCCACAAAACACACTCAACAGCAAATCACCTAGTTCACCATTTTTTGCCAAAGAAGAAACATCACTGACAAGCTCCCTCTACACAGTTCCTTCCTCTCAGGTTTTATTCTCACATAGCTGAGAATCCTTTTGCTATTTACCACTAACAGGCTCCAAGTTGCTACTTTGGCCACTCCTCCGTCACCCCTATGATTCCTAACCCATAGGATAATGCCTCCCACCATATCCATTTCCATTCCTCCTAGGCTTGCTCTCTATTCCTAAAAATCCATTTGGAGATTCTTACCAAATTACGTCTCTGAAATAAACCCTTCCCCTACCACATCCCTGGCACCGCTCTCACTGGGTACAGACTTCCAGATTATTTTGTACATCTGAACTTCCTGACCAAGGTCTTTAGTCCAGCTAATAAACCTTCCAAGTTTATTCAGATTCACTTCAATTTGGCATCTTTGAAATCTAAGGTCCCCCATTATAGAAGCATGTTTGTTTGGGCTTCTGTTTGAAATAAGTTGACAACTCATGATCCCATCACTAAGGGTAGACTTTTACATTTATCCAAAACTGAAGCAAGTAAAAACAAGGTATTAAGCGCTGTTATATACATATTTATGTTCTTATCCTCCTCCCCACCAGCTTCCCTGATCCACTTAAAAGAACATGTTGGATTTCCTCAAGTGCTGCACATCACTATCTGGCTCACTGAAAGCAGTTAAGTGTCAAACATCTGCAACTCTACTTTCAGAAACTACAGTTTTGAAAATCCCAGTCTTCAAGTACACCTTACTGTCCAACACCCTTGTAAGTATAAAAAAGGGAAAGATACCTCCGATTCAGAATGGATGGTTGCTCTATGTTCCATCCACATCCTCCATCTCCAGTAATCCTGGTTACTTGTTTTGTCAGTTTATTTGAAATGTCTTCACATTTATTCATGAGCTTTAGAACCACGTCCCTCTCCTTCAGCAGTATCTTGCAGTTCCACACTATATCTTCTGACAAACCAGTAGTCTTTGTCATTTTTGTAAACTGCAAAATAATAAACTCTATGAACACTGACATTAGTAGCAAAGGTGCTACACTGAAAATCCACAGCTGCTGCAGACAGTAGTTCAAGCAGGAGACAGCAACAGAATCCTTATCTTCTCTTGAAACTTGAAATACTCCTTACACACTTGGTCCACTTCATACTGTCTGAATCCACACTGAAGGTCATCACTAGAGCTCCCTGCACTGTAAAACTTGAAATCCGAAAGAACTCAAATTCCGTGAAGAGTTCTTAATGTAAAATACAGGAGCTTCAGACTCAAAATCCTCAAGGGGAGGCAACATACAGTGCAAAGTGAGCTCTGAAGGTCAGGCACACCAACAGAACAAAACCCCAAAAGGAAGAAAAAAATGCACTGAGTATCAGTAGATGTCCCTCTAAGCAAACCCTGTTAGATGCTAAAGATACAAAATATGAGCATAATGCAGGCATCAAGGCGGATTAATGAACCTATGAAGAAGGCTATTGCATTTTATTATGGGTCTTTCTGGGACTCAGTATTATTTAGTTCTAGTTCTAACTCTACCACAAACAGCACATTCAAACTGGACCTAGGAACACTGGAAATAAAAAAAAATAAAAGGATGTTTCCCTAAATTATGTCTAAACTAGTTTATAAACTACAAACTATTCCCTAAACTAGGTTTTCTGTAGTCACCAAGTACTGACAGTACACAGAAGCCTTACTTCCACCACTTGCTTTCTTGAATCCACACTAGTTACTTTTTATTTCCTTCCTCTAAACTTCAAATCTTCACTACAATATGGTTATTCTCCGTGTCAGAGCCAAGAAGCCTGAAGTTGTGTTGGAACAGGTTCTTTAGACCCATGGATTTCTCCTGAATTCAATGTAGTGCCATCTGCAGAAAGTATAAAATCTACTACTAAATGTATTTCTGCACTAACTGGGGTCATATTTGGAATTATAGTATTTTCATCCATACTTATGCATATTTCACTGTAAAGAACAGACATCTTTTTTTAGTAATGAATTTAAAATATTGAAGAATACATGATTCTATGGATTTGCTATTCTTACATTAAAATATAAGTAACTTCCAAATAGATTTTTTGAATTTCAAATCAGGGTTCTGTTAAAATTTAGTACAAGACTTTGTATGCATATATCATCCAGAAATTCCTTCCACAAAAAAGGGGTTGCATGATCCAGCTATTATGTGTTAAGTAACTCATTGATATTGCCACATTGCAAAGTACAAGCCAGGTTTCTTAAGGTGAAGTGTATAACCAAACAAGGCTTCCCTAAAAAATAAAAACAAAATGGAGAAATAGAGTGAGGCAATTACAGTTTGGAAGGGGGGATGTGTTTTGGTGGTGTTTTTTCCATTTTATACAAGCCCCAGAAAGTTTACTTACACTCATTGGATAAGGAGAGCACATGTCAAACACCTGCAAAGAAGTTTTCCAAATAGATACATCTATTTATAAACAAAAAAGAACACAGTCTTTAATAGGTGACTACAAAATCTCAAGATTTGTTTTGATGCCTAAAGCTTTGGTTGGCATGACAGAAATCCTGTAATCCATAAATAAAGGCGTGGAGAATTAAGCCATCTGTTATTAACAGAAATTGTATTGTTTCATGTCAGCACATTAACATTCAGCTCCAAGTTGCAACAAGAAAAACTTTAGCCACTGGTTTGCATGTGAAACCATAGGGTGTTATCCTGTTGTACAGAACACAAAGCAGATCCACGGGTGGCCTTTGGTTTACCAGAGGTTATGACAGCCTCCCGAGTTCATTTTTTTCAAATGAGGCCCAAAAATGTGAGACCATCACAACAAACTGAACCCATGAGCTCTCACAGCACACTTTGAACTGCCACAGCAGCACACTCTGCTCACACTTACTTTACACCACTTGAAGGTGATGTAGGATTTCACTTTACCACTCTAAGGGTGAGAGTCAGCCTCAGGCTCAATGAACAAACTCCAGTTCTACTTTAAGCAGTTCCCATTTCTAACCTGATGCATTTGCTGCTCCACTTCAGTCTGCTTTGGTGCAAGCTGTTTCTGGATTTTCTGCCAGTTTGATTTTCATAGCAGCTTGTATATTTCGAGCCAAACAAAACGAGGTAATAAAAAAGCTGAATCTATGCTCTCCTGTATTTCCTAGCTCCTACAAGTGTGTGATGGACAAGTACATCCATTTTTGAGTGCTCAGCTCTCCCTTTCCCCTAAAAGTGATATGAACACTTTACATCAGTTTAACTTGCGTGTACTCCGTAACAATTTCCACAGACATTGTCTAAATCAAAGTCTTTAAATCTTAACCATGACGGCTTATTTTGTGATAGAATAATATGAATGAAGGAAATGAGAGAATATAGCAAATCTCACACAAATGTTTTTACAGTGAAAGGAAATTCAAGTAGTTAACAGTTGTACACCCTAAAAATAAGAAACTAAGTAGCATTAAACCCTGTCCAGTTCATCCCCTGCATTTACCAGAGGCAGCATGAAATGGCATTGGGCACACACAGAAGGCCAAGGAACAGACTACCACCCCAGACACCAAAAGCTCAGCTGAGCAACTCTGCGAGCCAGTCTTGGCTCCCCCTTTGTTTCTTGGCACACACTGAACACAGGCAGGTATTGCTCTTATGTGACCATGTTTACAGCCTCACTGCTTGAGGAAACAGCACTGAGTTCTGTGGTTCCCAACACTGATTCATTCCGCAGTCTGGAAAAGACAGCACAATTAAAATGTAATTAAGCATCAAGTTTTTTAGAGGAGCAAGGATAGGGAGGAAGGGTGATGGGTGCCCAGAAGTGCTCCCACCAAGGAAAGAAACCATGCTGTTTCCACAGTGTGTGCCAGTGAGGTATCATCAGGATCTCAAAGCAAATGGGAGAGTAAGGTGAGAACCAAACATGGGAGATTGAGGGGGGACCTCACAGCTGTCTACAACTTCCTCATGAAGGGAAGCAGAGGGGCAGGCGCTGATCTCTCTGGTGGCCAGTGACAGGAGATGAGGGAATGGCCTGAAGTTGTGTCAGGGGAGGTTTAAGTTGGGTATCAGGAAAAGTTTCTTTCCCTAGGGGATGGTCGGACACTGAAACAGGCTCCCCAGAGAAGTCACCACAGCACCAAGCCTGACAAGAGTTGAAGAAGCACTTGGACAATGCTCTCAGGCACATGGTGTGATAGTTGGGACTGTCTGTACAGGGCAGGAGTTGGGACTTGGATGATCCTTGTAGGTCCCTTCCAATTCAGATTATTCTATATTCTATGAAAAGACCCCCCAGGAGGGGAGGTATCTCCTCACAGCTCTTGGTTTACTATCTCACATCTGTCCTGAAGAGCTGTTACAGACCTGTATATACCAAGAAGCCCGTAGAGAGCAGGCCTGCACTGAGAGAACATTTCTGAACACTGGTCCCTTGCACAAAAACTACCTACCTAACCAGACCAAGACACAGGCAGATGAACTTTCCTATTCACCCTGTTCTGAAGCCTGGTCTGAACCTTTGCTTCACTTTGCATTCTGCCATCAACGACATTCCTGCTGCTCATGTCTCCCTCTCCTGGCTCTCACAGCTACACTTTCTGCTGACTACCCTTCAGTTTGTCTACCTGCGCAACCCCATCTGCTCCTCTTGTGTTCTAATCCCCAATTCCCAGGCTGCTCCTCATCATCTCCCATTTGACCATCACACCTTCTCTTCCATCTCAGCTCCATGCCTGGGCTTTGCAGAAGCACCTGGGGCCACCCTTCCAAACCTTCTGCCTCAGAAAGCAATATGCAATTTTAGGTTGTGAGTATGATAAGCACTGAGAATGGCATTCTCAGAACATAAATCTCGATTTCATTTGTCACCTACTACACTCCCTATGCACACTATGTATCCTGGAGAGAGGACACCAGTCCTTGCATACAGAAGAACCACTTCTCTGAGGAGAGACCCTTAAAGCCTCAAGGACATACCATACACAAGTTAGCGTTTGAGAGGAGGCACTTCCAGCTAGTCATGTTCAGCACTGAAGACTGGATAAAACTACCCTCCCAGAAAATGTAGTTGATCTACAGTACGGGCACTTCTAAATTGCCAAAGAAATTTATCTTTCTGAGCAAGGACAACTTCAGCTCTCCCCACTTATTTTGATAACCATGTCTGCTGAATTCTTTTCCTCTGTATTTCAAGCGTTACAAGAACAAGTTGAATATTTGCCTAAAATAGCCAAAGAATAAGTATCTTGAAGTGCCCTGTTTAGATTCACAGGCTTAAAATTCACTTAAATCCATTTGAAAATAAAAAAAAAAAATCTTCGTCCAACGTAAAAAGCCTGTCTAGAATAAAAAAATACATTCTAATTTACATTTTCCTGGAATAAAACATTTACAAATAAGTAAGCTTTAGTGTTAATGTCCAGCTGAGACTTAATATCATCCTCAATTCTAATAATGAACAAGTGACAACAACTTCTAGTGCTTTACATTGCGTTACAAAGGTACCATTACAGTAAAAAGAGACTTGAAAATTAAGCCAATTTCTTTAATCCTGTAACTGGATCAGCACTCTCCATTACCCTAACAACTCATTAATTGGTAGGAAAAATGTTAGGTTACTGAGCTACTGGATCGTTATGAACAATTAAATCCACACTGATAGAAAACATCTGCTAAAATCTGCTGCAAACCACTTCTGCTTTGGGCAAGTATTCACAATACTACATAAACATGTGGTTGCTGAGAGCAGCAATCTTTTTGAAAGACAAATTGTGAACACAAACAGGCCCATGCAGTTTTTTTTCTGTTAAATATTTTACACGTAGAAAAGGAGAACAGCCCCGTAGCAAATATTTCTGCAAAGAATTAAGTTCAGGCAAAATCCAACAAGTTTAGAAAGGAATAGCTGTATGACAGATGTTCTGTGAGAAGCCAAAGGCTTGGGGCAAAACGGCTTTCTTTTGCAGCATATCTACCCTGTACTTTTTTAAAGTATCCTCTTGTCTCCCCCCTCCCCTTGCAACACAACATACAAAGATAATTCTGTTTTCCTTAAAAATCTGTTTAGTATCTCTTGCTGTTTTGTGGTAAAATATTTCACACACCAAATAATAAATGTTACTGTTTTACAAATACGGAAGAATTTAATGCATACATGAGTGAAGGAGGTTTCAGAACACATACTGACAAAAAACCACACCAATTACTCTTCAAGCGGGCCTATGCACACTTAGTGCTTTAAAATCCAATGCACTAATAAATTAAATGAAGACAATCTGCTCTATCGCACTTCAAATTTCTTACCAGGACGTTGCTCTTATCAGGTCTGAATTCTTGCAGTTCACTGGAACTGCATGAAATGCGAAGGCAACAAACAAACCATGGGAAGCATTTGAAAGTAACATCCCACTGACAGCAGATAACGTACTTACAAACAGGTATTGTTTTCCCTTCTGTAGTGGAACGTGGTTTAGCCTTCTGATGCTTTATCTTTTATTAATAAAAACACAGCAGCCCACTCCACTAAAAATGGCTTCACTGCTTAGCTAGCAAACCATGCTAGAGACTAAGCTGCAGTAGATAAAAAAAAAGAAAAAAAAAACCACAAAAAACCCCACAACAACCAAAAAGTGACCATCCTTGCATGAAACTGAAAATATCCATGCTGGCTTCTTCAACCATGGAGCTGCCCTGGAAGCTGATGCTGCTGTTATACAAGAGTTTGCAGTAAAGGTCCTGCCACGTTCTTCCCTCCTGCACCGGTTTTCAGCTACAAGAGCTCACAACAGGCTAGCAAACACTTCCTTCCCAAGTGAATGCTCTAATTTCTTCTTCTGCAGTGAAATCAACTAACTTTCTATGCTACAGAGTGAGTGACAGTAATGTCAGCCAATCAGCTTGAGTTTTTCAGAAAAATCACCCCTTAATTCATTCAAAATCAGGTCATATGACACTATTTGAAATGCTATTGGCTTAGGAGGAACATAGCATTTTAGTCTAATCAGGATAAGGCCACCTATCTAAGCCTCCCTAGGCTGAAGCCACCTTGACTCTAGGCAGGCTGGGGATAGGGAAAGAAGAATGCAGACCTACCAGAGCCTCCCAGCTGTTAAAGGGCCGGAGCGCGATTATCTTCTGAGCCTTTTTCTGAGAACACTGGGGGATTAGAGTCAGTTCACCTGGGGAAGCATCCTGCAGGAAGCTGAGGATTTTTGCTTTGTAGCCATCCTCCATCACTTCATCGCTGCCGCCGTAGTCCTCATCAAGGGAGCTACCACCATCTTCGGACGCTGACTCATCCTCTGAGTCTGGGATTTCTCTTTTAGTACTCCAAGTGCTCCTTTTGCCTTTGTCCTTTTTCTGAAAGCCATTCTGCTCTTTCTCAGAAGGTTTCTGCTTTGTCTTCTCCTTATTCTCGTCGCTTCTGCTCTCAGTGGAGGTTTTGGTCCAGTCAGCAGCTTTGCTTCTGGTAGGAAATCCCATTTCTACGCATGCAATATGGACGGCAACAAGTCAAGGGTGAACAAAAACCCACATTATTCTTCCAAAATAAAACTTATATATCTGTAAAACACAGTTCTAGGATTTAATACACATGAACTCAACAGCAGGTGTTACCGAGAAAAAAATCAAGTCTGTAAAAAAATGCAAGCCTGTACAAAACATATAAATAGATCCAATTTTGAGTTCAAGATAAGCAATACTAATTAGTATAATGCTCAAATAGTAGAAGGTTTTAACTATCTTAAAATACAGATTATCAATGCCATGTAATATTTGCGAGCTGCAGAAGTAAGAGCAAACAGTTAAGAACTCTGATGTATCACAAGCATGAGATACTGTCCTACTGCACCCGACTGCAGAGGTATTAATTCCACTGATTTGAGAAAACAAGCCTTCTTTCACCAAGAAAATTATATATTTCTTCAATTTTAATGCTTTGTAGTACAGTATTAGAGGTGGGACAATGAAAACATACACTTGATTTATTAAAGAAACTCAAAGAATGAGCTACTTCCAACCAAAATAACCTTACTGTCTTAAAATAACACAGAATTTAACAGAATACCAGCAAGTAGTTTTCAGAGTGACTTCTATGGGGTTTTCTTCCCTCAATGGAAGAAAGCACTTGAAGTTTCTCTTCTGTCCAATCCCAGCTTGCTGCTGATTGATTCCAAACCCAATGTCTACCTTTTCAGAAGCAGCAGTAAGAAGCCAACTTCATGCATAGTGACAGCTCTCTCCACTTCCAGTTAAGAACACTGCCCTACCCCAGGTACCCTTAAATAGCTGATACAGCAAAACATACAGCTGTGTAACACACTGAAAAGTAATCAACTATGGTTGATTAAATGGTGTTTAAGTTATAACTTGCAGGTTTACTTGGAACCACTGTTTTTGTTCCCTGCCACATTTAAAGTAGTGGTATCTACAAATGAATTGCATAATTTAAGACCTATTTCTAGCACTTTTCTTGTCTAGAATATATTTTAAAAGGACAAAATAGCATATGTCACTTGTCATCTATGCAGTTCTTTGCAGTTACTGATTTAGAAATCAGTCATTTACAAATTACTCCAGTTAAAAAAAAAACCTTATTTTTCAACAATCAGGAAGGGGGCAGGTGTCAGCTTTCACACATTTCAAAATATGTTTTAAGATATATCCATAGACAATTACAACTTCTTATGAATATCTGTATTAGCAGGGCAAGGACATTTATCTCTACTTACAGAGCAAAAGATCAAAATACAGAAAAATGGAGTTTCTTTTTTTATCCTTCCCATAATACTAATTTCAAGTGAAAGTGCAATTTTCCAGGCATGGTGTCAGGACTCTCATTGCTGGATAATAGAAAATACTTGCATCACGAGCTTTTTTGTTTTGTCTTGGAATAAAATGGATTATAAATCTGTCTTTACCCTCATCATCTGCAAATACTGTCAGGGCCTCCAGTGCTTCATCATACACCCAGTTATGTTCCTGAAGTACTTCTCTCAGTTCCTAGTAAAAAATAAGACATTTCATATTGTGATAAGATAAACACAAGCTAAATTTCTCTGCCTAATAACATCAGGCAAAGAAAACACCTGTAAGTCAGATGATTCAAAATGAAGGAAACCAAAAGCAAAAACCCTTCAGTTTCTCCTTATACACTCACTGTAGGCAGAGCTGCACTCCACTTTCAAAAACTTTAAGAATACACAAACAAGCTTTGCTTCCAACAAATTAAAGCACAGTATTGAAAGACCCCAACCAGTTGCTGAGTATCATCTGGTATTAAAGTAACACAAAGCCACATATATCTAGTGGTCTGGGGGAGAAGAATGTGTGACAGAGGGACAGATAATTTCCCCATGCATTTTTATAACAGGTCATCAAATCTGACTACTCCAGGCTTTCCACAGGGCCAGAAAAGTAGGATGAGAAATTCCAGATAGTCCTAACCACATCCAACTGCTCTCAGTTCAGGACAAATTACATTTCAAAAGCAGCAAAGGCCTTCCTACCCTGGTCTCTTTGCAAGAGTGCTGCTGGTGTAGGAACTGTTTCATTTGGCCAATCAACAGCTGCAATTTTCTGAATACATCAAAACCTGATGTGCCATCAGGAAACAGGAGCTCACCTCCTTATCCAATCCAGGGAATATGTTTTGCAGCTTCTTCACAAGCATCTCTTGCCTCTCCCACTGTCTTTTGGGATCTGACTCATACAACTACGTTAAAAAAAGAAACCTGTTAGGTTTAATATAAATTACAAGTATAGAAACACACGAAAATCTAATCAATACTGCTCATCCTTAAAGAGGTGCTCCAAATGACAAAAGCAGCTAAGACAAATTTAAATTGAAGTGATTCCTCATACATAGTCAATGATCAACATAGGACCAAAGCTTTCATAAGTAAAGCAAATGTCCTCAGTCATGAAAAACTGGCACTCTTTACTTGATAAGCACAGGCAGTGCAAAGTTATATACCAAAATATAAGTAATTTAGAACTATCTAGTTTGTATTTCTTTAAAATCAAGTTATTAGTAATTCTGGATGATATTTAAGGTAGAAGACGGCAGCACTGACAGTCAGATTAGACTACCAAGCATGCATACCCACCAAAGCCTACAAAAATGTTAAATGGTGTGTTTATAGTGAGATTTCTATGTTAAAAAAAATCCACAAACACTATATCACATCATCAGGAAGTCACAACAAAAGCTGGTACATGTTTTCATGAGCAATAGCTCCACTAACAGCTACTATCAGCCTGCAAAAAGGGAGGTTTCTTACAAACAAGTGCCAAAACTTTCACATGCCACAAGTTGCTCCATTTTGTATTCACCACAAAGAACTACACAAGTTTCTTCATATATCTTTGTATGCAAAGTGGTTACAGATCTACTTATCTACAGCAGAGATACCAACAGGTTTGATCAATATTTACTTCGCTGGAAGCACAAACCAGATCACCCAGAAGCACTCCATGTAACAGAGGACATTATTCGTTTCCTCAGTGAGCCTACAGTGCGTTAAGAGTGCAGCTGCAGCTCGTACAATAGCTGGCAAAGTATGCTGTAGTCTTAGGAACTAGAGGGAAAAGGAAGAGTGGAAAAAAAAAACCAAAACCCTGCAAGTTGCCTCAATGTAGTTCTCTATAATGAGTACTAAAAACCCACATTCCAGATTTTTCTCCAATCCTTCCCCTTTTAATTTTAACGAAACTGTTGAGAACAGATATCAAACTGCTGCACAAAACCGGGTCCAGTGAAGCATTATTTGCTAGGCTGGCTAGGTAATAACTCAGTAAATTCTCCTTTTATAAATTAACCCAGGGGTTTGATGAGGAGGAACAAAACCAATTCACATCTCTCTTTCTGGAAGAAGGGGACTACACGTGATATTATTTTTGCTTTAATGGAAAACTTTATTTGGTTCTGACTGAGGACAATATTAGCCTATATTTCAACATGAAGACAGTCACACTCCACCAACCAGCCCCCAGTATTAACTGCAAGAATTCCCTTTATCTACCCTAAGTGTTTTTCAAGGATGTCTACTGGGACGCCTGGTAGATGGACTCAGGACAGCACTGTAGGTCTGTGCAAATCTGCCACATCCCAACCTGAATGCACCAGGATCATGACATTGCTTCTATTTATAAGCAGAGGTCAAAGTAATCATTCCTTTAAATGTAACCAATTCATTATTCTTAAAGATTTCCCTAAGTCATGGTTTCAAATATACAGGTAAGCAACATTACTTCTGTGACACAGAGTAACAGATGTTAACTTCATCTTTGCAGAAACACAAGGAAGCACCTGACAAGTCAAAGTGATCCATAACCTGTAATTCCCACTGATGTTCACAAATACTGAATGGTGCTCACCACCTCACATACTGCTACCTGTCAGCAACCACTTCCACCAAAGCAGGGAACTGGGTACTGTGATACAAATCCACAAGCACTGAAGAACAAAGCAGGTAATTCCAATCAGAATGCCAAGAATAAGTAAGTAGAAAAAACTCACTCAAGTGGCAAAATTTGAATCTGACTGGATTTTCTGGTAAAAGACAAACCAAGACAGGTAGTTCCATTTATTTTACAATGCACAGAGAGAAAAACACGGTACTTACAAAACTAGCTTTTGACTTCTTTGCAACTTGCTCATTTCTAGTTTTGCCATTTGTTGAAGAATCTCTTGCTTTCCTTTTACCAGAGGCAGCTTCAAAAAGAATTGACACAGAAAGGAAGAATTAGCTACTTTCATTAAGTTCACCCCAAAATAGTAGGATGACTACTGTACCAACACTGTAGTAGCTACTTATTACCTGCACAATATGTTTAACAGTCTCCTACTATAGTCCACAGATACACTGAAACCACTGAAACTTGAGGCAAATCAGCTGCTTGAAAGTACATGTTTATTTATCACTGTCTTCTTTAGTAGTTAGCAATTAATCAAGCAATTGCCTTTCATATATAACAACTGAAATAACATGTAATTCTTTTTTTGCAATTGCCACATGTTTTTGCATACAAATTGCACAAAGGTGTATCTGCCCAGGTTTTTATTCAAGCTCATATTTAATCCAGGCTGAATACCATCTGTGTGTTGGAATATGTACATCACTGACAATTTGGAAGTGCTGATGACTGATTTCTGGCTCAGGTGCACACCAAAGAGGTTACCAAACACTTTTTAACATTAAATCCAGATGTCTGAAAGAAAACTATGCATATCAAGTCTGTGATAACCTCATTACTTATGAACAGTCTGAGCCATAACTTTCTGACTATCTTTGGGCCCTTGTGATTATCAAGAGATTATCATCTCAGCATTGAGACCGGCCCAGCCAGGTGCATTTTCAGACTGTGCAGAGTTCATGATGGCAAGAACACGTTACCACTCTTGCTGCACATCACCTTTGCTTGAAGCAGCATTATCAGAACAAGTTAGCAAAAATTCCTAGTTCATGATCTGAAATTGCACTGCAAGTTAAATCTTTTTTTGAAGAGTGACTGCCTGAAGAGCTTTGATGTCTGATAAGAGCATCTCTGGCCAACCTCCCCTCCCAGCCTGCCACAGGAGACCAGTGTACAAGCACACAAAAGTAAGTACACTTATTTTCCAATCCAAAAGACTGCCTGGATGACCAAAAGAGTTTTAGTTTGGAAAATTAAGTAGCCACATCTTTGCACAGGAAGACATTCTGTGTAGAAATACTTTCAAAGAAATTTTCTGCTAGACTAATTCACTCGGAAATCAGAGAAGTGACATAAAAATACTTTAAAAATATATCATTAAAACATCCCAAAGGCAGAAAAGTATAAGCAATTCTTCCTTAAATGAAGGACCTAGCAGGAGATACCAGAAAACACTAATAAGATTATTTTTTTTTCCAAAGCCTCTGTTTTTATGTATATAAGTAAAAATCATGGAATCATAGAATGGTTTGGGTCGGAAGGCAGCTTGAAGATCACCTATTTCCAATGCTCCTGCCATGGAGGATGCACTTTCCACTAGGCTAGACTACTCAGAGCTCCAGCCTGATCTTGAACACTTCCAGGGATGGGACAGCCACACCTTCTCTGGGCAACCTGTTCCAGTGTCTCACCACTCTCACAATAAGTCATTTCTTCCTAATATCTAACCTAAACCTACTCTTTCATTTTGAAGCCATTCTCCCTTGTCCTATCACTACATGCTTCTGTAAAAAGTCCCCCTCCATCTTTCTTGTACTCTCTCTTCAGGTACTGGAAGGACACAATATATACAAGATGCAGTTCAAAGCATCCAGAGAATGTGCCAGTGGAGGGCAGGTGGCTCTCCTTCACCATTCAGACCTTGACCTTTCTGCCCAAGACCTAGTTTAAGCAATTTTGCCAGGTAAAGACATGCTACTAGCTTAAGTCTGAGAAATGTGTGATGCTCTTGATATCAAAGCTAAGAGCTGTCAGGTTCTGACAGATCTTCATATGCATATCTTCAGTATGTCACATCTAATCTTCATACCTGTAAAAGGTCTGGGATGTTTCTTGTTTTAGCTGTAATATTCATTATAAGCTATAAATAAAAGTTTCAAAAGGACAGAAAAATTGAAGGATATCTTGGTCACACTTTTTTAGCAAAGCCATGCTTCAGAAGACTGTCTTGCCCCGACCTCTCACACAGTCAACATTTCATAACAAGTAAGGCATATCATAAATTGACACAGATAAGCAGATGTTCAGTAATGTCTCCATTTTTAAAAAATGTGTCCAAAATGTGGTGATTTATACTATCACTTTCAGGCATGCTTAGTCCTAACTGAATATTTTATACAACAGCTGTGATTAGTGAGGATTTTGCTGCCAAGAAGATTTCTCTGTGGGCTTATATGGAAAGGATGTGAAACAACATTCTTCGATCAACATAAAAATGGCCAAAAGGCAGGGCCTACATACCAGAAATCAAAGTGTTTGAGTTCAAACACCATGAAATGCAACAAAGTTTAAGGATATATATTAGCTTAAAATGGTTTAATATTAATCATAACCACTGAAAAGTAATTATAGCCTTACAGGAAGGGATTTTTCAGGAACAGCAGCACTCAGAAGTAGTATGCATCTCCAAAATATGCCATCATACAAGAAATCCCATCTATAGAATCCAGCCATGCACACAGTGATAATCCCAAAATTTTGGTCTGGTGAGTCAAAAAACCCCACCAAACACAAAAGCAACCCTTCACTAAAATTAGCCTGAATGTTCTTATAGCTTTCTTACAATGCTTTACAATCTTTGAAGTCATATATAAAAATCAGAAGATGAAAATACAGTAAGTACAATGGGGGATTTGAATAAGAAAAAAATTTTATACTTTTAAAAGGGAGTCGAACTGTTCCCCTTCAGTTCCCTAGACATATTGCTTCCAAATCCATAGGATACTGCATGAAGACATGAACCACTCAGAAAAACTAAAATAATCAAGAATGATCATAAATAGCTTTTTCCATCATCTCCCTGAAAATCTCCCAAGAAATGGAGAACTGAACTGTAAACAGGCAGTGGTCTGCTTTTTATAATCGCATCGATATTCATACAGACTTTCCACCTTTTCCCCACCAACTCCAATAAATCACTCAAAAAGATTAAAACAAAAGATTTAACCCTGGGCTTGGGCCATGTCAAGAAATAAACGCAAAGGTCAAAAATTAACACTTTTTAATATGTCTAACACTTTCAACACTCCCACACCACATGCTGGGTTTTCTGTTTTGTTTTGATAACAGGATGAGGCTGCATAAGTTCAGGCAAAGAACAAACACTCCTAAATAAGCTCTGAGGGTTCAAGAGCATGGTTTGGGTGACATTTTGCAAGAGAACCCTGAGGATCTATCTGATGTTTAAGACTAACAGTTCTTATTCAGAATTACAAGCAAGTCTTGAAATCAACCTCAACACAAAACTGTGATGGGCCTTGGTACAAACAATATCTAGTTATGAATGGTTACATACTCCAGTATACTTTTTCCATACTAGCAGATTGCTTACCTACAACATCTAGGATTACTACTAACCCATTACTATTTGCCTCAAGATCTGGGCACAGAAGAAACCAGCAAGAACAGAAATCACTTAAGGACCCATGTGTAAAGCCATCCTGAGCTTCACACAACAAATGCCCCTTTTTTGCCTTATTTATGGATTTTGGTCTGCATCCTCTTTCCATCTTTCCCTTTGCAAGGCCTGTAAGTTCAATTTTTTGCTATTACAATAAACCAACAGTGTAACTTCTAGCATATGCTTTACCACTTTTTAACTACCTCCCAACGAATTTCAGAGAATTAGCTAGTGCTGCTAAAGGTCAGGTTTTGGTTTAGTTTCTTTTTAAACGTACCTTTGTCATTGAGCTTCAAACCAGCAGCTACTGCTTCATCCATTGTGCATGATGAGTCTATCAACTGCAAAACAAAAAAAAAAAAAATCAAGTGCTAAGTGGAGATATTTAATACAGTTGAACAGAGGAAGACAATGCTGGATCAGCATAAATGAAATACACCATAAGAACCACCCCCAATACACATGTATTATGAAATTCAAGAACAAAAATCAACAGGTACCAAATTAGCCAGACTGATCACATAAGCTGTATTTGGAAACACTTCAAAACACAGACCAGAAAACATTTTTAATACGATTTTATTTATTATCACTTTTTCCCTACTTAAACAGATCATGCAGATTTACTTAAAAGCTTTTTTTCAAAGACTATTCAGTGGTACCATCACAAAACAAGACACAAAAAAAGTAATTTATTAACACAAAAAGCATCTCTATACTGTTGCCACATTGGTCCATTTCCTCTGAGTATATGCATGAAATTTACAACACCCATCAAAGTTTATCTACAGTTCCCTGCAGTCCTAGATTCTTTCTCCATTCACATGTAATTTCAAAATAGACCCCTTTTACAAATTGTACATTGAGACTTTCAGAATGATTTTTGCAAGCGCAATAACTGCAAAAACAGCAGTTAAGACAACAAACATGAAAAAAACACAAAAAATGAAGTTACAGGGAATCCCAATTCCCAAGTATCTGTCAAGGTTTGGAAACAGCATCTTACAATTTTGCTATAAACACAGAATTTCCTTTTCAAAAGTCATGTGATTTTTCCTTAACAGCCTTCATCAGTTGCGTAAGGTTTGCCAGGACAGACTGTTCTAGATCCTTCATGAAGGAACAACAGATTTGCCTAATATTCTTCTGTCCTCCTTCAAAAACGCTGCAACTATGTAACTGCAGATAAAAATTTGCATAGCCTCCACTTCCTACAAAGTTCTGCTGATGGAGGAGCTATCTTACATTCTGAAAACAAACACCACCAGCACTACATACTGCTCAGTAGCTAGGTCACAAAATAGCAGTCAGATATGCCACATATCATTTCTAGCTACTTTCTAAACTACAACAAACTGTTATCAGTCTTTGGTTCAAAGCAATTCTACACAGACAAAAGCTGAAAAAAATACAGTCTGGACATACGCGATATCAATTTTATTGCAATGAGAAGAAAATGAGGAGAAAAATCCCAAAACTTCTATTTGTAATTCTTTTCTTCTTCCTAAAGTAAAGGAAGTCTAAACATACTGCTTGATCCCCTAGGAGCAAAACACCCTGCAGGGAGCACCAGTAAAACATCTATATTTCTTTAATGCCCTTTCAACAACCACGAAACTTAACAGATTAATTCAAACACATTTAGTTATGAAAACTGAGCTAGTGAAAACCTAGTTACCTATGAGCATTAAAAAGTAACTTTGTTAAAAACACATTTTACTGTACTGAATGTATTTTACTGTAATGAGTGACAATAATATCACAATGTTCGTGTATATTTGCACTGTACATTGGACAATGGCCAAGAGTATATCACATTCATGTCAGTATAATCAGAATAAATGACAATAAGTTGAAACTTCCTCTTTTTGCCTCACAGAAGTGCTAAAGTCTTTGCATGTTAAATGTCATAAATGCAGCAGTGCAATATTTCATCTACTGGAGAGATGGCAATGATTTCACTCATTCTGCCTTTAATCAGTTAGCTGCACTCCATCAATGGCAGTTCAATAATTAACAACAAAACCAGGCAGAATTAGGCTTAATTGCCACAACAGAAAGAAATAATAGAAAAATGCTTCATACACTGAAGTTTACTGTTGTTGAACTTATCTAAAGGTATTTATATAGCATCTGGGAACATTTATCACTTTTCGTATGTATCTAAGTGTCCACGTAATGTACTCACATATATATGGAAATGTTATGTTGCTGTAGTTCCCCTAAAATGCTACTTTTATACAGCCTTTTGATATCAACAAAATAACAGTGAAGACTTGTCTTGTGTGTGCGTGGCAAGGTTTGACTGGGGGGCAGGTTATAGGGGTGTCTTCTGTGAGGACCTGCTAAGAGCTACTCCCATGTCTGATAGAGCCAATGTCAGCTGGCTCCAAGACAGACCCACCACTGCCAAGGCTGAGTCCATCAGTGACAGTATTTCTGGGATAACAGACTTAAGATGGAAAAGGGGAAGAGGGGCAGGGAGGAAGGCATGCAACAGGAGAGAGGAAGGAGACTCCATAAAGAAACTGCCCTGCCCTACCAAGATCAGTAGAGAAGGAGGGGGAGGAGGAGCTCCAGGCACCAGAGCAGAAATTCTCTTGCAGCCCATGGTGAGGCAGGCTGACCCCCTGCAGCCCATGGTGAGGCAGGCTGTCCCCCTGCAGCCCATGGTGAGGCAGGCTGTCCCCCTGCAGCCCATGGTGAGGCAGGCTGTCCCCCTGCAGCCCATGG
>JAWWEW010000131.1:20586101-20659517 GCA_035583185.1 Anabacerthia variegaticeps | reverse complement strand
CATGGTGAGGCAGGCTGACCCCCTGCAGCCCATGGTGAGGCAGGCTGACCCCCTGCAGCCCATGGTGAGGCAGGCTGTCCCCCTGCAGCCTGTGAAAATCCATAGTGGAGCAGAAATCCACCTGCAGCTCATGGGGAAGCCCACATCAGAGGAGGTGGGTGCTGAAAGGAGGCTGTGACCCCATGGGACTCCCATAGGCTCCTGGCAGGACCTCTGGACCATGGAGACAGGAGCCCATGATGGAACAGGTTTGCTAACAGGACCTGTGACCCAGTGCAAGGGACTCACACTGGAAGCGTTTGTGTCTGAAAAACTGTAGAGAGGGACCCCCAGTAGAGAAGGGGAAGAACATGAGGAATCCTCCTGCTGAGGAGGAAGGAAGCAGTAGAGACATCATGTGATTAACTGACAGCAGTCCCCAGTTCCCCTGCACTGCTGGGGCAGGAGGTAGGGAAAATCAGGAATAAAATTAAGCCCAGGAACAAGGGAGGGATGGAGGGAAGGTGTTTTAAGATTTGGGTTTATTTCTATTATCCTTGTCTTGAACTGATTGGCAATAAATTAATTTTCCACAAGTCGAGTCTGTTTTGCCAGGACAGTAACTGGTGAGTGAGATCTCCCCATCCTTATCTCGACCCAAGAGTCTTTCACTCTATTCTCTTGCCTATCCAGTGGAGGAGCAGAGCCAAAAAGCAGCTTTAGTGGGCACCTGGCATCCAGACAGGGTCAACCCACCACAAGGCTGGCTGTTCCCTGTAATAAAGCCAGAGCCATAGGAATACTGCCTATGAAACAGTCATCAAAATAAATCAAAGAACTGAGCATTATTACTTTTAGTAATTCTTGGTCACTTCTTTGGGGAAAAAGTTCCTTCAGTGTTTGCAGCTTTGAGTCTCTGATGTCTTCCTCTACACCCTTCTTCACAGCTGGCTGCTGATCCCCACCATTTACAAATGCCAGCTTGGGCAGTTCATCTTCAGACTGTTCAGCATCATCGGACTGTTCAGAGCTACAAAGAAAAAAAAAAAGGCATTAAAATGTCTTTTTGATTATGAATGTTTTACTTTACCAGAACATTACTGTAAACTAAAACCAACAGGATCACACAAAATGTGTTTAAATGCATTCAGTAACAATGACTTTGTCCTGAGTGGAGGTAAGAACAATCTGCTGTTTACACTAAACACATTTTCACTTAGCAAGGGCAAAAAGAAAGGAAGAATGGATGAGGGAAATAACACGACTTCCTCTCATACTGTGCTATATAAAAGGTTACTTGCCAATTTAGCAACAACCACCTTAATACATTTCATCATTTCAGCCACCTGAATTACATCAGTCCACCTCAAGTTTGTCTCAAACAGTCTCGCTAGTGTTTATTTGCCCAACAGATAAACAGATGTTGATTAAGATCTTTGTAAACACTTTCCAGGTGCAGTATCAACTCTGCCCTAATTCTCATGTCACTGAGAAAGAAAATTCAAAGATCCTTATGCAGCATACTAAACGTATCACGAGAAGAGTCTTTCAGAAAAAAAACAAGAGTTGACTGGAAGGTTTATTATGAGAGCTAACATGCAGAAAAAGCAATCCATATGTATCTTTCACAATATTCAGTTGCACAAACCAGTCTGAACACAAGCACAGGTCTCCCATCCTACTTCCTTTCATAGACACATATGAATCTCCTTTTGTGACTGCAAATTAATTGAACTGTATGGAGTTTGCCATTTCATGAGGATTTCACCATCAGAAAGGCTTGCCTGCAGGTCTCTCTACACAGTGTAGGTAAAAGACTAAAAATAAACCTGGTTTTCCACACTACATCTTTCTTAAGCAGCTGCAAGGGGCAGATTGCAACACAATTCTCGAAAAAACAGTAACATGCCACTTATATAAAAGATACACACAGAGAACCATAGAATCCTTTTTGTTCAAAAGGCATACACAACTACATGGGCTCTCTGGTTGTGCCTCTTAAGGGTAAGAAGAAATAACCAAAATTCTTCCTCATTCCACCAAGCTATCAAGTTGTAAGTCTCAGAAGGTGAATTCTACATTCACAAAAAAAAAAAAAAGGTCTTAATGAAATGTCCAATTAAAATTCTGTTGGCATATTTCTTATCTTTTTGCACTGATAGGGAAGAAGGTTTCTTTAAAAACTGCATTTAAAAGAGAAAAATCTATCCAAATGAAAATACTAACACTACAATTATCCTATCTTTTCGTATCAGGGAATAACATCTAGATACTTGTCAACAAGGCCAGAGTTGCAAACATCATAAATCTTGTCCTCTCTGTACAGTCACATTCTTATCAAGCATGAAGAAACACCCACTTAACTGCTAAACAACCCAGACCCACAAAACGTTGTGCTAGATTTCCTTTTTTCCAACAGAGTCCCGCCAGTGACTGGTAGCAATGTATGTGGCACACTTCCTTTAAGGAAAGACATGTTCTCTACTCTATACTTTCTGCTTTCTGTTCAATTCCTTATTAAGAATGAGGGAAGGTAGGATGCTCTACAAAAAGAAAAACAAAAGAAATCACAAACCCCTCAAGAACTAGGTAACACATGCACTAAAATGCACAATGCAGACAGTCAAATGACCAATTCTGTGCAAAACCAGGCTAAATTCAGCAGAAACCAGAGCTCCTAAGCCTGGACAGATCCAAGCTAACTCCTACCACACTCTCACTATTGTCTGTTAAAAACAATCAGAACAGTCACTTGTGAGAAGCTTAGTGGGTTCCATACACATCAATTAGCATCTGAGACAACACACTATGCTGAAGAGTCAGACACTGGGGTGCCTGGTGCATAAGAGACAGTACCTGCCCAGAGACAGCAATGTGACTCCTAGAGGGATTGATCCTAGAAGCAGTGCAACTACATTTATGCAGCACTGCACAAAAGCCAATTTGGTGCGTGCAACCAGCTGGCCATCCTGTATCCTTGCACAAGCTACAACTTAAATCACAGACAGAAACAGGAGCTTACTCTACTATTTTTTTTTTTCCTCCTTCTCAAGCAGCTGCCTTCAAGTGGAAACTCTGGGGAAGATGGATTAAAAAAAAAAATTAAAAATACAGATTTTCAGGTAATAGCAGCAGGAATATGCATTATTTCACTTCTGCTGGTAAGTTTCAGTAGCTCCATGCCCTGCATAGGACTGAAAATCTGACAAGAGACTACACCTGTTAAGGCTGTGTCTCCCATAAGTTTTCTGCAGATTAGTTCAACGAAATTACAAAAAAAAAAAACAAAAAAACCGGCTAAGCCATCTTGTTTTGTTTAGCACAAGAACATTTAAAGGACACAGATCATTGCCACACAGACATGTAAGTAGCAGGGGTTTCTTTAAACCATTCCAAATGGTTGTAGATGTCCGTCCACATTTTGTCTCACCTGCACTCTCATTGGTGAATTTTTAGCATGCACACAAGTGACTCCTGCACAGTGGCTCTTCCCTCCCAGTGCATTCAAAGATATAGATTTCCAAATCACTTAGAAAGAATGCTTTCACTAACCACAGCAAACACACCATGCAACTAATACTTAAGTTTACCTCGGGAACTCGTACTACACACTGAAGCTCTACTTGCTTTCCTGTCCACTACAATTTCATATTAAAAGAGTGAGAAACAAGCTAAAATCAACTCCAACAGTTTAAAATTAATCCAGGAAATATTTTAGGGTTATGTTTTGAAGTTCCATTAAGAGGATTTCAGAGGGGCAAATGTATAAACATATAAATGTACAGACATCACAAAGATCATTTAACATCATGGAACTTCACTCTCTGAGAAAATGTCTTAGCTGGATACTTGTTCCCTGGAAATCCAGTAGAGTTTAGTTAGGGGCAGGTATATCAGAAAGGAGTATACCAAAACCCAACCTAGCCTCTGATTTTCAATTCAATATTTCAACTTAGAACACCATATCAGTTTGCACGATCACTACAGAAGCCTGGTTTGAAGCTTACATTACAGCCGTGTCTCTCCTCAGAGCACTGTTTTCTTTCACAGCACTGAAGTGTCTTGGTTCTTCATCTTCGCTGTCTGAAAACGCATCTAGGACCTGCACACCCCGCTGAGGCTTGAAATAAGATTGTTTCTTTGTCCTCTGAGCTTCAGGAGTTTCTGGGATGGTAGGATACTCTGCGCAAGCCATTTCGATAAGAGAAAAAAAAGAAGACAACTTATAACTTCAAATATTTATTTGTACTTAAAGCATCAGGTAGCTGTGATTTCTTCTGTAGAGATACCAGCCATTCAAACAGAACTCACATCCTTATCCAGAGAAAATTCCTGTCAGCCATATTACTTAAAAATTCTTTATTTCTTAAAAAAACTTACCTGGCAAAAGATCTTCAGCCCTCTTACATAAAATAAATAATTTTTATACCACAAAGTTTAAGAGAAGATGTATTTTAGGTTAAAAACTACTTATTAATACATATTTCTTTTTGGAGCAAGATCCTATGAACTACTTCCAGGATGATCAGAACACAGATAGAAACACAGGCATATGACTGAAGAGAGGAAGACTGATGCACGGAGCAGAGAACATGATGGCTGCAGAGAGCATTTTCTGTGTGAAAGAAATCTTGCAGAAAATAAATTTAAAACAACTCCCTGTTGCAGCATTGGATGGAAAAATAGATAAATCCTAGAAGTACAAGCAATTTATTGACAGAGGAAACTAACAGGTTTTGAAAGGGAAAGGTACCCAATAAACTTTAAATAATATGATACCAAATGTTACAGAGTGCACTACTGAAAAGAAAGAAAATAACTGTAAAATGGAGCTTAACAGGTGTTAAAGAGACGGGGGTGAGTGTAACTTAAATTTAATATCTATGAGGAAACATATATAAGGGTTCAGTGAGAGTTGGAAAAAAGCAATCACTGAAGCTTTAAGACTTTGTGTTGTTAAACAAAACTTCCCGGTCTGACCACCCAGTGGTCAGTCACACTGGCACCCTCCGAGCTGGGATTGAGGTCCCTTCACAGCTACACACCCACACTCAGTCAGGCCAGGTTTCCCATAGCAGAGTCTCAGATGTCCAGATACTTAATATAATTTAATCATGATACAATAACTAGATAACAAAATAACAACTCGAACCGGTGTCTCCCAGGAGTGACCCTGAACAAAACAAACCCTGGGCTTTTAAACCCCCACAGTCTAAGCAGGGGAAAGATCTGGTCATTGGCTCCTGCTGTGTCCTTCAGTGTCCAGTCACTTGGCCCTTGCCAGAGCCTCCTGCCTGGGGCTTCTGCCCGCCAGAACTCAACCTGCAGCTCAAACAGCAGCTGCACTCTGAGCTACCTGCGCTGAATGGGTTCCTCAAGAGGGTGATCTTAGCTATGAATAGGAAAAACCCAGGATAAGGGGCAGAAGAGCCAGCTATGAAACTCCTGGCAAAGTTGTGTTTTAGTAGTATAACAGGCAGTGTAAGTCCTGTTATAGAAAGATCTTAAATCCTCATAATGCAAAAACAGATTCATAGGCATCCTCTCCCCTCTTAACACAACCATCCTTACTTAAAACTCATGTGCCTGTAAACCAAACACCAGTGGTGCTGCTAACTCTGGAACAACTTCAGCTGAAAATAAAGCTAGTTTCTTCTGTCTCCCTTCAGTAAAGCTGAACTTGCCGAATCAAATGACTACAAAGTGTAACATCAGTTTTCAAAGCTTATTTGCCAGCTGACACTAGACACAGATGAAGCTAGAATAAATTAATATGATAAATGCAGAAATGAGCTAAATGAGCTAGTACCTAATTCCTTTATCTGTGATAAAAGGCCTCGATCTTAACTGAATTATCATAAAAATCTAAAGCTTTCCTATCACTTTCAAAACACAATAGAGGATTAAGGTAATGGTTTTTAGAAAGGGTAAAAGCCTCAATTTGCAAATTAATGTTGTTCTCTTGGAAAGCCCATACACATGTAAATTCAGGAATGCCTAAGAAGTATTAGTTCTGAAGCAGTAATACACTGTACCAAGACCGACCTCCCTGCATCCAAGACCAACATGTTGGCAGTCAAAGCTTCCTCAGCAGTACCTTTTTCTATCTGTCCATTTTTGGAGGTGATGTGTTGCTTCACGTGGTGATGCAGATGCTTCATCTGAAAACCATTTAAGTTTTTAGATGAAGAATTGAGAAGAGCAAGAGAGACCTTTGCAAATGTAGCAAAGTTGGGTTAGCAGAGCAAGGGTTACCATAATAGGACAGAAATAGAAGACACATAAAAATATGTGACTGGAAATACCAAAACAGATCTATAAGAAACCCAAGAAGCTGATGTAGAATGAAATGAACAGATTTGATCAAGCCAGTTTTCATGATCTTGGCCTTGTAGGCTAGATTTAATTCCAAACATATTTCTCCTGCAAGTAGCATGGCACAGAAATGACAGCACTCACACCAACTTTGCTAAGAAGGATCGTTATTGGATTTTAAACCAAAACAAAAACATGAGAAGTTTTACAAAAAATAGTACAGTTTTAAAAATAACTTTATTCTTTACAGTATAAACCTTGGGTGAGGCTTATATTTAAATAAAAAGAGTATTCGCTGTTTCACTTGGTGACTTCTCATTTTATTTAGCAATCACTGTTCTGTCTTCATGACAACCTCTAATTCCCATACCTATAAAAGACTGACTGGGGAAAAAAGAAGCCAAACAAACCAAAGAACATTCTAACTCTCAAAAAAAACCCATCTCCCCTCCACTGAACAAAATCCCTTAGTAAGGGTGGGGTGGCAGGGGGAGAAGTGGAAATCAGGAGTCCTCATATTTAGAGCAAATTATAACCTTGTAGAGCAATAAGAGATTAAAGTTATTGCCACAACATGTAGTTATCAGAGGCAGCATTTTCTGATTATAGGCAGTTAAAAAGAACTATTAAGGAATGCCTGCAATCATAAGACCAGTATTTAACTCTAAGGCCAGAAATAAGAACACACAGAGGTATCCCTACCTGTAGACATTAACTTCAAGACTAAAACCCAACAACAACCCATTTTTGCTATCACAAGAGAACATACTGCCCCTAAACGTAACCTCCTACTCAAACCATATGTCACACTGAGAAAGCCAGCTTATTCTCTCCCAAGTAAAAACAAAACTGAAGTAATGCTTCAATGCTTACCATGTTGACTAACACTGTCCAACAAACATTGTCAAATGGAAAGCAACTTCCACCTAGTTTAGAAAAGTAGTATCAGGCATATGCTGCTCAAGTTTACAAGCAAATAAATATTCCATTTTCAAAGGAAGGCCTTAATCCTACAGGTCAGCGTTACTGTAAGATGTTTCTTAAACAGGTCCTTTTAAAATTATTATTACTCCAACCTATCTTCCTGTGAACCCTCAGAAAAGTTCACTAGGTACTGCAGGCATCACCAGAAATGCTTTAAGTAGAATTATACTCTATGAACCAAAACATGGGCAAAAGATCTGACTTCCTCAGATCATAAAGGAAATGACAACAGGTGAGAACAAAAAAGTGCAGTCCCAGTGTGAGTGAACCTCAGCATTGTAACCTGAAAGTGCAATCATTTGGGATACACATTCGAACAGTATGAAGAGGATATCAATAAAATCAACCATCAATAACAGCATTATATATCATAGTTTAATCTACAACTTTTATTTCAATTAATTGTTGAAGCTTGAATACAAATCTCATTTTGAAATTAATGATAATAATTATTCTAGTTTCTAGTCTTCTAATAGAGTTCTGTTCCATTTCTACAACTGGTATAATTTCATTATGCTAGCACACCAGACTATTTACATAATAAAAAACATAAATGATAATTAAGAAGATATGTTATTGTTTTCTTAACAGACTAATATTAACCAAACTATTCAGTAATACTAATTTATATATAAAATTGTAGTAAGCCACTCCAATGCATTTTTCCAACTCTTTACACCTATTTTTCAGGTACAATTTGATAACTTTCCCCATAGTTGGTTTCCACCACTCAGTTAAGTGGTGTTCAAAATTACTGCCTACAACTCGGCTGCAAACATACTACAAGCTGTGTCATTTTGAATACACACAAGTGTACCAAGATGACCAATTCCTCTGGCCATCCTACCACAAACTGCATAAGGTGTGCATGTTTAATACAAAGTAACAAGAAGCATTACATACAGACATAGCTGGGGCACAAAACCATCTACCAGTATTAGTTTGTTCTGGGAAAACAAAACTAAAAAAAAAACAGCTAAAAAGATAAGTGTTTCATGACACAATAGACATCTGACTATTTTTTTCAAAGATGAATGAAATTAAGACAATCGTATCTCTTTGTCAGATGCACATTTCAGGGCACTTGATAAAACAGGAATCTGAAGAAATACCTAGGACATTATACTGAACTATTTGTGCTTCTGAAGGAAAAAGTCTGATTTTAGAATTCTTTTTACATACACAATATGATTACACGATACCAAATGAAACAGGACAAAAAAAAGTCATCAGCTATTTAATAGGTGTTTTTGTTCATGTAAGTGAAATAAAGAACACTCTCCTGTTGTTTGCCCAGTTTCCTGTACTACTCTTTTGTTAAACCACTTTGTCTTCAGAACAGGAGCAATTGTTATGCTGACATGATTCAGTGAACATTAGGGGAAGTTATTTTTGCTTAACTTAAACTCCTTTTTGTACAGAACAACTCAATAGTCTGTTTTGTTTGTGTGTTTAGCAGTAGAGAGCACACGGTGCTCTCCGTGACAAAATCTGAATGGTTTATTTTTGGTTAGCTTCTGTAGATGAAGAAAGTGTGATTTGATTTTCAAAAGTTATTAATTCTTTTAAATACATTACATAACAATGATGTGAAAATAAGTAAGGGGAAAAAAGTCTCTAAACCATTCCAACTTCTTTAAACGCTCACTATCTGTGAAAGATGAAACACTATGTAAATGTAAATCACTTCTAATTACATTTCAGTTTTAAATGTTAGTTAGTAACCCGGTTCCACACCAGCATTTGATCTCTTATTTCAGTTGGGCACTTGCTATAACTTTGCCTGCTCTTGTATTCTGCTCAGTTTTACTGTTAGCTATCATCTCCTACTATTTTCCCTCACAACTGCTCACCCTTCCACTACAGTTCTTTTAGGCTCTCCTTCATCTTTCATTATCTCATACCTAAACTCATACTTATCAATTGAATATTTCATCCCTTCTCCTCCCCAGTCCTATCCCTGAAAAATTTAAGCTAAGAGAGACCAGGGTTTTGAAAAACAACAAGCTCCAAAGTTTGTTGGCAGTTATGGTCTAGTTACATGCTTACACTGGCAAAGTCCACAGGCAGATTAAAGGAAGTATAATACTATAAAAAAATGAATCACTAAGACAAATAACCCACAAAACAAGCAGCACCATCCATTACCTCATGACTACGCTCACAGTTCAAGAAGGGTCCCTGCACTCAAGTAACTCCTACACAGCACAAGACAGTGATTTATCACAAACAGGAAGACAACACCCTATTCGAACACCTGTTCCGCCTCCTCAGAGTGCTTGTTTTTCCAGACAACTATTACAAATCACACACCCCCAGAAGCCAGAACTAACAGCTGCTTGCTTCTTCTGTTAAGTTCTCCTTGTCACCAAAACGTTCTTTTGTTAGTGGACAGGCAACTCAGCTCCAGACTGGCAATTCTCAAGCCAAGACTTCGGACATTTCACAAATACGTTTTTAAGCAAAAAACATGGATTGATATTTACTCATGAAAACAGGAGGGCACTCCAGTCAACTGAAAACAGACAATCTGCACAAAACCAAAATACACTGAAAGGTAAATACCCATCTAGTGTAATTCTGACTTGGCTCAGCTTTACAAGAAGACCTTCTCCTTGCACATGAAAGGTTTTCTGCTATCGCACAGATAAGGCATTATGATAAACCGTCTTCCACCAAGAGAAAGTCTTGTGCAGAACAAATGTAGTTAAACAACAATACAGTGTTGTTCCATTTCTGAGTAAATGCATAGTCGGAGTTGGTCTGACCTCTGACATGTCTTGTACCTTGACAACTGTATCAGAAGTTATATGGACTGTCTGAGATGAATCAAATAATCAGCAGCAAGTAGCGTCTGTTCTCCCAATCTTACTCCTTCAGTCACAAAAAAACCACTGGCGAATGTGATTATGCAGTTAACAGCCATTTCAGTTGTTTATTAGGATTAACCAACGAAACCAAATAGGAACAGCACACCTCTACTCTATCGGCCAAAGGAAACCAATAAACTAAACAAACAGGTCTTTCACACTTCCCTGAAAATCACAAGCTTTTGCCTGAAAAGAGGAAGAACACTGATGCAAAACTATTAACACAGTCTGCTTGCGAGAATCAGTGACAGGTTTCTCAGTCCTTTACAAAATCAGGCCCAACCGAAAAAACCTGTTTTGGTTTTTTTTTTCCTTTCAGTTTCAGCTGTAATATTCCACATTGCCTTACTCTACTCTACTCCATAAGTTGTTTAGAGTGTTGTGCTTATCAAGCAACTAAAAACTATATTTTTCTTTGAAAACCCTGAGATGTTAGTGTAAAATAATTATCTGTAACCAAAGTTATTATACAGGAAAACAGACTTTCAACAGTTGAAGCTTATTTATTCAACTTAAAAAAAAAAAAGCAATTTGAGAAGACTTCCAACTTGCACGGGTTCAATTAGAGCATACGCTATTACAAATGAGGATACTTCTGTGGAAATTGTGAAACGTATGCACAGAAAAACACTTGTAAAACAAGTAAAGAAGAGGAAACAAAAGACAAACACCAAACCAAATATTATTTCTAGAAATTATGTACTTACACTGCTCTTATGCACCTGACTCACCAGTTATATCTGTCACATCCGAAGCAGGAGTACCGGGCCTGTTGCTGTCGTCTGTAGCTTCATCCTCATCCCCTCCGGCGGCACTGCCCACTGCAGCAGCACCCGGTGCCTGCGCCCGGGCCGCGGCCGGGGACAGGGCCTCCGGCTCCAAGCCCTTCCTCTTCTTCTCAAAGCGAAACCGGTCCAAATTGTAGAGACTCATATTCTCAAACTATCCCTGCCGCCCGCAGGGCTCCTGGGCCGCCTCTGTGGGAAAACCGGGGAAGAGGAGAAGGCGGGCAGGGCCCATCAAACACACGCCGGGAGGAGGCTGCTGAAGGGCCCGCCCGAAGGGCCCCGGCGCTCCCTCGACCCGCGAGCCCGGGGCGGCTGTCAGCCCGCGGGAAGGGACTGCCCCCTGCCCCTGCTCCCTGCCCCTGGCCCCGCCCGCCTCCCCTCACGGCGCCGGCCGCACCCGGGCACCGGCGGCGAGCCCCGCACGCACCTGTCGCGCACCGCGGCCGACGCGGCGAGGAGCTGGGAGGGAGCGGCGGCGGTGCCGGAGGGTGCCGGGGGGTGCCGGACGGCCCCGGGCAGGCGTGTGGGGCGGCGGTCTGTGAGGCGAGGCCAGGCCAGGCCGGGCCGGGCCGGGCCGGGCCGGGCCGCTCTGTGGGGCCGCAGTGCCGGGCCGGGCCCGGGCGGCGGGAACACCAACACCGCTGCGCGGGGCTGACGGCGCACGGAGATGACGTCACCACCCTCCCCCCGCCCACCACACCCGCCCCGCCAATCGCCGCGCGCGGGCGCGGGCGCCTTCGCGCCTTTCCCGTGGGTAGCGGCGCGCGCGCGTCCCTGAGGGCCGGGACCGGGGCCGGGGGCGGGTCCCGTTTGGGGCGGGGGAATCAACCCCGACTCCCCCACAGCCGCCAGGGGCTTCCCCGCTGTCGCCGTGGCAAGGCAGGTGTTCGCCTCCCAGACCCTCGCACCGCACGAGTGCTTGTGATGCGGCATCGCTGTGCACTCACCAGTTGAGAACTGGGTGGAGGGACCGCAGGAGAACCGTCAGGAAACATCTGGAGCCCTAAAACACGGAGCCATGAGATGCTTGGGGTCGGAAGGGACCTCAGCAGATCATCGTGTCTACCTCCCTGCCCTGGGCAGGGACGCCCTCCACTATCCCAGGCTGCTCAAAGCCCCATCCATCCTGGCCTGGAGCATTTCCAGGGATGGGACACCCACAGCTGCTCTGGGCAACCTGCCAGTTCATCACCACACTCACAGCAAAGAATTGCTTCCTAATACCTCATTTAAACCTACTCTTTCAGCTTGCAGCCATTCCCCCTTGGCCTGTCACTGCATGCTCTTGTAAAAAGCCCCTCTCCATCTTTCTTGTAGGCTTGCTTTGGGTGCCCGAAGGACACAATTAGGTCACTCCTAAGCCTTCTCCAGGCTGAACAATACCAACTTTCTCAACCCTTTCTCCTAGGAATGCTGCTCTGCTCCTCTAATCTTGGTGTCCCTCCGCTGGTCTCACCCCAACAGGTCCATGTCCTTCCTGTGCGGAAGACCCCAGATCTGGATGGAGCACTCCAAGTGGGATCTCACCAGAGTGGAGCAGAGGGGCAGAATCACCTCCCTTGACCTGCTTTTGGTGCAGCCCAGGACACGGTTGGCTTCCTGGGCTGCAGGTGCACATTGCTAGGTTGTGTCCAGCCTCTCCTCCAGCGACACCCTCAAGTCCTTCTCGGCAGGGCTGCTCTTGATCTGTTCATCCCCCAGCCCTGATAGCAGGGATTGCCCTGACCCAGGTGCAGCACCTCACACTTCGTCTTGTTGAACCTCATGAGATTCCCGTGGGCCCACTTCTTGAGGCTGTCCACGTTCCTCCGGATGGCATCTCACCCTCCAGGTGTGGATTTAGGGCAGTTTTCAGCTTAGGTTCCTCAACATGCTTCCAGGATCATGTGCCTTTGGCAAGATGGATGGAGAAACACCTCCTTTTGAAGTCTTGGGTTAGGACCCACTGCCAGACTGGGCTTCAGCTGATGGTGTGTGGGGTGGCAGGGTACATGCAGCAAGGTCTATACACGCAAAGGCCCCTGAGGTCACCTGGCATTGCACAGAGAACCTTGCCAGGGCTGAAATGGTGGCCTTAAATATTGAAGTAGGGAGAGAGGTAACAACACTAACTTTACACATCTCCCCTTCAAATACCAGCCATCTGTGAAATAAAGTGTTTCAAGGCCTGGCAGAAATGAATAAATATTATACTGGGGAGCCAGGTGCAGCAGCTATTAAAAGCATTCTGGAGAGACTGTGCTAGCTAACAGAAAAACAAAAAGAAAAAGCCATTTCCCCCTCCGTTGTGCCAGCCCTGTAGTGCTGGGCTCACAAAGTGCTCCTCTACCGTTGATGTTATTTGCCTTTTAAATTGGAGCAGTCCAGACAGCAGACCGAGGATCGTGGCTGTGCTGTACTAGGTTGTGTGCCACTGTCAACATTACTTATTGCTAAGCTGCATGGAGGAGGGCTCATTGTGTTGTCTGACAAACCGACTACATCCTGAAAGCCGGAGGTGATCCTCTGGTTACCTCTACCTGGAGTTTCTTTGTATCAAACTTAGTTTCTGTCACCAGTAGTTAGCACATCTAAGTCTTGGCTACCTCATACTAAATCATGATAACAGTGATAATAAAGGTTTCTGAAGGTTTCCTTCATGGACATTGGTTGCTGCTCCCTTTGCCACTCTGCCTTTTACAATACATCATGGTGCTCAACAGTTGCGTTCACTCAGCGCGAGCAAATGGTTCGAGTCATTTGTGTCTGATTCCAATTCTCCTGCCCTTTTCATCAGGCAAAGGGCAGGGAGAGGTGGTATGGGCTTCAAAAGGCTTTTACATCTTGCACATTTAAGTAGTATCTCCTCTTACTCCAGCCTCAGAGCTGCAGCACAACAGGTTGTGACGTTGGTTTCCACTAGAGTGAGAAAAAAGCCTCAGTACTGAGCAGGCAGGCAAGCTTTTAGAAGCAAAAGGATTTGGAGGAACCATTTTCCAAATCAATCTTCAGTGAAGATGTCTTGCCTCCAAATCAAATATTAATCTAATATTTGGATAACAGATGCGTTGAAATTTGTTGGAATCTGCATTCTGCTAATCCCAAATTCTAATAAGTGGCAGTAAAAAGAAGAGAAGATAGATCTTCCCCACAGAGGGGGATGTCAAGGCACAGGTGGATTTGCAGACTGGCTGGTTCACAGTGTGTTCGATGCAGTTCAGAGATCATCTGAGGCTATCCCCTGAGGCTGTCCTCTGAGGAGGGAGTTCCAGGGCTAGGCTCACTGTTGACATATAAAAAGGCAACTGGCCTAGGGCTTTCATGCAATCAAGAGGTCAGTCTGAAAACAGGAGAGGGTTTTGCCTGTCAGCACATGCTCAGATTACTACCGACTGGAAAATCCACACACTTAAAAGGCAAGTTAGCCCAGAAATGGGAATAGGGCAGCTGGTAGATGCATCAGCTCCTTCACAAAGCTGGTGAGCTTCTTTGCAAAGCATTAGTACTGCTGTAAGCATCTCTGATGTGCTTGCCTCATGCAAACTATAGCAACACATGTAAGTATCTGAATTTTAAAAACACTGACAAGGCTTAGACCACTTTTTCGATGAGGAGTGGTTAAGAAACTATACATGTGAGAGTTGTCAAGTTGCATTGTTTGGCTGACTTCAAGGATGACAAATGTAGAGAAAAATGGGTTGTGAAGCTGCAAAGCTGAAAGAGGAATATTAGAAAAGCTGAGAAAAGAAATATGAACTGGAGAAAGCAAGTGTGATGGGGAGCATACACTTGGGTCAGTCTGTATTTGTGACTCAACAAGGCAGTCAGGAACACCAGTCTTGGGGAAAAAAATTAAGAAAAACAACATAAATTCCAGAACTTGGGAGAGAGAGTAAGTTCAAGATAAGAAAGCATTACAATGAAAGGGATTAAATTCAACACTCCAGAACATGTCATATTTTAATAGCATTGTGTTAACAGGAATTAGCATGGACCTAGAAAATGCTGCAGCAGATTATTTCATTTTTTTACAGTGCTTTGAACTTGAAAAGGCTGGGTAATTGGTAGGTATTAGTATTATTAACAAACTATGGTGAATTCCTGGCAAGCAAGGCAGGCAAAATGTCTTTTTTGAGGTGCTAATGACACCGATTAGACAGCTCCTGCTTACTGAAGGACTGATAGATTGCTGTCTGCTATTGTTTTGAAGGCTGATTTGTGAGATTTTTTTGAAGAATGGTAGCAGAAATTTGAAAAGAATCTATTTATATACAGAATTGCTTTTATATGCAGCATTAGAGCTGTTAAATGTGACTTGTTGTTACTTAAGCTACAGTTTTGTTGCTATGCCAGTGATAGAGGAGCATACCAGATGGTATGTAGGACTTCTGAGATCATTAGAGAGGTTTATAGAGTAGTGATATATAATAATGGCCCAAACACTCAGAGAAGCAAAAGGAAACAAAAAATATCACTTTAAAATTACTCATTTTGAAATTGATGCAAATTGAATTTGCATTATCTTTAGTAGAAGTAAATTCAATTTTAAGAGTTTGATAATAGTAGTTAATATATGTTGAGATAAAGAGTCACATTTTATGTTACATTTTACAAATTGATGAGGTAGTAAAATTGTTGTTTGTTAGTAAACAATGAGCCAAGGCAAAATGTGTTTGCAGTCATTCTTAACAAGTCTCTGTTGTTTCAGCTATTGTTCGTGCCCTTTTTGTGCCCTGTCAATTCAAGATGTATTAGTGGGGGTGCTGCTTTGCATTGGGGGAAGGTCTACATTAACTACAACACAAGAACACACTGAAGTTTTACTGTGGTATAAAATCAACAGGGTCTGTGACACAGATAGGTCCTTACAGCACATCTGTTGGGGTTTGCCCCCTTATACTGTATAGCATGGGTGGAAAGTGTTTCTGCTTTGTTATAAATTGTGAGCAACAAGAGAAGTTGTCAAATGCAAATGCGTTTGCACTCCATCGTCTGCTGGCCCGTAGCACATGCTGTATATGCTGAGCAGCGGAATGTGCAACAGAAAAGTTTTGCCTTTTTGTCTCTGAGTTTCACTTCCAAGGAACTTCTACTTATTGTAAGGAGTCCTGCTTCTCTTTCAAATTTGGTTGAAATTTGGGTGTTCATTTCAGAAGTTTTTGGGGGATCAGGAGGAGAATTTACCTGATTGGGAGCTTGTCCTCTCCTCCTTCGGAAGCTGGGCTAAATGTTATTTAACAGCAGTAAAAAACCCCCACAAAACTAAGCCAACAGCAGAAAACAAACCAACAAATAAAAACCACCCACAAACAAACAAAAACCCAACTAAACAAACTAACAAACAAATAAAAACCAACCAAACAAAAAAAAAAAGACCGAGCAGTAAATTACAGTAATTTGAAAATGTCATGTTAACTCCTGGAGAAAAGCCCAAAGGGCATTTCTGGACTGTTTAGGTGCTGAGAAGTTGCCTTGGTCTTACAGGATCATGATAGTGTGCCATGGGGTTAGGAGTGCAAACTCCAGTATTTGCATTGTCAAGCTCATCTGATTATCACCTCTGGCCTTCATATGCAAGGTCTTGGAAGGGACACAGAGCAAACTCATGCCTACACCAGGGGAGTTATTCTTTCACCAGGTGTCACCTATTAATGCTCCTGCACACTTAGACTTTCCTCATTGTTTCTGTATCTTCTTCTTCATGTGTAATTTTATTCTTATAAGCTTTCCTACACAAAGCAGGAATCACTCTTGATGCATGCTAAATAGTACTGATTGAAAGGAGCAATGCCTAATCTATTGCTGATTGCACAAAGAGTAGAAATCCACTAGTTATTTCCAAGCAATACTTTCCGCTTATGAAATAAAATTTTGAAAACATGTATTTTATCTGAATATTGAAACATTTATGATTTTTTTTCCTTAGAAAAAAATGTGAATATTACTTTTAAAGTGTTTTGTATTTTCTCAGCGTCTATTCATGTTCTTAGAATAATTAAACTCTGTGCAGTACCAGCACTGGCATAATGCTTAAGTAAAGGATTCAGTCCAGGGGAAACAAAAAAATGCAAAACTTTACTGCTTTCCATACCTGTTGGAAACGGTACCACTTCCATTTTATGTAGCTCTTGAAGGTGTGGACCTTATGATATTACAGTTGACATTTCCTTTTATTGTTCCAAGAAATGAAAGCAAGCTAGTCTGAACTAGCCTTTTAGGTTGCCTGATGAAAAACTCAGTTTCATGTAACATATTTAGATCTATGGTCTATTCCAGAGTACTTTTTCTGCCCAGATCTGTTCCTTACAAGCACCCACTGAATTGTAGATAAATCTGCCTAAGGCTGGAACACCAGTTTCACTGGAACAATCAGGGAGTTCCACATTTCATTCTGCTCCCACAGCAGATCATCCATGCAGAGTTCCTCACAGGATTGCGGAGTATCTTTAGATCACTTAAGACATTCATGGTAGCGCATAGTCAAGGATGATCATCTACTGCCCAATCTGTCTTCCCTGAACACTCCTTATTTAATGGCATTCTACATCTTCTGAGCGCTCAGAATCTATACTGGGTCAAAAAATTATGCAAGAAAGAACAGCAGTAGTTGCTGTTTCTTTAATACTTAAGGAGTTAAATGCATTTGAAAAAATACAGCTTCATCAAAATCAGTTTTGCCTGAATTGCTGAGTATATGACCTTTAGGACAATAGGAAGTGACATAGGTATTTATTCCTATAAGCAGTTGCTGGTATTATTAACTAGTGAAATACACAGTTTAATAGTGAACCTTGACATTTTTTTATAACAGCACAGGTCAGGAAGCACACTGGATTACCTTTGAAGATTATTCTACTGTTAAGGTATTATTTTAAGAAGTGGGGACATGTCTTATATTATAGACCTTTGCATGAAAAACCTGCTGTAACAACTTGGGAAGTTTCTTTTAATACAGCTCTGTGGCTGACAAAACCTGCTATAATAGTTTCTATATTATTGGGTTGCTAGAAACTTGACATATCTAAAAAAACCTCCTTGTGTGAGCTCAGGATTTGATTCCACAAGAGGACCTCAGGATGGCAATGAGCTTAAGTTGCTCTCTGTAAAGGTCAGAATGGACTCAGAATGAGACCCTTAGAAAGGCTTTTTGAAGATACTTTTCTACATACCTTCATTTGCTAAGTTACATTGCAAAAAAATGCCCACAGTTTATTAGTCAGATACAGTTCTTCAGCAAGACAGTTTCAATGGTTTATAAACCCCTTCTAATTTATCTTTATACCACATTCAGAGTTTGTATGTTACAAGGAAAACTAGTAGCATGTTAAGGCTATCAATAACAGCCCAAGGTCAGTAGCTGATGACTAAAGAAATAACCACAACAATCTTTAGAAACAATCCAGTCAGCATAAGGAACTGGGTTTCAAAGGCGATCATGATCCTGTGAACATCAGTTTGCCAGTCCTCACAACTTTGAAGGGATCTCAGGGTCAGAAGTGTATGAACATATATCATTCTTGAGGATTTCAGGTTGGCCACCTCCAGCAGAGACCTCCCATATTATTTGCAAATCACAGACAAATCACTTTCTTGTTTTAAGGAACCATTTGGCAAGGAGTATAACCACAAAGGAGCATGCCAAAAGGTATTTTTGTCCTTCTGAGTCAAGTGAAACAAGTACATTTCCAGTGTGTACTTGCATGCTTACTTTTTGGCTTACTGCTATCAGGCTACACTGCTGCAACTCTCCTATACTGTTGAGTTTTTGACATTGTGTAGTACATAAACTGACCGAGTGAAAACAAACAGGAAATTAAAGTTCTGTGGCCCAGCATTCATATAACTGTCCTCATCATTCACCAAAGCAACGTCACAAGGGCTTACATAAATAAATATACATGAACAGCTACATACTTGCACCAAACATTTTTACCTTTTTTTTTTTTTCCTCGAATTTGTATTTATAAAACCTGATCCAGCTATTTTTCCCCAGCTACTCTTAAGGGAGAGAAGGGCTGAAATGGACTTCAGAAAGAGTATCTTTCAAGACAGAATTTATTTAAGCAAATAAAATTTATTCACTATCATGTTATTAATGCATAAGCAGTAGCAGAGTTCTGTCATATACTGTTCTGAGTCTCAAAGAAACTGGAGCAAGGTATATACAATCTTTCATTACATACATTTATGTATTATTCCCCTTACTTTGTCTTTAATTCATGCTTTTAAATTCTAAAGCCTCATTTTACTGCAAATAAGGTGCTAACTTGACTGCACTGGATAAAAAAAAACAAAACCCACCTAACTAAAATACACAGAGCAGTTATTTTTCTAAAAGAAAAACTAAAATAGTTCTTTGAGCTATTTTTATACTTTCTTCAGATTTCTTTAGAACTTACTCTATTTTGTTGCTTCAATTCTTGATATTTAAAAGCTTGAGTAATGGTGCGTGTAAATGCCTTGCATTTAGAAACAGATTAAGTACAGGTATACTTCCACTCCTAGGATCAGTGTTGCTTCCTTCATTTCTGTTTCTGTAATTGGAACGATGCACTTTGTTTCATTTTATTTTGTGTTCCAGAAAAATAAGACTTATTCCTAAAAAGACATCTTGATACTACAAAATGTTTTTACTTCTTGTTTCCAAACTCAATAATCTCGTTAAGAAGCTATCTTTAAAACTTTGGGACATAGAAGGCTCACACAGGTAAACTGAGGTTTTACATAACATTTTTTAGTAGTAACTGCTATCTAGTTAATTTTTTTCATATCATTATAAGCTTTGCAAGACAGGATTACAATTATTAACTATTAGCACACAGTAAAAGCTTCACACACTTCGGGGATTGATGACAATTTCCTGTCCTGTTTGTGTAGGGAGATTTTGTATTTAAGGTGAAAGATAATTTTCAGGGCCATGACATGACCAGGTGAAGCTTGGAACGCTTTCAATGAGAGAGATTCATTATGCCAATAAAATGCCAAGAAGTTATAATCACTTAATGCACACCCACACATTCACCCCACATGCACTCCTAGGGAGAACACCAGCATGGATTTGTGAAAATGCAATGTCAAATGAATTTAACTTGTTTTGAAGCAGAGCAGTAAGGTTTATGAACATGAAGAAACCAGCAAATGTTATATAAGTTGACTTCAGCAAAGCTTTTTGCAGTTTGTCCTTATGACATATCAATAACTTGAGGTATCCTATGGTATATCCATAGGAACACCATGCAGAGCCCAGTAGTGAGTGGTCAACATAGAAGAATTTATCATATGGAATGTGTTCACATGGATTCTGTCCAATCCTTATATTTATCACCTAGGTCAGGGGATGCAAACTGCATGTGCCCAGTTTGAAGATGATACCAAACCAAGACAAGACTGTAAGCTTGCTGGAGGTTCTGCATAGAAATTAAGAACAAAATTCAAAGTGATCTTGCAAACTAAAGAAATTGCCAGAAAAAAAATCACATGTTATGCAACAGCAAAAAATCACTGTTCCATATAGGGCCAACAGAAAAATAGCCTATGTAACCATTCTTCTGCAGAAGCAGGACTGGGAGTGATAACAGGTCACACCACTATGAAAAATGAAAATGCCATGTTTTGTTGTATTAAAACATACATCCCAAAAACTGCTCTTTTGTTTGAGTAGAAATGTTACACCCAGTGGTCAGTAAGGCAAGAGCACTGTGTCCACTTCGGGACATACACTTTGTTTTATGGTGGTTGAATGGGAGATACTTCAGAAAAGACGTCCATTTATTCCCGTTTCTCTAGATCACGGCCTTTAAGGGAAGGTTAAGTAAATGGGATGTGCTGAATTTAAAGTAAAGAATAACAAGGAGAACATGTCTTCAAGCACACATAAAGATACAGCAAGAAGGTAGAGAAACATCTGCTCCCCGTTTTCATGAAAAGCAGAACAAATAATGATTGCATTACGCTTAAGAAATTCTTCTGAATCATAGAGATAATTAAACACTGGAGTGTAACATCTGGCAAGGTTCTGAATTTGTCATCCTTAGGAACTTTTAAGAACCAGTTAGGCAAACAGCTGTCAAAGCTAACATAGTTATAGTTGATCCTGCCTTCAGGCAGAGAGAGAACTGGATGGTTTCCTGCAGAGACTTCCAACTACATTTAAAAAATTATTATTTCTCAGTCTTTCTCTGTTTCCTTAGTATGTTTTTCCCTCCTCCTTAATCTGTCTTCTTGCATCCAGTTTTAACAAGAATAACATGGGACATCTCAGAAAGTCATGCAGACCTCATGAAAGATTTCCTTAATTTAGCCTTTTAATTAATTTTTACCATGTAAGACAAAATCATGTGAACAAGCCCATGCAGTTGATACATTACAGTTTTCTTTGGTCAATATGTACATATGTCAAATGAGAAAAACAATGTTTGAGTCTATTTACAGTGTGGTTTGTAATTAGACTATGAGGGATGTAACAAACTCCCAAATTCCCAGATCTTGCTTTTAAGGTAAGAACAAAAAGAGGGAAGAGAAAGGTTAAATGAGGGACTGGTTCTCAAGCTATCATGAGCCAAATTGCAGCTTCTAGAGGTAGATCCTACTGCCTCCAGCTACCTTGTTCTTCTTTCTACCATGGCCTCTGAAATGCAGGGATGGAAGGAAAAGCAGGCCATGGCTGTGCAGGCAGAGTTCACAGCCCCTCGCAGTAACTGCAGCTGTTGCTGGGGGCAGGTATTCGCTGATCTGCTGGGGGCTGGGGCTTGCACCAGTTCTCTAATCCCTGCTGCCAACCACTCTTAGTGATGAACATCAAAAAGATAGAAAGACAGAGAGACAGACAGACAGACAGACAACCATGACCAGCATGGAAACAGGCAATTTTCCTTCTCCTCCTACGATCCCAGCAAAGTCAAAAGCTGGAGCCTGGAGATCATCTGACTGATGCACCTCTGGGTCCAGAGGTGGGCAAGTCAAGCTGACACAGCAGTCCATAAAGCAGCTATCAACTAATGGGCATGACCTCTTATAAACACAATCTTCTCCCTGGTTTGTTCCTGTACCTTTTTCTCTGTGAGAACCAGCACAAAAGGAGCTTGGCACTACACAAAATTAATATCCAGAGCTTTTGCAGTTTCTAACTCTTTGTATTAACTTCATTTGAAGGACAAAGCAAGGAAGATGGGGAATAAGGGTTTCTGAAGACCTGCTTCACATTTTAAGGCTTTGTTGAGATTTTCAATTAAAACAGAATAAATTGGCATGGCACATTAAACACAAATAAACACATTATATTCCTTGCATAGCATAAGCCATTTGCTAAGTATTCCCTAGCAAGTACTATGGTGCCTTACTTTCTAACTTTCTGATATGCTGACAGCTCAGTTTTCGAATACTCATGCAGTCATTAATATTTTTGTAACTTTTGTCTTAGCTTTACAAAACAAATATTCTCAAGTACCTTCTCTCCTTTAAAAAGACCAAGAAAAATAAAATGCATATTCTTAGGCCTTTCTTTTTCCTATGGCTATTTGGTTAAACAATCTAATTATTACAAAATTTTTTACTGGAGCAAGGCAGGCTCCATCATTGGCATGTTAAGAATTTAATTACTGCTCCATTAATGTCTTGAGTGCAACTCTGCAGGAATCTCCTACCACTTCTATTGATAGCAAAGAATGAGTTCTGTGCTAAATACTGGCCCACTAACAATTTTCATTTTCAGCAGAAATATGGTCGTCAGGCTCCTAAGGAGGGAGAACAGGACCGGGGATGCTGCTGATGATGTAGGAACCAAAACAAGCTCGTTCTCCTGACCACCAGGGGGAGAAAACTACCACTGTCATTTGTAAAGCACTCAAAATCAACTTAAGGAGCACCTCTTTCTGTTGCAAAGGATTTTTCAGAGACTTAGGTCCATCAGTTCTCTCATTGAATTAGTTATGAGAAAATGATTCATTTTAGTTGTTTTTTTCCTAAAGTACTGTAAATCCCCCAATGTTACTTAATTAGCAAAGATAAAATAATTAAATTATTACATGAATCATGTTCTCTTCTTCTGTTAATGTTGCATATTGCCTTATTTTAAAATTAATCCTATTATTTTTAATAGGGCTGAGTGCGTAGTAAGATACAACTTAGCATGAGTAAGTGCAGAAAAACACTGCTCTAAGTGAAAGTAACAAATCTATTCAAAGTAGCTATGCAGCATGACGCATACTTGCATCTTGGCCTTGAATAAACTCTGAATAAGAATAGGAAAGGAACATAATGCTTATGAATTTGGACTTGATACTCAAAGAGAGGGATGTGTGTTCAAATTACTTTCAGAATGGAAGGAAAAGAAGTAATTTAGGGGGGTCACATCTTGTTATAACAGCTAATAAAAAAGTACTTGAGATTAAATGATAATAATGTGAGTCCCTCCTGTAACACCTTTTACAGATATCTTCTGTCTCTCTTTCCGAGCAGTTTTTCAGCATGAACTCCTCATATATCTTCCGACATCATGTTTTCCACATGTTTACATTCATTGTGGGGAAAACAACCCCAGAAAACAGGATGCATGGCACAAAAGCAAGTTCCATGAAGGAGCTATTTATTATAGAACTCAACTTTTTAAATGGCGTTGGGTCAGATTTAAGAGTTGGAATTAATTTTTACCTGTAATTAGGACTGACTACATCTTGTGGTCAGGCAGACAAACTTAGGGTCAGGACCAATTTTTGGGTGTAGTACAGATACCTTCAGCTCTACTAACCAAAAAAGCAGAAATGATGCAACAGCTAAATGTCCACTAGATGCCAGGCTTCCTTTGCGGAGCAGAGCAGTCACGCCGGCTTTCTGCACTCCTTATACTGATGGCCTCTGTGGAACCCCTCTCGCTGATGCTGTGGACAGAAGCTTCAGTGTTTAGCACCAAATCCTTATTCCATTCAGGCTGCCTCCGGATTTATCTTTGCTATTTCTCACAAATTTTCAAGAGAGGCAAAATGCTTTCCAGAAGGACTAAAGTTAGGAACTGTTTGAAAGAAGAATTGGGCATTTTCTGTGTCCCTCTTTTATGTACAAGCAGAAAGCTCCCAGTGAAGAGAATGGGATTAGTTTTGTGATTGTTGTACTCAATCTGCAAACAAACCTAGCTGAACAATGGCAAGGAAGATTGCTGACTCTGCCTCCTGTGTTCCTGCTGCCATCATCAACAGGTGACCTCCAGCCGCTGGCTGTCATCAAATAGGCCAAGCAGCAGCTCAAAATATTGATTTTAAACTACATTGGGCCAATATTTGCTTTCAGACTATCTTGCTTCTGTATTTGAGAGAGGCTGCCAGAGTGCAAGCATCCCTCTGCACGGTGGGAGAGGGAGATGGCAGGCACTAGCTCTCCCACCACCACCACCACCTGCCTGGGGCAGGGCATGCTCCTTCTCTCATGATGGACCAGTCAGAGCACCAGCACGGGGCAGACCATCCTTCTGCAGGACCACACGTCCCTCTGGGAGGACATAGCTGTTGACAGTACTACCTCTGCATGCTGGCACAAATTCAGGCTTTCTGTTGGGATTTGAGTTATCTCTAAGAAAATGACATTACTATTAGAAGTCACACTGGCTCCAGTTTCTGAGGAAACCAAAGCTGTGTGGTGCTTGTGGTCTTACTAAATGGGGGGTCTGGTGGTCTGACTCCCTCATCATTAGAATCATAGAATAATTTAGGTTGGAAAAGACTTCTAAGATCAAGCATTGCCATATCCATCACTAAACCACCTCTGCAAGTGCCACATCCACATGGCTTTTAAATACCTCCAGGGATGGTGACTCAAACACTTCCCTGGGCAGTCTGTTCCAATGCTTGGCAGCCCTTCGCATTAGGCGTTTCTTGCTAATATCCAGTCTTAACCTCTCCTGGTGCAACTTGAGGTCATTTCCTATTGTCCTATTGCTTATTACTTGGGACCAGAGTCCAACCTCCCCCTCACTATGACCTCCTTTCAGGTAGTTGTACAGAGGGATAAGGTCTCCCCTGAGCCTCCTTTTCTCCAGTCTGAACAATCCCAGCTCCCTCAGCTGCACCTCACCAGCTCCATCGTCCTTCTCTGAACACACTCCAACACCTCAATGTCTTCCTTGTATTGAGGGGCTCAAAACTGAACACAGGGTTTGAGGTGTGACCTCACCAGTGCCAAATACAGGGGGACAATTCCTCCCCAAGTCCTGCTGGCCACAATATTTGTGGTAACTTAGTTCAGCTCAGTAGTCATCTGCTGTGAGTAGGCACCTTAGTTTCAAAGAACTGCTTGCAGGAGAAAATGCCTGATATGAGTAAGGGCCTCTGGCAAATTAGAAGCTACAAAAGTTAAATTACCTATTTCTAACTTAGAACATTAACTACTCAAAAATTACTTCCTGTGTTATTCAGAAAGCCCGTTCTTGAATTCAAAATAGGATAATAGATAGGAAATCTTTCTGGAAACCATAACAGACCAATTAATTTAAGAAAAGTCACTACTGGAAAATGATAATAAGTGTTTGCTTCCGTCTAGCATAACATAATTGCTACTAACAGTTTAATTAAGAAAGAGAAACTTTTTTTGTTCATTCATTGAAGTTCATTTTGGTGAGTGGACCAGTTTACAAGTGTTCAGTATTCATATCCATGTTTCTTTTCCCTGCTCTCAGATTTTGCCTCTGGCTCTGCAGGCCCTTTGTAGCTTTATGGCAAGAGTTGCAGAAAGAATCCTGTACATCTCCTACAGTCTCTGAACAGAATCCAGGCACTCAAAGGTTTTGGGAAAATCACGGATTGTAACAGTTCTCTGCTCTCCTAACAGCTCTTCACGATACTCCTGCTATACACTACTTGGTGGAAACAATTAGGGGAGTTAGAATAGGGCGCTCTGCCACTTTGCCTGTCATCAGCTTCCCTGCTGAGATCAAGTTGCATAAATGTTAGTGGTCTGGCCAGTCTCATGCTCAACATTGTCACATCCATAAGCCCAGCAGAACTTTGGTTTCATGTCAGAATAACGGACATACATGAAAACATTACTGTAGTGCTAAACTTTGTCAGCACCAGGAGGTGGAGATTTGTTTTAGCACTCAATTTTCCTTGTGAGTAAAAAGGAAAAATGATGAAATCAGTTACTAGTATCACATACAGGAGAAAATGTTATTCTCTAAACACATTAGAGGAACCAGTCATTTTACACTGGGCAGATCCTTGTAGATAGAGACATTTCTTTATTCATGTAACTCAGTGAGTGGTAAATGAGGCATGCTCACAGAAGTTGTTTGGGATGGAAATGAGTCTAATTAGTCTATCCAACTTAGGAATAGCACTGTGAGGCAAGTCTGGGGAAGGTGGGAGTTAGCAACAGAAACAGCAGTGGAGAAACAGCATTATGTGCTTTCTACAGTTAAGCAGAATATTTATTTGAGATTTCATCTGACAGAATAAACAATAGATAAGGGACAGTTCAAGCAGGGAAACATCTCTAAGAAGCTAGTTAAAAAACATTCTTATTTTAATTGCAGTGCATATAAGTAGCCTCCTGTATATTCCTACCTTAGTTTTCAACTTCATGATTTGTTGCACAGTAAACAATAAAAAGCTGCTCAGCTCTTTCTCAATGGGGCAGGGGCAAGTGTGCTCCAAACTTAAATATACTAATAAAAATTGGTTTCTTTTAAGGTTAGCAAGGGCATAGCAGTGATTTTAAAATTAGCTGCTAGAATATGTACATGTATTTTATGTACTGACAAATCTTTTAATCTGCAAGAATCACATCTAGTAATGAATCGCATTCTTGGAGTGAATAATTCAGCCCTTGACGCCAACCTCTGAGGGAGAATATTGTGGTCATGGTGTCTGAACAGTGTGGTAGCTATGGCTACCTATATAATTCTTAGCAATGGAAAAAAAAGTGACAATGACATTAAATTTAATCAGGTTCCCCTTTTCTGTGGTTCCCACTGGGATGAGCCACTAGTGTCTTGCCTTAAATATTCAAAGCCTTCAAAGTTTGCATGTGTTCATATACTGGGACAATATCCTGCTAATACAGAACAATGGATCTGTCATGTATTTCTCCTGTGGGTAGCCGTAAGTCTGAATTTAGTTAGTATAGGGTATTATGATTGCTGCTTCTTTAGTGATTGTCTTTACATTAGTCTTCACTTAGAAGGAAGAAGAGCAGTAATGAAATGTAACAAAACTACAATGAACTTGGCTATTTTGGTTTGGAAATATGGAGCAAAGGACTGTGTCTTCTTAAAAAGATTCAGCTTTATTTCCAGTCACACTTCATCTGATATGAATGAGCTGGTACTACATATCACATGGCTGAATACATTTGTGAAACATGACCTAACATATATTTAGGAAAGAGAGCTTAGAGTCAAACTAGAGTAGTTAAATGCACAAATTCTTTGAATTCTCATTTGGTAAAATTCATTAATTCTTTTTGAGGTTTTTTTGATAGAACTGAGAAAATGTGACTTTTAGTAATACATACTAGTGCAGGAACTTTCATTTGGATTTTCTTAATAAGTAGAAGTCAGCAATGAAAAGGTTGAAACTGACTTAAATATTTGAGTGTTGATTTGAAGTAGATATTTTAAAACACAGTCATTGAAAACAGGACTTATATTTTGTTTATTTTTAAGTGTGAAAGGAAAATAAAAAGGTATTCTTTGCTGTTACTTTGGAGATAAAAGTTTCACAGCAAGAAAATGTATAACAGTGAAAAACTAGTGCCTGAAACTCTTAAACACATTTGAGAGAAAATTTTCCCTTCAGTGTATATTTCTTTGAAGAGTCTCTGTGATCAGAAAAGTACCAGATCTGTTATGATTTTATATTCTTTCTCTGACTTCTTGGTAGCTTAACGGTGCTTATCTCTGTTTGTAAACCCGAATCTACTCTTAATACTTTATCAGAGCATCAGAGCCACAATTTTGAAAGCATCCCTAGTAAGGTGTGCCTTCTCTCTCATACATACTCACAAATGATCACTGGTAAGTAAGTGAATGCATAAGCACCTGCCACGATTTCCACATGCAAACCAAAATACTAGAGAAGAAGTGACTTTCTCTGCACGCTACATTCTTACAAACTATATCTCACCAAGTGATGTGCAAATAGAACACCTATTTCTCGTAATGGAATTCAAACAAAAGAAAATGCCACTCTCTTCTACAATATAGTACATCATAAATGAAACAGGATGTCATTCACCTCTGTTTACTTTTCTGGGTTATTACACAGCTGTATATGCTACTCATGATCTTGCTGCTTGAATGCTTCTCATAGTTGTGGTGTGTACATGTGAAAAAAAACAAACACCACCAGCTTATTTCTCTTGCCTTTTCATTGCTTTGTTCAGAACAGAAACCCAGCTTTTTTTTATTTGGTTTAGGTAATTTAACATTAAATACTTAGATGTATATTGATTACGTACCAAAGACTACATAATTTCCCTTTTATTTTTACATCAAAAAATCCATTCTGTAGGGGAAAAAAGAATCCAAAAAGCTTGTTTGAGACAGTGCAGTTTCCATCCTAGCTAAAAAATCAACTTCCATAGTTTGACCAGGGACATCAATACCATCAGCTTCAGTCCCTGAATCTGCAGCACATCGGGTATAATCTAATGGTAGAAGTAGATACTTAATTTTATTTGAAAATAGCAGCATCCTTTTAGGCATAGTCTGTCCCTACAAGATCCCAGAATATCTTGCCCAAACAGTAGCAAGAATAGGACTGTCCATGTCCCCAGACACATTCGCTTTCTCCACTTGGAGATTTTTTCCAGGTGGGATGCAAAGACTCTGGCCTTTTGTCTAGGTTTTTACAGGCTGCCCCACTTAGCATGAGCCTCTTGTTCTGAATGCAAATTTCACACCAGTGGCTTTTACACATGCACAGGCTGATGACACAGCATGTGTGCAGTAGTTACAGTTCTTCCTCAATTTAACACACACATGAAGGTCAGATGTCTCAGGATCCCCATGGATGTGTGCTGCATAGCACATACCTCTATCCAGGAGATGCCAGATAAAAATGGCAAGTCTGCTCAAGACTTTTGGGTGCCTTCAAGGATGAAGAGAGAAATTAATTCAGCTTGCTTCTCTGTTCCTCCTTGTTTATTACCCAGATATTCTTGATGATGATTGCTCAGCCCTTCTGCGTGTATACAGATGTTGGCTTGAGATCCATCTGCATTTTTATCCTGTGTTTGGTCCTGTTGTATGAACACTGATTCAGACTTTGAACAGAAGTAGATAAATTTATGGTTTTGAACATCTATAGGACTAGCAATCCAGTTTTATTTTTATATTTTACTTATAATTTTCCTCAAACCTCCTCTCACCAAAACCAACCTACTCCTCCTTTCTGCCACTCCAAAAGCTTTGCTTTACTGGTTGGATCACTGATGTGATAATGCCAGAAAAAAAAGACTTAGGAGAATAATCTCCCCAAACCTGTTGACACCACAAAGTGATGTCTTGTCTAATTAAGACCTAATAATGAGCAACATGTTAAGATACAAAACAAAAGAATCAAGTCAGGAAAACTGAGTTTTACCCCTTGCTGAGTCAGACTTGTTAACTGGACAGTCAAGTGCAGGAGATGACATCTCCTTTGACAAAACAACTTTTGCATCTCCAAAAAAGTGACAACCAAACTTAATCTACTTAAGGAAGTGCCAGATCTTTCTCTTAAACACAGCAGTAGCAAATACCTGACTAGTCAGTAGCACATTAAATAGGTCAGTAAATAAAGGGCTGGGACAGTTGGTTTAAAATCACACACGTTTCCCACTAGAGTTCCCCTAGGATCTCAGAGGTGTAAAGGCAAGTCAGTTCAGTTTTCTGAATCAACTGAGGCCTGGAAAAAAAATCACACTTCACATTTAATCTTGATACCAGTAGATATTGTGTTTTCCTTTATTTGTGTATTTTATGAATATTTGGAAATGTAACAGGTAGTCATTATGCCTCAAACAAATATTTTTATTAGCATTTCCCCCTGGAATAAGTAAAAGGTGAGTTCAAAGTAAACAACTGTTAACAAAACAGTTCTTACCCAGCCATATAGCAAATATACAAACTGGGACACCTAGGTATGATAACTCCTGCTAGTTTGTATGTTCTCAGATGAAACCAAATGATGAAAAGGTGTTTCCCCACAGAAATTGCCTAAACTGGTTTGGGAGCAGATATCACAGAGGTTGAGGGGAACAAGAAGGGGAACACTTCAAAGGAAGTGGTGACAGCAGAAGGGTTCACCAAGAGCCAACAAGATGAGGGCACTACACCTGAACCATGAAGATGCTAAGAGAAATCAGCATAGTCATTAATAAATTTTGTTAGAAAAACACTATTCTGTCTTGCTTGGAGAGATGACTTCACTGATGGCCAAAACACTGCTTCTAACTGCCTGATGATCACTCATGGATACCTAACTGTCACAACTATAAATCTGAGAATGAATTTTCATGAAGGCTTTTTAGCTGTGTTAGGTTTTTTTCTTGCAGTTGTCATTTTAAATTGAAGGATACACCACTAAGACCAGGAAAACAGCAAACTACATAAAGAACAAATGTACTGTAAGAGAGAGTACAAAAACAGGTTGTGACAAAATGCTGTGCTACATACAGGGACCAAAATTCAAATATTGGAATATCAGCTTGAATTTTGTCGGAGATTCCTACAGCAATTGCTACAAAAAGCAAGAAAGCTACCATTATCAGTTTTTTTCTAAAAATTAATACTGGGCCAAGAGAAATCTCAGGGACAATTTTTCTTCCCCCTTCTTTTGAAAGCCAAGTCAGGATCTCAGCATTATTTCAAAAATTATTGCAGAATTAAACTTCCTTTGTGCATTCAGGAAAAATTGATGTTTCCATCCTGCATTTTCCTTGTGGTTACACACTCAGATCTTAGTGCAGGGCTGTATTTTTCCAAGGACCTGCATACTTTAAGGGATGTTTAAAGAATACACCTGTGAAAATGTTTAAACTGTTTTATAAGTATGGATAGTGGAATTCATTCTGCTATAGCATACCTAAACTTAAGTTTTGAGGCATGTTCTATTTCCTGTGATTACAAAGAATACTGTACATTGGTTCACTTATCTTCATTTGACTTAAAATTACTCAACTGATTGTTTCATTATCATAGCTTTAACTTCAAAATCTTAAATGGGTCCAAGACTGAAATGGACATCAGTGTACATATATTTACACTCTAGAATCTGTGCTTTTGTGCATAAGTATTCAGTTCCAGTGTATTAGCTTCACTCCCTGCATTTTCACAGGAGAGGCACAAAATGTTTTAGGTAAAATACCACTAAGTACTAAAACTGACAAACATGAGCCCCTAAGAGGTAAAAGCAAATGCACCCACAGTGACCACTTCCAAAGCTCTATAACAGAATTGAAAACAGTCACATCATCAATAAAGCCATTTAAACCAGAAGGAAGACTGATCATCTTAAGATAATAAAAAACTCCAAACAAACCAGAAGAGCCTTTCAAATCAAGGCAGCTAACAAGAGCCAGGGGATTTTTTCTTGACCAAATGGTCAGAAAAGATGTAGACTCAGGCAGAAATGAGGAGTTGGATCCCCACCGTCCCACAGTAGCTGAAATACAGGATAAAATCATGTTATTTTTAATAAAGATTTCAGATTATGTGGTTAAAGGGCCACAAATTAACACTTTTTTCTTCAGCTGCTGTTTCCTCCAGGCCTGCTGCAAAACACACACATGCCCCAGCTATCTTTTTGTATTTTAGATGTATTCCCTTTTTCATACAAAACTCAATCATGCAATCTTATTTGTGTATGATTAAAATAGTGGCTGGCCAGAATGAAAAGCTCCTCCTTCAGCTTTCTACATTAACCATGGGGAAACCACCTAACTCCCTTTCTGAGGTGTAAAAATACTAGCTAAAAATGATGCTGTTACAAAGTGAGGCTGTGCAGGCTTAATGAAGGTGTGGGCTTTTTATTGCTTGATTTTCTGGATCCCTGTGATAGCTCTCCGGGAGGAGGGGAGGAGCAATATAATAAAAAGGGTAAGCTGATACGGCCCTTTAGAATAACAGTCTCCTTAATTGCTTTATGCATCCCTTCCAGGGACTCGCCCCGAGGGATCACACCCCATTGTCAAACAGCAGGTTCTCTAATACAGGTATTAAACGGTGATTCCAAAGTGCACCAACTTGCGTGTGCCTGGCAGAGCCCGGCTGATCATTTATCAGCTCAGCACAGAGGTGATAAGGTTATTTATCACCATGTGGCACAGCAAGGTTAGTTGTAACTAATTTTAAAACGTGTTCCTCAGAATCAGTATAATATTTATGTTATTGAGTGCTGGAATCATTTTAAACCTGGGACATGAGCTACACATCTGAAACTATAAATGTCCTTCTGAGCTAACAATACTTCTGACCTGGTGCCAGGTGTGTCCCTGTTTAATACCTTGTATCCCTTCAAAATGGGGAATAGTTTTTCTGGGGTGCTGGGATATTATTGTGGTCACAAACACGTACAGCATGACATCTTTGTTGCTGTCTTCTTGGGTAGGGTTTGGTGACAAGCAAATATTCTACTTTTGTCTTTACGACAAAGACTCACTGTTCTTCCCATTGCGCTGAAATAAACCAGCCAAGTTGGCACAGTTGGGTTTCAGATTCCAGGGGACAGCGAGTCTCACTTGGGAGAAACTGTTTTTTATTTCATGTTCTGACTGACACAGACAGTATCGGTTGGAGACACATTGACTCTGTTTAGTGTTTCTGGTGTTTCTCAATTGTAAACTGCTCACTTCAGAAACCAGTCATTCCAGATCTTAGGGCACTGCGTAGCCGCCCTAGTCTCATCAAGTACCAAAGTCCCAGGTTTGCCATTGTGATATGTGGAATTTTTAGCTGCAGTGTTTGAATTAAAATAATCTGTGAGAAATCCGGCAACACCTGAATCACTTATGAACAGTTAACACCGTCAGATTATTCAAGGGTCAAAGGGGAGAGGTATCTACAATATGTAGTGATTAGAAGGGGTGTTACAGGATAAGGATAATTTAATATAGTTGAAATGCTGCTTTATAGAATTTGAACAAATGCCACAAACACAACAAATAATTTACAAAACCCATCCTGTCAAATACAAACACCACTGCCCTTCAGGTGGGTAACCGCTGGCAAATTAACACTCTCACACATACTTTTCACCAGCGTGATTCTATGCTAAAAGCCAGGAAGTAAAACTCATAACTTCTCTTCTTAGTATGATAACCATCTAGATGGCTGGTGGCTGGAATGCATTTGCACTGCCCACTCCTGTCCGTGACTCTGGAGGACTAAGGCAGCCCAGATGGGAGGAGTGAATTCTGCACTGTGTTGGTGGGCAGCTGGCCACAGACGCCAGTGTCCTTGACTTTGCATTTAATGTATTTAAAGGGAAGCAAAAACAGGTCTTCCCTTTTCATGATGGGTCCTTGTGAGACTGAAGGCAGCATCTCCTCTTTTTTTTTTGTTGGGTTTTTTTGTTTTTGTTTGTTTGTTTGTTTGTTTGTTTGTTTGTTTGTTTTTTGTTTTGTTTATTTTTATTTTGAGTCTGAGTAGTATTCCATGGGTGCTTCTGTCTGGCTTTGGGAGAAAGCCTGCTCAGAATTACATCTTAAGATGACTTGATCAGGATGGGTGCTTCCATGGATAGCAGAAAAAACTATGCCCACTGCTCCTGGAAGCCAGAAATAACATTTTCACTCTCCAGTGAAAATGCCCTTCTCCAGTGAAGTAAGAGGGCAGAGCTGTGCCTGAGTCATGAAAGAACCCTTCCTTAATTCTTCCAAGCAGACATTTGATGCTCCAGTGTGTATGTCAGTTGAATTCTGAAAGATTTTTGCAGCTTTCATGATTTGCTTCCTCACATCATAGTTCAGTATCAAAACTTCATACACTCCTTGCTCCTAAAAATACTTTCCTTTTTCCATACCTTATATACTTTACAAGTGCAAGTTTAGTCAAAGAACAGGGAAAAATTTTCTGAGTAAGGACAAATAGAAAGAAATAGCTTGCTAAAAAAGGTGGGCTCTAAAAACTTACCAAGAACTCACCAAAAACCATAAGGACATGTTTTTTTTTCTTATCTTGTAATAGTCTGTTGGTTTGCAAGTACATTCATGTTTCTTCCTTTACATTGCTACACATTACCAAAAACATGTGTGTTTTTTTCCTACATTATGAGTTATTATGAACTGATCAAAATTCATTTCATTAGGAATCTTTGATCTATTCCTATATTATGTTGCTACTGTAATGGAGCAGACACCAAAACAGTGTGGCATTTCTCATGTTGTGCTTATCACAGCCTTTGAACCTGCAGCTTTGAAAAAGAGGGGTAGTGTAGAAGTACAGAGTCTGTGTCAGTCAGGCAAAATCACTAGTCCAAGGGATTATGGTTTTTGTTAAGATGCGCTGGCTCTTTCCAACACAGCTAAATGCTGTTTGCTTTTGTGTGATGTCAAGGAAATTCTTCTGGGTAAATAATAAATATTTAGTGAGCTTCCCATAGTTTAGTTACTTCAGCCTCTGGACGCTTGAACATTTTGAAACATAATAGGCAGGAAGGGGCTAAGTTTTTCCCTTAATAAAATTATGTGTTTCAAAAGACAGTTTGGGTCACCAAAAATGACAAACACAGAACCTGTAACTTTCCTGACAATTCTTCTGGTGGCTTTCAACCCTTTTACCTCTGAAAGACTCTCCCAAATTGTGCAGATTAATGTGAGAAATCCTGCAGCTGAGTTGCTCTGTGAGTGCAAACCCCGGAGAAGCAGGGGCACCTGACTCCTGCCCACTGCCGACACTGATGGATGTCCCCGAGCAGTGCCGGGTTCAAGTGCTGGGACTCCCGGCACACAGACCGTGCACTGCTCCGCTCTCAGATGCCGCATCAAGAGCTAATGTGCCGACAAAGCGCGCCAATCCCTAAGGCTCAGTGTCTGGTAGTTAGACTCATTACAATTAGTCAACTTGATATATTGTTTACAATTTACACCAAACAAGCTTGGGGCTAATTATGACTTAGCTAGTTTGTCTCTTTGATGTCAAGATCCTCCACAGGAGGCCCAGCTACTGAACAGCAACTGTGTTTAGTCTCAAGCACAGGTACAGGGACTCAGCATGGCCTTCAAATTCAACTGGAGCTATGCAAAGCACTCAGGCATTAAGAATTATATTAGCACAGCTGATAAACTTGCTGCAAATAGTTTTATTTCTACATCCTCTTAAAAACACCTATCCATAAAAACAGTGATTAAGAAAAGAAACCACACAGGTGTGAATTTCAGCCATTCCTTAGTGTGTTCAAACACAGGAAGACTTCATCCACACAAAATGCAATGAGAGACTTACAAATATTCCTTCAGAGCCCTGAAATTTGTGGATTGTTTTCCTGCTGTAAGTTGTATTATTATGAAAGCTATGGCATAAAAGATAGATGGTTTGACCCTTTCACATAGAATTCCAGATTTACTCTACCATTGTGTTGCTAAAATAATATTGTACAAATGAAAGCTTCATGATCAGACATGCCAGTGTACTTAACCTCCAATTTCAAATTACAGCAATTATTTAGTAAAGTTTTTGAGAAAGAAACTTGGTGCAATCAGAAGAAAAATAAGAAAGTAAAGGGTTTCCAACAGAACATAGTGCTCTTTCCCTCAATGAGAAGAGTGACTCACAAAAATCCCCTTTGCCGTGGACACCACTGTAAGACCATTGACCTTGACTCTCACTCTCACCTTTGGCAATGGATGCATAACTCACACTAGAAGCGATTATCCCATCAACATGCCCACAGTGGCTAGAAATGTTATGGTAAGAATAGTCTTGTATCATACAAGCTCTCTTAAAAACTCCTGAGTCAAATTTGTAAGTTTTGTAGCTTGTTTGTAGATTGGGGTTTTTTACCTTTCATTGTTTCAGCTCAGCATAGGAAAAAAAAAGTTTCATGCTTCTTTTAACTTGGTAGCAGTAATACGTGCAGCTAGGTTTAACGAACAACTGTGGTGGTGAATCACCACACAAAATAGCACTCCCTTTGTTCTTGCATGCTTGGATGGAGTCTGACCTGCCTCTCAAAGAAGTCAAAATGTATGTCTATCCCCACAGTAAGGCATTGCGCTGGAGTGTGAGTTTATTGACTAATTTGTGGTTTACAGTTCTAACAGCACTGGGATTACTGACAGCTTTTTAAAACTATAACCAGAATTCTTATTTTCACAACACAAGCTTGCAGAATCAGTTCTGATCAAAACCAGAAAAGATCCCAGCTCTGGCCTAAAAGGTGAGGACCTCTGGGTGACAAGTGTCACCAGTGTTGGGGGGTGGAGAGACTGAATTCAGTAGAAGAAGTCTCATATGTCTTCCTGTGAAGTTAAGTAAAAAGTAACAGGAATAACTTGGGATTTCACAGTAATCTCTACCCTGTTCCTGAACTGTAGTTTTATCAATTAGTACCTAAATATTTTATAAAATTGACAGGCAGGTGCAAACAGATGAGAAATAAAATCTGAATAGTCTGAATTTTACAGTATATTCCCAGCCACTTTGTATTCTTTTATCTCTATCTGTATTTTCCTGTAATTACAGCAAAATTTGTTTAACTACTGAGGCAAAATGAGGTTACTGGATGGGATAAAAGTTGCAATCATGAAAGCATTAAGAGTGGGTAATCAGACAAGGTGATGTTTGTAAATTCCACTTTCCTTGGTTGCCTGCAAAAAACCCACTTGTGAATAGCACTGATGAGGGAGAATCACAGGTAGAGTCCCTGTAAAAATTACCATGCCTAAATGAAATCAACTCCCTTTTGTAGACCTTATTTTTAAAAGGCATTGCGGTTGTGAATTCATCCCTTCAAGAAGAGATACACCCCAAATTTGCAATCTGAAATTGGATGGAAACTTACCCTACACTTTAGACAACCAGTCAGCTTATCCACAGAGATGGGCATTAACTATGACTTTCAGACCCACAGTTTGCATTAACCCATCTCTGCTACAGAGAGAAACCTGCAAATTGCAACACCAGTATATGACACAGTCCTAACCAGCTTTCTCTTGAGACTTTACCACACACACACACAAAAAAAAAGAGCTTGCTTGCTACTGCATCCCTTTGAGGAATTGCACAGGGAATCAAATTCTTCACAGGGACCTAAGTGAAGTCCTTCTGAATCCTCATGTCCCTATCTGGGAAGGTAACTGCAGTCGCAGCAGTTATGTCCAATATGGAGAGAACTGTAATGGAAAATTTACTAGCTACAGATGGGACTTTCTGTTTCTTTTGAAGCTGAAGTTCCATTGTGTGGCAGCTATGGCTGCTGTTATCTGCTATGTTTATTCCACTTGAAAATCTCTGACCTCTGCATTCCCTGTGTCATAAAAAGAACAAAGCAGTGAATATTGATTAATAAAAGTCTTTGACTCTACTAGCAAAGCCTTTACAAGCACTGGGTATTTGTTTGAGTTGAAGAGTATGTCCTCCAAGACTCAACACCTCTAGTTTCCACTCTTTTGACCCACAAGAACCTGCTTTTCCCTCCACTGAGTAAATTCACCTACCAGGTAGCAACAAAATTATATTTCCATTCCTCCCGCAAAAGATAAAGTTAAGGGAATGTCATAATGCCTTTATAACATGAAAACCAGTGGTGAATCTGAACCACCTGAGTTCTGTCTCTGCAGGACAATGATAAATGTCCACTTGAAGTGCAGAGATCAAGTGCTGGGAGAGCAAGGTCAGACGCTTTACATGACATCTAATGTGACTGTCATTTCTCAGGCTTGGTAGCCAATGGAAATGTGGCGACAGGATGAACCAATCACTAAGGTACCAAGTCTGGCATTTAAAGAGTGCAGCAATTCCAGCAGTGCCAAATGATTAGAGACCTAATTGCCATTGTCTAATGAATTCCTCTGTGGTGTGCATGTTCAAAAAAGTGTTAAGCTAAGTCCAGCAAGGTGCTCTCACTAAAAATGCAATTTTATAATATTAAATTCTGGTTTTCTACTCCTAAATAGTCCCATGAATTAATAAAAGGTTTCATACAGGTATATCTATAAATAATGGATGACTGTTTTGCTGTGTTATTGGGAATTACCTTTCTATATGTTCCAACACTTGGCTCTAGGGAAATACCACTGTCTGTATTAAATGCCCTCCAAGATCAAGAGAATTATACAATTCAATTTTTTGGTTTAAAAATCATTATCAACTTCTTTTCTTTGAAAAGTATATCACCTTATGATTGTTGCAATGTACAAGTGACAGATACAAGATATAAAGTATCTACTAAAGGAATGGAAAATGTGATTTACTGGGAGACTGAAGACCTCCCCGTATTCAAGTTAAGGTGATTTGGTGCACCCTCTGAGCACCTTTGGGGGAACAGAAATTTTGTGACAGATTGCTCTTCAGTTGATTTAACTCGGGCCATTACACCATCGTGTGGTGTCATAGAACAAGTGTAACTTGGGTAAACTCATCCACAAAATTAGATGTCACTTTTTAAAATGGGATAGTAGCAAGTCAGTCACACAGTTCCAGAAGACTGTCATGACCTCTCTTTTCCTGTTGATGTCTAAATAGAGAGGGAATCTTTTATTTTCTAGGAAACTATGTTCTCTTTCAAAGAATTATGGACAAAGTCAGGCAGTCCAATGGCCTGTGTAATACCGAGGAATCCTGTGGGCTGCAGTGGTGTGATACCCATCTGCTCATGTAACCTAAACATTTCCACTTGGATTCATATTTTGACACTGGCTTGTGCCACCTCCTCTCAAAAATAAAATAGAAAAAAAAATTCTCAGGAATTCTGATTTTGATTCATTCCCATTCCTGAAAACTGTACAAATCATGGAGATAACTAAAAGCCTTGTCAACTGAACATCCACTAGTGAAGGGTTTTGTCTCCTGCTGAAGCCCTCTTTCTTCATAAATAGGGAGGTCTTCTAAGTGCCTCTCCACGTCACTTTCTGATCTCCTCCCAAAGGTCAGATCAAAGTGAACAAATGTAGGCAGATAAAGTTGAATGCAAAGGGTTCTGAGCTTTTTTCAGGTCCTGTGATTGACAGCTAAGGCCTTGCACAGTGACAGTGTCACTTGAGAGACCCTACACTTTTTTTCCCAGGTTTTCTGCAGTCTCTGGTGACACAGGGGGACAGCCCCCTGTGGTAATGCCAGGCTCCTCACTGTCAGGGAGCTAAGACCTGGACTAATTCATTGCGGTGCAGTTTAATTAAACTGCACCGGAGTTGTTTCCCTGGCAAAATAAGTGTGGGAAGAGAATGTGTGTCAAAAGAGACATGCCTCTTACTGTGTGTGCTTTATTGTTACACCACAGCTAATATATTGTGGGAATTCCCATGGAGTCAATGATAAACTATATTATGAAGCTCCATAAAATAGGCATTCTACTAGTGAGGGTTACTGTAGCCCACAATTCCATTAATCCTCCTAATTTATTATATTATAGCTGTATGTGAGGTCTCATAAATTTATTATGCCCCTTTCATCTCGATAAAAATGCTTGTTTCTCCTCTGAAATAAAAACGCTTATTATTTGTTGTGTCTGTCTCTAAAAAATAAATGTATCAGCCACTTGCAAGAAAATATGATTATTGGTTGAGAAATGTAAACTGCACTTGACATGTCTTCTGCCATAAAATTAAAGAATTTTATTAAACCTTGCTTTCTGAGTACAAAAACCAGTATATGAAGGCCCATTGAATTTTTATTTGCTTTTGGTTTAGAGCATTACATTCCCTTTATATATATATATCTTTACAAGATTTTGTAATTTAAAGCCACAGAACCTGCATCTGTCAGCTTTGCCTTTTATAAAGAAGGCAATTTCTGAGACTCAGCGTTAGATGTCTCTTGGAAATTGATCTGGGTGGCAAATAAAATCATTCCCTCTTTTAGGGCATTTCACATGAGTAAAATATTTGATGATAGGTTATGTTGCAGTAATATATACTGAAACATTTGATATATGCTAATATATGTGTTATGGTAGGTAAGTCTGTATGATGAAAAGAGCAAACTTTTCCCTTGGAGCTTGTGTCCCTGAAGGGGATCAAAGTGGCCTCCGTCTTTCACTGCAACTCAGTGCTCAATGGGTGGGATAGAAAGCTTGCTTCAGCCACAGTCTAAAGAGGGGAAGTCCTCTCTCATGGTTCAGAGCAAAATATGAAGATGATCTCGATTTAGTGGAGTCTCACGATAAGCAATATCACCTTTGATTCGGGAACACAGGAAAGGTTGTGCTGATTCAGTCCAAGAGCCCCTCCAGGCTGCTGTCTCTGATGGTGGCCAGAAACAGGTGCCTGACTGAGAAAAGGACAGAGTAAATGACACTTTCCTGGCTACTATCTCAGACTGCTTTCAGCTCAGATTTCTTGAGAGTGATGGGATTTGTCTTATTTACTAATCCTCAATGGATCTGCCTTTTGAACATTTCTTCATTCTCCTCTTGAACCCATGTAAACTTTTTTAAAATCCATTACATCCTTTGCCAGGGAGTTCCATGCAGCTACTTTAACTTGGGGTGAAGAAACCACCTCCTTGCATTCATTTTGACCCTGGTTCTTCCATCACCTGAGTGCCCTATGTTTTATATTAGATGAAACGACAAACAGCACATGCCCATCCACTCTCTCCACACTGCTCCTTATTTTGTTGATTTCTGCTATCCTCCCACTACATCTCCTCTGTTGCAACCTGAAGAATCCAAGCCTGCTCAGTCATTCCTTATGCAGAAGCCACTCCTTGCACACCTACCTTTTAAGAACAGAATTCCCTCACCCTCCTGTATATTTCTTCCTATTTTGGATTCCACTTCTAATCGTTGAAGTAAATTTTAAGCTTTGTTATGTCATGACCACCTACTAATCCAGCTCTCCTTGTGAGTCAAGTGCAAAAAATATGCCAGCTTTGTCAAGTAGGGTAGTCCCCCTTCTTACTCCTCACAACAAATAAGGCTACCAGGTAGGTAGATATTTGTGCAGTTATTACTGTGGTGGTGTTTTTTCCCTGAATACTCAATGCTTTGCACTGTCTTGGTTCTAAAAGGTGTGCTGCTGGCCTTGAAGACTTTTGTCAGTAACTTTCTGAAAGAATGTCTCCATGTGACCTCAATCAGGCCTTAGATTTATGCTAAAATACAGTAGAGGAACAATTAATAAGGCCCATACTTCCTGTTAAAAGCTAAGAAGCTGCAGAAATTGGGGCAGCTGTCATATAAGAGGTGCTCAAAGCTAGAAGGTCTTTGTGCAAATCTTGCAGGATCAGTGCATGGAACTGGCTCAGACTACCCCAACAGGTCCTATGCTTTCTGCAATAGTAGTCAGGAATAAACTGAAGCTCACATCACCTGAAACACAGGGAACCAGTGCCCTTAGTAGTTCTTTACACCAGGAATACCTATCACCCAAGGGACTGCCCAGGGCATTCACTATCAGGAAACAGTACAAAAATGTGGTTCCAAATCCCAATTCAAATGTTTGAACACAAAGAAACGGTGCAGAAATCCTAATGAATGGAAGGCTTCCAATATTTGGGATAGGATAGTCTAAATGAATCAACCAAATGTAGATCTCCCCTAGGCCACATTTAAAAAAAACTAGCATATCATGTGAGTATGTAAATTGTGAAAAGTTGCTAGTGTTAAAGACTACTTTTAAACATAAATAAAAAGGCTGAGGGAAAAATTTGGAAATGTGATATGGTCTTAAAGGAGAAATGGGACAAGGATTAGAAGGCTAAGAAATGCTCTAGGCAGAAATTCTATGGCGAAACAGGATTCTGTTATCTCAAAAACCACCCAATTTTCTCTTTCAACACAATTTTCTGTTCCAAGCTAGAAGAGCTCTATTATTTCAAAAAAGTAAAGCTGTTGGAAGTGTCTGATTTGATATAATTAACTACAATTCAACATACTAACATGTACCAAGTGGTTTTATTGGGAAAGTGGGAAGAAAAAGAGCATTTTTTTCCTGATAGCCTGAAAAATAGTGACTGGTGGGTATTTCCTAAGTGTGCCTTTTCCAAGATCCTCAGGGAAGAAAATGATAGAGTGTAGTATCACAAACCTGGGTAATTAGTAACAACAGAAACAATGCTAAGAGAAGAGTAGCTAGTATCAACACAGGTGCTTATCTGGTGTATGGGGGGTGGGAGGTGAAGGACATACACTTATCCAAGACAATTGATATGCCTTGTCACCATGGGGGAAAAAAATCTTACCCTCTCAAGTTGTTTAGAATAGCCTGATGAGAGTTGCTTTCTATAAATCTTTATGAAAGCCCTCAATGTGGAATGTGTCAGTTCGACACAGGACTCACTCATTTCCATGCTGATCTGCACTGGAGTGCATGTTTGGACAACACAACTAAAACTATCCACAAAGGGATTTTCTTGAAAGTGACAGAAATAAGAATTTGCCCTGTATCATAATGTCTTCCTCTCTCCACAACAACCTCTTAACTGGACCAGGAAGGGATACTGGACTCTTAATTGCCTTGAAAAAACATTGTGTTTGGTAGGGAATGAGCTCCCACTCATGTCCTGAACCTGAATACCACATTTTATCCCATTTATCCTTTTAGCAGGATGCTAATAAAATTGAGTAACTCTTGCTTGTCCATTTAAAGGACATTTCCTGATTTGTGTGTGATTTGGATTGCTCAAATGTTTTGAGATATCTGTGTGATTACTGCCGTTATCATATAGTAGCACTGGAAATGGTCTTCATATAAATTGAGGCTTTGCATTTTTCTGCCTTAGAATATGAATGTGAACCTTTGCGTAGAAAATACCTGGCTTAATTTTAAAGCCAGGCTGCACAGGTTGGAGGGTGTGTACACACCCACTGGCCTGCCTTGGCTGATGTCTCCCACTGACAGAGTAACACTCCACTACTCATAGATAGAGGGGTTGGGCTCAGGAGAGAGCTTAGTGTGCACATAATCCAGTGTAGGGATAAGAATCAGATAAAGACCAACAATATTTTGGACCAACTGCCATTAATTACAATAGAAGGGAGGCACTGAGGTAGTACATGGATGTGGGTAGCTGTACTTCTGTATTACAGTAAGATTAATGAATATGCAGAAACAACAGGGAAAACTTTGTAGGATAGTCTTCTAGAGGTCTACCTTAGAAATATAGGCTAGAGGGAGGCTAGGACCACATGGAGACTGAAGGTCTATTTTTTCAAGAGGAAGAAAGAAAATTCAGCAGGATTTACTGTGCATAGCTACAAACCCACAGTTATTTTCACATAGGTCAGCAAGAGAAGGCAACCCCCACCCACATTTTTCACCGGTGTTTAACTCAGCTTGCTGAAACTTGTATCTTATTTTGTATATCAGAACAGATCTTTTTATTAGTTGAATAACTTTGGAAAATGCAAGCCACTGTATTTTGTAAGCTCCCTATACCCTGTACTTTCATAGGACCCAAAATGAGATTAGGGAATAAAAAAGAAAGGTGTTCACAGAATTAATCCATTCTTATCGATAGGATGATTTGATATAATTGATTAAAATTGAAACTAACCTGCCATACAGGACAATTTTTCTTAAACTGTAGTGGACAAGTATGAATTCATCACATGGTGCATGCATCCTATCTTGTTGACATATTGAGAAACTAGAACAGCTGCACATATCGTCCGAGAATAAAAACGCACCAACGAACTAATGAAATCACCTCCAGCCCAGACTGCAATGTGAATCTCAAAGCTCGCCTCATATACAAATGTTTGGAAGAACTGATTTGAATCATGCCCAGAAGGTTGACACTGGAAGGCACTGTGGGGAAAAGTGAAGACTAACAAAGAAAACATTTCAGGGAAACAAATAAATTTCCTTGTTCTAGAAAGTAAAGCTCCAGTTCTGAGTTCTTGGCTAAACTCATTTGCAGCATGAAGGGGTGAGAAGGGATAATGTAGATTAATGGTCCAACTTTTATATTGCTTTCTGTTTGAAATCCAGAAATTTAGTTGGGAGAAAAAATGATCAGAGGTTTACATGACTTGGCAAGGAAATAGAGGTGTGCAGGCAGGGAAAAGGTCCAAATGTGAATTACTCTGATAAAGCTGAGAAACAGTGGGTTCATACAAGGTTCTTCCATGTTGATTGGCAGCAGTCCTGAATTGACAGCATGTAGTGAGTCTCAAATTTAATAAACTCCAATGAGAGCAATTGGAAGAGGTTGTTCAACCTTAAACCAAAACAAAAATAAAGCCATTACACTCTTTGGCTGGAGGACAGTTCAGGGGAAGAAAAGGGATGAGAAAGCTATGCAGCTGGTTGAGGTGAGGATGAAACAGAAACATAGGACACAGTTCCTCAACCTGAGGAATTTTTTTCACTTAACTTCTGTAGGGACTTTGTTGGACTTTAGGTTTTTTACACTACTTCTGTAACTTGCAAGTACTATTATCATAGCTTATACCTACTGAACAGGTGAAGTGAGCAAAATTTTGGCCCTGCCTTCCAAATCTGTATTATTGTGGTGTGTTGACCTCAGATGATTGACAGATACCCACTCAGCTACACTCTAACTCTCCCTTCTCAAAGGACAGGGGGCAAAACAAGATGGAAAAATTTATGGGCTGAGGTAAAGATAGAGAGATCTCTTGCCAGGTACCATCATGGGCAAAACAGAGGCAACTTGGGGAATATTAATTCAATTTACCACCAATTAAAATAGACTTGGATGACGAGAAACAAAGAAGAAATTTGAACACCACCTTTTGTTCTCTTAGTTTTCCCTGCCTCAACTTCACATCTTCATTCCTGACACCTCTGCTTCCCCAGCCCTCCTGCCTTGAGCAGCAGAGTGGGAGGGATTTGTGCTATTGTAGTCAGTTGATACTGACCCCTCCCTTCTGGTCCTACCTCCTTTCACTTTTCTCCTACTCCAGTGTCCGCTCTCCATGGGCCACAGTCCTGCAGCATAAACCTGCTCCAGCCTGAGCCCTCCATAGGCTGCAGATGCATCTCTGCACCAGTGACTACAGCACTGCCTCCTGCTCCATCTTTCACTGTAATGCTTTCAGGGATGCTTCTTACGCTGTTTTTCCTCACTTTGCCCTTTCTTAAATACATTTTTCCAGAAGCACAGCTGTGCCCTACAGTAGGTCCATTGGAGCTGGCTGGAAATGCCTGTGTCCAGCATGGGTCAGCCTCTGGCCTCACCCCACAGATGCCAGCCCTGCAGCCCCCCACTGCCAGTGCCTCGGCACCTGTGCCCGATACTGTTACTCATGAAATTTCAGTGGAAATAATTAGAACTTAAAAAAAAAAACCAAACCAAACCAAACCAAGAAAACAAACCTCTCCTCAAAAAACCACCAACAACAAAACAACACAAAAGTACCCCAAACAGCAGTTAAAGACAGCACATGCCAAGGGACAGAAACCCATATATATATATGTGATATGTAACAAAAAACAATAAAAGATTAGCATATCTCAAGGGACAGAAACTCATGCATGTATGGGATCTCCCTCCAGTACCTTCTGCTTTTCCCACGTGAGACTGCTTACTCGCCAAATCTCTCCTAATAACTTTAAAAGGGATGTGTTAACCCATTTGCCATTCATAACTGACAAAGGCAAAGCAATTAAAAATTATACTGCCTGTGGCAATCCTGCCTCTTGGCACTTGAGGAAACTTATCCCAAAGGCTTTTTAAACATCTCCTGGTGAACCACAGCCTCAGTGCAGGAGGAAGGACTCACTACTAATAGTTTCTGTACTTGCCCTCAGGCAAGATCCATTCCCATACTTGCTGGAAGCACAGCCTGCTCTGCAATAACCCCAAATTCAAACACGCCCAACGTAACCCACGTCCCACTAGACATAAATTTTACTTTCACATCTCCAGCCTGCCGCTGGGACTGGTAGGAGCCTTGTGTCTACACTGAGGATGTGCTTCCAGGGGGTGGTGACAGCTCTCAGAAGAAAGCAGTGACTGAAAGGGGAACATGTCAGGGGGCCCTGTCTGACATGGACCTTAGCAGCATGGGAGAGGTTGCAGGGACGGTGGAGGGAGTCAGCACAGCCTGGCAGGGGATGGGGCAGTTGACATTAATTCTCACCCTTAGACAGAGCCTTCTACCAGCAGCTCAAGAAGAAAAACCAGACTCAAAAAGAAAAGTTTGTTTTAAAATCGTAAGGAAAGTTTCAGGGTTTTTAAAAAAATAAAAAAAAGTCCACTATAAATCATGTCAATTACAATAAAGCAACGTTTAAAATGGACTAAGAGTAATACACATTTCTGATTGAAAGAGAAACTATTTACCTCAAACTGCTCACGCACAAACCAGTATTTTTGATGTTGAGTTTTTGTTCTGCCTTGACTGCTTATGTATTTTATTGATTTGTTTGAAATTCTGGTTGGGGACTGTTAAGTATTCGGAGTAAAGGAGCATGTTATAGAGACCAGAATCAAAACGTGTGTGAAATAACTGAGTACGCATTTTAAAACCTCAGGAACTGCCTAAGAAATAATGTGAACCTTTTCAAAGAAAAGTTTTCTGTTTCTGTAACTAAGAAATGCAAATTAGAATCACAGTGAAGACAGTGTATAGCTAAAAGCCAAGGCTCAGCTTTTATGCGTGGATTAACTTCAGCAGTTGTGATTGATTACCCCAGTCAGAGAGCAGTTTTGCTTCCGCTATGAGCTGGCTTCATCGCTTACAGAACTCATCTTTGCTTAAGTGAGAAAAATGCCGGTTCACAGGTAACAGTTAAACCAATCCATACACACTCTGGAAAGAAAACAGGCAGTGAACATGAAGATAATGGCAGCTTTCAGACAGGAGGACTTGGATTCCCAAGATTTCACATTGCTCTGCCTGGTCTCACAGAGAGAGCAGGCTGGTGGAGCAGTGGCTACAGAGAATACACACTCCCACATTTGTCCCACAGACACTTGCTGACCAAAGAGCATCCAACTTTATCAATCCAGCCTTGAATGGAGAAGTCTGAGTGGTGTTCTTATATTGCTGGGTTTGTTTGGGGGAAAAGTAGCAACACAAACCTAGCATTCCTAAATGAAAACTGTAGTACAAAACAGTAAGTGAGGGCTGGTGGTTTCCTCTAGTTTGGTCTGAGAAGAAGGGGAACTGACAGTTATTTGAAACAGTATTTTTCAGAGATGCTCTTTAAGAGTATTATTATCAATTGGTCTCTGATGACTAGTGAAGTATATTAAATGTATGACTTATTAGTCTTTAAAGAGTTCTTTAACTGTAGTAGCATAAATTTCAGTCAGTTTTAAGGTCAGGGTATATTAGGATATATTAGACATATGCACTTATTATATTACAAAGTTCAATCAGAACAAAACAACAGTTTGCCATGGAGCAAAACCACCACTATATTTAATGCAAATTTTTGGAAAACTATTTGTAGAATAGCTTCCAAAAGGCATATCTCATTTTTCTCATATATGTAATCAAGCAGTGAACATTTTTATTAAGTGCAGAAAACAGTCTTAATAGAGAAACACTCTTAGCTATGCTGAATAAAACCCACATGAAAACATATTTCAGAGACATAGTGAAAGTATAATTCTGAATGTGGCTCACATTGCCACATTCAGAAAGCCAAACTGAATCCCAGCATTACCAAGCTGGTAAGATCTGTGAACAGTGCCAAGATAATACATTAATGTTGTTAGGGGGGGAAAGCACATCACCTATCAGGTATCATCTTTGGCCAGCACCTGGAATAAACCAAAATAGCCCTGCAAGACACTTCATGCAAGCTTCCTCTGCTATAACACAGGAGAGGCGACAGGAGAAGTTGCAAAACAGTCTGGAAATAAGTCTGAAAAATAAGCAATTAATAAGAAGCAGCTCTTGGTCACTGGCCATGCCACCATGTCTTTCCTGAGCACATCTTAGGGCTGAATCTGTCATATCTAGCATCCCCAAGTATTTTGATTGGCTAGAGTCTTTTAGGGACAGAAATTCAACTAGATAAAAATCAGGGTCCACCCTGAATGAGGAGGTATAGAAATACGGTCTCACAATGGCCATGCTCAGAGGTGACAACATGTGTATAAATATGGTTCTTCACTGAAGAGGAGCTAAAACACTTGCCAGCACAGACCATGTGGAGAAGGAAAGAGCTAAGAGGAGAAAGCTCTCCCAAAAAAGAGGTTTACTCATTAAAAAAAAAAAAAGGAAAAAAAAAAATCCAGCCGAATTCACCAACCTAGCCACTTTCCAGAGTTTTTCTATTGCATGCCAAAATGAAAGTGAATTTTTAAAAACGTTACCAGAAAGAATTACAGGAGTGGTAATTCTGAGTGTTTGGGCTCCATGGACATACCCTCCTTTTAGAGGAGTAAGGGAAGGGCTAACTTGGTGCCAACTACTGAATTTCTCCATGTAATATCAGCTAGATGACCTTGATGACAACAGTGGATCACAGTCCTTTTTAGAGGGAGCTCTAAGAAAGACCCATCTGAATTAGTCTTGCAGGCATGGTTTGTGACACCCTATGAGGTCTTCCAGGTTCTGTAGCACACAAATTGCAACTGCAGAGCAAGTATTGTTAAAAGACAAATAATCATTTAGCAATGTGTTGAAGGCAAAGAACAAGTGGTTGCTTGTTTTCCTTATAGATTACTTAGACTGCAAAATAGAACTGTAGGCAAAAAGTATCATTTGCCATTAATTTCTAGCTCAGTAGGTGAGAAATATTTGCTGTAAAAAGTGAACGTGAACCCCTGTCAAAAGTGCAGTATTTTCTCCTGTCTGCTTAAAGATATCAGAGAGGCAAGTGCAAAGGAGCAATGCCCCTAAGGGAAGCCAGATAAACTCTGCTCACATTGAAAAGAGCCTGGAATATAACGTGGTACCAGCTCTCCAAGCCAATCTTTGTGTGAGGAAGTAAATGTTAAGGCTTGAAATGGGAAACTGAAAGGGGTCACTCTGCTTTTATTTTGCTTTTCCTTCATGTCAAACCAGTGGGTTGTGTGTTATACTCCTCACGGGTCACTGATAGCCTATCACAAAGCCTCTCTGTTTGGATACCATCCCCGAAACCTCACCAGCCAGCAGAGCAGAAACACTGAGGTAGAGCTACCGTCCAAAAAGCTTCCCAGCACAATAGCTGCTGCTGTCATGGTAGGACAATAAAGTGGGGTTTATGCTGGTATATTTTTCTCATCATATGCATGACAGAAAGTCTAATGGGCCTTACTAGTTTCTTAGTGGCTTTTAAGGCCCTATAAAGTAGCCTACTATCAGTTCTATCTGTGTTCTCAAGATGTCTGCCTGAACATCAGAGAGCTCCAGCAGGAGCTATGTTTTTATTCCCCCAACCTGCATGAAAGAGATAAGATAATTAGCTGAGAAATTAGAGAGGGAAACTATTAGCATTACAGAAGTGAAAATGAAAACACTGTGAGAATTTATAGATGGGGAAGACCTACCCCACCTACTGCACTTTAAGGTCTGGAGGAGTTTTATTAATAAGCCTTTTATTTTCCAGGGGAAAGCAGTTCCTGCCAACAGTCATGATAAACTGGGAATTTTCTAATGTTGGTGGAGAATGTAAAATATTTATCTTTCAATAGTTTACTTGCAGTTGGAACTCCAGCTTTATGGAGTTTAAATAGAAGCCTATTTCTAGAAGCCAAAATTAGTGAAGACAAACTACAGACAGAGATTTGGGTAAACAAGTAGAAGGGGAGATGCTTTTCTTCTGATCAATACATCATGTCTAGCCATGGAAGTCATACCCCTCTCCCTTCTTTCTCAGCAGCCTAGGACTGTCCTGTGTTGATTTGCTTGGTGCCAGCTCCTTTTGTGGGACTGGTACATGCTCATTATTACCCTGTATCCATTGTAGACTTGATTTAAGACTAAGTACAAAACTCATTACTTTTCCCCTCTCTCTCAGTTCTGGTTATTCTGCAGCTAAGCTCGTAGAAACAGTTCTTCAAGAGTAGAAGACAGATGGATTCCATAATCTTTTTTTGCAGCATAACTTACAAACTTCATTCTTAGAAGACAGAGATTGACTTCTTCTGTTTTCAATTCTATATGGATCCAGATTCGCTATCTTACTTATAACTGATCACTAGCTATTCAAAAATGCAACTCTGAATATGTTTCTGCACAAACACATGCTGCTGTTAACCCACATTCTGCCAGACTCCCTTGCAGGTAGGGATACCTTCCTCTACAAAAATTTCCCACAGATTTAGCAAAGCTTTCCATGAAGTAAACTTTGTTCAATTTGGACACTTTTAGCAGAGTGAGAATGGTGGTCTGGACAACGCTGAAGTTTTGCAGAGAACAACTAAAACTTGTCTCTGAAATAGCTCACATGAAACTTCAGATTTTGATAACTCTCAGGTCCATGTTAATGTCCAGAGATTATTTCCAGAACTGATGTTTTTTTCCTATTTAAAATGAAGGCTGTAGAAAATGTTACACTGAGGTGACATTTATGTTGCAGCAGCTTGTATTTGGACCTTAAAGACTTATGCTAAAATGTATCTCTATCCTGCAAGCTGTGTTAAGATGATGAAGTTCTGCAGATAAAGTACAGTCACATGGGGTTTGATGATACAAACCAGAGAAAAAATGGACCAGTGAAACTTTCATCTTCTCTTAAAAAAAATGTAATTTACATTTCAAGTCACATAGTCACCACATTAAAAAAATAGGCAAAACAAATGCATAGAGTCAGGGAAAATCCACCATGTATTTCACATAAACTAAGCATACATTTAGAAAATCAGAATCAGCTGCAAAACACTCCTCCTCCAAGACATACAAAAATATCCTTGGCTCTAAATACTGCAGAAATGAAGGTTGGTGGCAAAAATAAACAGAGAGACAGGAGCAGACCTCATTCACCTAAAGTAATTTCTCTCAGGTTTATTCCTAGCTCTGACCACAGTTCTTTCTGACTGAGGAGATCACCTTACCTGTCACATCTCCTAACACTTCTGTTTTCTGAGTCACTTTCCAGAAGGCTCCAGACCTCTAATGGAGGTAGTACTACCAGACCTGCTACAGGCTGCCCTAATAGCACTTTTTCATGACTATTCCCACGTTCCCTTCTTGCTGCTGGAGCAGTTCTCTTTGTTTCTCTTCCCTGTGTCACAGCAGATGCATTCCCATAAGTAGATAAGTACCAAACTCATTCCCTTAAAGGACTTTCAGAGAACTACGCTTCTGAATAACCTTTTTTCCCCTTCCATACAACAAAATTAATGCAACAATCAATGTTGTGTCCCTTTCAATAACTTCCCTTAGATATACCAAGCTTCCTTCGTGCCAGTTCCTGGAATTCCTCTTACCATCATGTCTCATAAATGCAAGTGACCATCTAGGGAGAAACATATTCCAGGAAGCAGCTCACAGAGGGAAAGACACTATTTTGCTGCCATGGTGAATTTGACCACAGGGTACCCAACATACCCATACCACCTCTGCTTCAGGATGAATGTGTGTGCAACCACCCTAACTCTGTCCCTGTGCACAAGACTACTCAGCTCAGGGGTGTAATTACAAGTTAATTTTGCAGCTACATAATGGTAATAGCTGCCAGGGCTCTCCCTGCAGTGTCATGAGACAGGGCACAGGCAGAGACCCATGGCAACAGAGACACATCTTGCTTTATCCCAAGTACGTAGGTTAGGAGAGATGAGTATGCAGCACAGGTGGTTTTTCCTGGAGTGCCCAGGCCATTTGCAGAACTTAAAACACTTGTTGTATTGCCTAAACATATGTATTACAGCAGTACCTGGCTCTTTCACAGACATCTGGGAACAACCTGACTTCTTGCTCTCCCCACCCCTCTCCTGTGGTTTGCAGTGTAAAGACACGGGATTATGTGGCCCAATGTCCTACAATAGTCCCTTTGAAGAAGTAGAAGTTAATAAAACTCTCTCAATGCCCTCTAAAAGAAACAGAAAGTTTTTCAGCAAGTATGAAGGAAATGTTTGTTCTGTTGATTAATTCTTGCACTTAACACCTATATATTTACATAAACATTTTGTATATTTACGGTTGGGTTTGAGAGACATGATACACATGTCACTGAGGTCAATAATGTTTTAATTCTAAAGATTTATATTTTTTTTTTCCTCAAAGCCACCTGGGAATGGTTAAAACAGGATATGGGGCTTTTATTCCTTCCTGCCTTAATGAAGCGAGCTTCATTCTCTGCTGTAAACACGATAGTTGCTATGCATACAGATAGAGCCTTAACAGTACTATTCTGACATTTAAGTATTTCACGCTCTGTGCAGGACAGCCTGTTTGTATTTTTAAGCTTGGTTCTTGGGCCAAATGCAAAGAGACTACTGTGTGACTCTGAGCTTATCTTCTGTACTCCCATCTAAAAAGTTAATGCTTGGGTGTGTCAGGTATCACCTGGGGATTTAAGCAAGAGGCTTTTTGCAGTTAACCCAATCCCATGACCTGTTCTGAGTTACCTTTGATTTGAAGGCCGTTTCATTAAGTACCAAACTGCCCATTCCATTAATTGGAATCAAATTCTCCTGAAATGTGGGCACACAATAATTCCTATTTTACCTCCTTAATGGCTCTATACATACTCTGTTACACCTTGGAGCAAAGGTACTGGTGAGACAGAGGTGGAGAAGATTGTTTTGTTGTGCCCACCTTCTTGAATCTGGTTTTCTTTGCTGAATGTTTTCAAAGTATCAGCATTTAGTTATTCTGGCAGTTTTCTATACAGAGGTTAGTACCTCCTTGAAAATAGTGCTAGTGCTTTTTTTTGTCATTAGAGAAACAGTTTATTCATCACTGATTTCTGTTTTACCTGTACTCTGATCAAACTCGGTTTTGTTCATCTTTCAGCATCTGGCAAAGTGCAGTAATAAGCATTAATTTTGTCTCATTTCTCCTCATTAGTGATTGAAAAGTTGGTATCCAACTCATGTGCAAAGAATAGTGGCACAGCTGATTTGCAGGCTAAATAAAATCTAATATATTACATTATATCACCCTTAGTTAAGAGCTCCAATAGAATCTTGTAGTGATGCCACAAAAGAAATGAGCAGGTAATAAAGGAAGCATATCTTTATAGAAAATTGTACTAAATGGCATAGGCCATGGCTAAGTTATCAGCTAGGTTTTAGACTCAGGAAGAGAGATCTGGTGGATTTTTCTGAAAAGGTTACTGCTCCAGTGACACTGTCAGGCAGGGATATTATCCCACCCTGGGTTGTTCTGTGCTGTCCCTGTGTTAGCCCACAGAAGGGACAGGTACTGAAGTGCAGTCACTGTGCAGTGCCCTGAAGAATCCATGGGATCAACTATCCTTGTGGGTCCCTTCCAGCTCAGCATATTCTGTGATTCTGTGACTCTGCCACTACAGCCAGGATCAGCTTCTCTTGCAAGTCAGACTATTCCATCGCTCTGCAGCAAAGCCTCCTTAAGTCTAGCCACAAATTATTGCATGGTGCAGAATAGGCAGCCAGAGGATTATTTAAGAAGTTGTGTTTCAGAAAAGAGAAATATTTGATGGAACATCAGTGGCAGTTACTTTCAACAGTTTGTCAAGGTACAACAGTTATATAAATCCTTATTATGGTAAGAATAAATAACAACTGAAAAAGGAGCATAGGCTGGAAATGCACCCAGAAAACTGGTATGTTTCTAAAGTCTCCATCCTTCACTATACCTGCTGGTTTTGTCATTTTCAGAGACCTGATAAGTATCCTATCTCTTTCTTCTGCAGGCTGACTTACCCACTTAGAGAAGGGTGTGTATTATAGATATCCTGTGTCTTCCACAACTGATGCTGAGACAGAGCCTTTACTGCAGCATCCCTTATGCTGACCCAGGGGACACATGGATATGTGTGTACACAGCAATTGTTATCATCTTGCCACTCTAATCATTCCTCAAAGACTGATGACTTATGCTTACTGTCCCCTAGGTTTTTAGAAGCAGCCAGGTTAATGGTTATGTTTAAGATACACACTGAAACCAACTTTTGATAACTGAACAACACCTCTTGAAAATGCTGCTAGGAATTGTCCCCAGGGTATTTCCTTTGGGAGAAACTAACTCAGTTTTGGTGATTTAAAGGTTCTGTCTAGTTCTTTTAAATATTCCTTTGACGTTGCATTGCTCTGCTTGTAATAGATTGTTATTGCCCTATATTGAGTTTGCAGAGTGAAGGTAAATCTTTTGTGATATGATTGTGCTACCCCAAACTCAATATTGTTCTGAAGTCCTTTATAACTCTCTGGTTTCACCGCAACAAGCTGGACAAATTTTCATTTTTACTCTTTTAGATTTTTATTCTCTGTTCTGAAACTCTAGGGGACTATATTTACAGGCAATGTCTAGTGCACTTATTGTGAACTGAGAACTCAAATGCTGTGGTGGGACTATGGTTATTCCCCCATCCTGGTTTACAGTATGCTTAGGGAGAGAGAAGTCAAGAGAGACTATGTGTGAGTTCTGGCATCCTATAATAGTATTCCTAATAGCATACAAAACAAAAAGGCTTCCAGTTCTGGTATCAAGCATATCATGGCAGCTCTTGCTTTAGAAATACATAACATAGATGTTTTCGTATAATATCACCAGCCTACTTCCCTATATTGGTACTATAAGTGTGGGAACTAGCTACACACTGCAAAAAACCTTGTGGTGGTAATCAGTACACTAATAATCAGCAATCAGTAATGAGCTAATCGGCCATCAGTACACTATACAATAACTGTTTTTTCTATAATGGATCTATACATGCAAATGTATATATAAACACGCATACAGTGGAAAATTTTCTGACTTTCATGTATGCCCAAATGTTGGGTTTTGTTTGGTTTTTTTGGTTTTTTTTGTTTGTTTGGTTGTTTCTTTGGGTTTTTTTGAGGGCCCTTCCTAGATGGATGAGTGGAATTTTGCAAGCATGATGTCAGGTCCAAGCACACAGTACAGAGCAGGAAATCTTTCCTGTTGGATGTTAGGGACCCAACGTGTCCTGAAAGCACTCACAACCTCTGAGTGCACAAGTCTCTGGTACAGGTCTTGAGTGTCTTCCTAGGTGGCATGCACAGAGCCAGCAAGAGCAACTTCCCAGCTCCTGTCTCAGATTGCCAAAAACTGCCTGGGTCAGAGAGCAGCCCTAAGACCAATTTTGAAGTAGTCTTTGCAGCTGCACTTCAACAAGTGTGCATGACAATCCCACAGAAGGCTCCCCTGCTGCCCAGTTTCCTCACAGAGGTTTAAATAAATTCAAGCAAAACATTAGAGGCAGATCACATTTCTTAACTGAAGCAAACAACATCAAATTCCCTCTTCCTTCTTTTTAGAATATTTGGTAATGACAGTGAATTTTGTCAGGGAATAAGTGTATTTTTGCATGAAAATATTTTCATTTTATACTCTGTCAAGTAGCTTCCTAGACAGAAAAAATAAATTAAAGACAATTCTCAGCTTACAGAGGGATCTCTTTAAACCTCAATGTCTTTATGTTTCCCTAAATGTTTTGACTCATTTTAATGTTCAGGTTTAATTTGGAAAACCATGAAGACTTCAGAGACAGTGTTTCTTATGAGATAAAAAGAAGCATTCTCTTTTTCTCATCATTGTATTAGCAAAAAATGTTTGCACTACCTAAAGCCATTTAGGAGAGAGACTCAACATTTATACTGGTTAATAAAGCAAAGAAAGAAAACAGTTTTTCACTATTGTATAGCTCTTATTTCATTTTAGTTTTCATTTGGGGTCCCTTTTTTTTGTGTGTGCACACACATACTTTTCAGCAGGTAGAATTTCATTAGAAATGCTAAAGAAAACCAGTCTTAATTAATATGAAACACATCAGTAAACCCAAGCTTGCTGGCTCAGAGTTGTGTAGTGTGAAAGGCCGATACACTGGGGTCAGTCATGGTGAGTTAGTGGTTTAGTAAGACTCCCATGAGTCTACCTCTCAAAACTATAAGCGGTCAGCAAGACAAAATAGCCTTGATCAGCATTCAAAGTCATGCCTCTCTGGACAGGATGGTTAGCTACAGTTTTCTGCCTACTAATGTTGCAATTATTCGTGGTTCCCTTTGTATCCTGGGTCTCTTATTCTAAAATGTTTGGCTCAAACCCTTTTCCCAGGTGAGTGCGCTTTGACTTTCTCTAAGTTAAAGGTCCTTTGTGAGACATGGCTTTGACTCAGAGAACACGATCTGCAACCATTTTATAAGACATTTGGGGCTAAAATCCATTCCAACATTCAGGCAGACAACCCACAGAGTACAGATAGTGCTGGCTGGGCCAACAGATGTACCTGCAGTGTACCAAAGATCTTGGAGTGAGCTAAGCTAAATTTCATTGAGACACTCAAAACATTTAGAACACAACAAAAAAGTTGTTGATTGTTTTTACTGGTTTTTTCTTGCTTTTTTTATTTTTTTTTTACATGCTCAGCTGAAAACCTAAAATTTTGGACTTGTTTGGAACAGTTTTAGGACAGTGGAGAACAACACTCATCAGGAAACAAAGAAGTCAGTAGGCAGAGAAGTCCCAGGCTGGATGCAGTGAGGGGGTCTGGTTTGGCACTGAGTCACAGATGTTACAGAAGTGGATTCTGCCCTCACTCAGACCAGTAACTTGGCTAAATTCAGTCCATTTCAAATACTGGGATTCCGTTCCAACACAAACAAGCCACTTAAAACCAAAAGTATCTTGCGGGTATAGTTTCTCATTTGATGGCTTTCCTCTGATCACAAAACTGAAGGTGTCACATGAACTTTGGAGCAGAGGCTTGAAAACAAGTTTCAAAGCTATTCTCAAAAATTCTAGATTCTGCAGTAATGTGAACTGAGAGAAATGCCTGGTATCAAATAAAAAAATACCAACATTGCGAGACACTGAGCAGCACTGCAAAACATTGGCAGCTATAACCTAAACAGGTCAATGAAGATAAGCATCCACAAAACCCCAAATGTGTTCCAAACCTACCTGTCTGTTTTCCTGAACAAAAAGTAACCTACTTGCGAAAAAAACCCCAAACCCTCCTTGCGTCCTAAAGAGCTTTTTTCCACAAAGAGGGCAGAGGAAGAAAAGGCATGTTCTGGTGTCCCTGCTGACCTGACAAGAGGAACCACATAAACAACTCTGGAGAGATTTCAGGGTGCTGTTCATTGGATTATAGGAAGCTGCCCAAATTACTGCAAGGAACAGGGTAAAAGTGCAAGAAGCTATTGGAGACAATCCCCCACACAGCCCAGGGGAGTCAGGCTCCTGGGGAGGCAGGGAGAAAAAGGGCCTCCCCCCCGACCCGGTCAGTTTTGCCTATTTTGTCGGGGTTTTTTTACTTCCATATCTATGTGGAGATCTCTCTGGCTGATGTTTAGCTTTCTTTGTAACGATTTTATCGCTGCTACATAACACATCCCAAGGCATTAACAAAAGAATAAAACTTCTGGGACAACCCAGCTGATCACCAGGCTCTGATACGCAGAGGTGCCATCATCTGTGTTTTCACTGAGAGCCTGGACTGAAAGGAAGCTGGTAATAGGAGGCGAGGAACCAGTGCCCAGTGACATTTCAGGGACCACAGGAGGAAGATCACCTAACGCATTTTGCTTTCTTATTGTTAGCTTTGTCTGATCCCGAAGTACAGGTGCTGGTAGGTGAGTTTTCCTAGGGTTACTCCCCTCTTCACACTCTGCATTAACTCCTTCACTGCCCCATGGTGACAGGTCTCCCACTTCCTATGTACAGCACTTTGAGAAGTTATGTGGAAAATTGACAAAGGATTTTAAAAAATCTTCCAATGGTAAAGAACTTGAAATGGGAAAAGTACACTGAAAACAAGGAAAATTGTACTCTCAGCCTTCCTGGAGCCTGGCTCCTTTGGGTCACATACGTGTATTAACTCTTAGAGATGTCTCTTAAGGAGGCTCATAGCATAGTTTGCACAAATTACAATTTCTGACCCGTTAAATTATTCTTTCTGCAATGAGTAGCAGAGTAACAAAATCAAGCATCATCTTTCCCTCTGCCACAAGTCCTTTCTCCCTCTTACCCATACTTTGCGGGATCTGTTTTTCCAAAGAGTTAAACTGGGTGGTTCTCAGGGGTTGACAACAGGCATAACTATGCCTGAAAAACAATCTGATACATTCAACTTAGCAAGGCCCTGCTCTTTCCCTCTAATCTTTCAGCAGGACCCAAGGGAGGCTAAAGCTGAGATCAGCCCATTCTCCCCTCGAACTTTGATTTGCTATTAAATTCCGCCTAATGACGATGACTTTGCCATCTCACGTTCATCAGCGGGCTACGCACAGAACAATGTGGGCCCAGCGGCGTATAGAGGGACATTGTTTCTGCCTCCTGGTTGCTCTGTTTGAGCAGCATCACGTGAAAATCCTCTTACAGAGGAGACATGTAAAACCAGTAAGAGGTATTACTCTCCAGGGTGCGACAGTAACTCAAGTCATACCTTGTGCATGGGCGTTTGTATTTATGTGATCTCCTGTTGAGTTTAGAAAAACAACAACAAAACCTACAAAAGAATAATGTATAAGGAAATACCAGAGAAATTGGTGGAAGGTGACGTGCAATGCTGTGATGGAGGAGTCTTGTTCATGTCTGCTGCCTGAGTGACTTACTGATCTGTGTTAAAATCCTATACTTCAACTTGTACATCTATGCATGGCAGAAAACAATTTTTATAGGCTTCTAAACCCCCAGTTCCTTCCTCTTTATAAATAGTGCAGCCTTTAGCAAGACAGCATGTTCCCTAACACTACTAAACACTACACAAAAATTCGCATGCAGATGTCTATGCCATTTTACAAAAGTACCCCAGCCAGGAACAGCATTCATTACTCCAAACAGTAACTTGGTTTTCTTTACTGTCCTGAGAGCTTAACAATTTCTGTCTGAGATGTCCTAAGCAGATATACACTAAGAGTGTATATCTCATGTGATGTTCACTGGGTGCTGCAGCCCAAGCTGCATGGATTGTGTCATGGGACACTGTATGCACAAGGTCAGCATGCACAGCAGCATATACCTGGGGTTGGAGATAGCCAGAAGGTCAGGCAGGTGGCCAAAATCCTTTTCTCCACCCGCATTACTCCACCAGGTACGAGCCCTACTCTACTGTAATAAGCACAGCAGTTCTCAGTAATTGTCCTCTTATTTTCTACATCCTTATTCTGCATATTCAAGCTTATGTGTAGGCCATTATGGGTGCGCACTGTAAGCAGCAAGAGCTGAATCTTCCATGTTAGTTTAGTGGACACAAGGCAAGAAAACAACAAAAGCCTTGCACTTCCTAATCTTGCTTCCTTCTTCACATGCTGCATAACTCTTTCACTGCTCTGCTCCAATAAATAACAGTGCGTGAACACTCTAAACTCTATGGGGAAAAGTCCAGGCATGAAGAACTTTTGATGCTAGCAACTACTTGGAAACAAGGATTCTGTTTCTTTCCATCAGTCCCTCAGCTCTCTTTTAAAACAACCTTACATCTTTAACAAATTCAATTTCATAATTTCAAATATTTTTCCAGCCTACTTTTGCAACTAAACTAACTAGTTTAGTTTTCTATTCACTGAAGCATATACAGCTACTCAAACTAGGTGATTTTTTTGAGCTGGTGCCCCAATGCATTAGTTTAACTTTTACCAATACAGCTCAGAGTATCCACTGCAAACAGGAGTTGCGTGCCCTTTATTTATCGTCCTGCTTTTTTTGCACTAGCGAGGACATCTTTAACCATTCCATATAAGACATTCAACCCAAAGGAGTAGTTCATTACCCAGTGACAGCAACAAAACAAATTAGAAAGAAAGTAAAAGAAAACCCCTATGCCACATATCAAAAAGTATTGTAAATTTTGAAGTTTCCCTGCAGGCATACACGTCATCCTGACTCAGGAACACAGTATCTGAAGTCATGCTAGCATCAACATTGTTTAGGGACAAAGAAATCCATTCCCCAGTGCAAAACCTAATCTGATTTTTCTCACAAAAGCTATTATAATGTTTTCACTTGAGTCACTAGAACAAACAGGTGCAGACATCAAATCAGGTACTTCACAGAAATTTACTGAAAATCAAATCTTAACAGGTTTGTGGAAGTTTAATATACAGTAACTAAGATCCAGATAAGTGAACAGAAATAAGAGATGAATATAGAACTTTATCCATATCACTAAAATAACCAGATTTGAAGGTACCTGCTCATTTATGAAGGGACAACCTAGGCTCATATTTCATCAGGGCACTGAAATTTGTGTGCAGTAGAACACAAAATGCTGCCATGATATTACCCTCACAAGGAAAGAGAAACAACTTCATAAACTAGCACTTTTCTTTATTATTGACTAAAAGGTCTTTTAGTCCTTTTTCTGATTATACCAACAAAAGAACAAAGAAAGATCTAAGTACTGGCAAAGAATGTTTTAACCCATGTTCCAGTCAAAAGGAAACAAATTACTCTGCCCTTATCTCTGAAAGGAGATCCAGTCTCACAGTAACTTGGCCTCATGTGAGGATGTGCCCAGTACCAAAAAGGAGAGCTTCAGAGTGAAAAGGAAACCCCTTGGCTTTGTGATTATTTTTTATTACTTGCTACATTCTTTCCCATATCAAAACACATGTTAGGATTCATTTACCTAATTGGTCACATTTCTCTTTTTAAGACAGTGAAAAATAAACTTCGGCTGATTTTGTGTGCATCTCTCAGCCATTTTGAAAGATAAGCCACAGCCCTCCTCCTGTGGAATTATTGCTCAGGTTTATCCCTTGGTTTATCAAACAAATGCCAGAACAGAGAGGGTGTGGGCTAGAGACCATGAGGAGCAGCACTGATAGCGGTGCCTCATCACAGCCTGCCTTCAGAAGGGAAGAGCAGAGCCCCTGTGAAACACCTTTGCTTCTGCAGTTGCCATTTCATTGTTCTGTTTGGCTTATTTTGCCTAGTTTCTTAGCTCTTGTTTCACAATCCTGTTTTGTGCCCTGGTAACTGCAATACATCAAACAACATACTGCAGGTCTGAGTCCTGGGGTCTTCCAGTTATAGCAATTTAAGTTAGATACCAGCTAGCTCTATTAAACCAGCAGATCTGCAAACCTCACACAGATGAGTCACTACTTGTAAGGTGGGGGTTTCTTCCCCATTTAGGGACAAGAAAGTCCTACACTTTTTCCCAAAACACCCTGCATGCAACCCCACACACCTCACATGCAAGAACTTAATTGGTGGCCTGTAAAAGATTTCACATCAAAAACTAAACTCCAGTGTAGGCTGTATCAAAGCAACACCACATCATGACCTGTGCTCAGCTCACACCACCTTGAACCATGGTAACACCTTGACTTGTCATTTTGGCAGGGGCAGAAACTGGTGTCTCTTTACTACATACAAATACATAGACAAGAACCATTATAATAAATAGATAAATGATTCTTCAATGTCTAACGTCAACCCACACTGTCTGTTACACTCACGCAATTACTCTTAAGCCAGGACAGGTAACAGAAACATGAAACCATGTTGCTGGTCTGTAGGAATCAACATTCATTTCAAATATAGACGATTTTTAAAAATGCTCTTTGAACAAAATATAAGTGGTTTAATCTAAAGTATTTCAAATATTTATTTTTTCATTTTCCTTCTTTGTTTGTTTTGGCAGAAATGTTTGCAATCAATAATTATTTCATAAAGCAAATGTTATTTCATAAAGGAGGTAAATTTCAAATCTCCAGCTGTCCCATTAGTCATAAAAATCTCAAAATCCTAAACTTTGGATCAATTGTTCGCTGTGCAAGAGAAGCAAAAAGATTGCTGTAATATCATGTTTTCTTCCATCTTTCACTCATCTTTCAAAACTCGGATGTGAATGGATTTTTCCCTTCTCAAAGCCTCTCCCCTTTAAATGCTTGTTGTCTCTACCACTGATCAAGTTTCTGAGAAATGACTTTATGTAAGAGATTGAGCAAGATAAAGTTGCCACATTTCGTTTTATCTTTTTGGTTGAATTATTAGGACTTAAAGTTGTGGTGACAAGACTGCTACCTTCTAATAGGCCTTGTTGCCATGGGAGTGGGCTTTTTGAAAAGAACGAGACCCACGGCCACCAAGACCTTTTTTGCTATTATTTCCATCCTCAGCCAATACAGAAATCCTTAGTCACAGACAGGAAAATGTGGTGTAGTATACATGGTAACACTTGCTGACAGTGAAAAACAAAAGAAGTGGAAACTAATACTGCAGAAAGCTGAATTGCATCACAGCCTACAAGCGAAAAGCATTTCTCTTGTGTAAAAGAAATGCTTTGTGCATCCAAACAATTACCTTGCTCTGGGTCTCTTCAGAGATAAAAAGGAAAGAAGGCTGTCATCATACAAAGTAGGCATTTCAGAGCTGACAGGAATTTATTTTCCTCTAAAAGAAGAAAATGCTATGCAGTAAAAACAGGCAAACAAGGAAAAAAATTGACAGTGGTCCACCAGGTCTGGTGCCTGGTCACACCTGGAGCGGGATTCGTCACACTGGGAGGACTAAAAGGGAAGGATTGCTGTTTGTAAGTACAGAGAGGTCTGCTTCTGCCACCCCTATACAGAGAAATGCCTCCAGTCACACAAAGAATGTTTAAAGCCCAGCTGGTAGACTCCATCTAGAATCACCCATGGGAATACAAAGATCAGGGACGGGTTGGATAATCTGGTGCCTTTCTGTAGGGAAACGTTTCATAGACTTGATGTCTGAACACAGTTAAACCTTCAGTTAAAGAGGTCTGCCAGGTAAAGCACTGACTGCAAACCAATGTTTGCGATTTAGCACATTTTATGTGGCTGAAAATTCTGAGATTTTTCTGTAGTTCAGCAAAGAACACTCCAGACTTCTGGTAAGAGAGGTGTAAACAGTGTGGTGGCTGGTGAAAACAATAAACAGTTTACCTATGTGACAGACATCCACTATTATTTTCCATTCACAGCATTAAAAAAAAACAACAACCAACCAACCAACCAAACAAACAGAAAAAAAAAAACACCCAGTTTTATTAATACCTGAGAATTATTTTTGAGACAAACACTAATTTAGCTGCAATCTGAGACAAAAAGGCCCCCAAAAATCAGAAACCTCGAAGGGGAGACCTCCATATATTGTGTGAAGATAGTTATCCATGCATTCTATCCAGCTGTTATAAATAAAACAAAAAAAATCATAAGTATTACACTCCTATGGAGTTTCTCATATCAAAAAAGGCTTGTAAAAGCACAAAAATATTTTTGAAAGAATGCAGCAGTAGAAAATTTCAACACAGACACTGACATAAACACTCTTTCCTGAGGAGCCTATTTTTCTAGACTAAAGGTGCGAACAGAAATACACAAAAAATAGGCATGAAAGAGTACCTTAAACTGTAAAATGTATCTCATTTGGCAAAGCCAGGTTGCTCTCCAAATATATTCTTTTTGTTTTATCCAGTGACGTTTTAAATGATGGTACACTCACTCCTCCTGCGCATCCTCAGTGCAGCTCGAATATGGCATGCTTATTTGAACCAGATATCATACCAAGAAAAGACTTAATTTTTATTCCCCAAAACCACAAGTTAAAATCAAAATGTTTCCAGAGGAAGCCATCATATTGCACACCCTTAACAATTTTCAAATTCTCTTCAGCAGATGCCCAGAACCAGAGTTTGGAGACTACCCCTCCTGTAGTGCTCTCCTGATCATAGGTTTGCTGTACTAAGGCCAGTTAAAGCCCAGTGTAGAAGCAATGGATAGCAAGTCACCTCTACCTCCTGTATCATCAAGGATGATTGCCTTGTTTGAAATTCAAGCTCCACAACTGTGGCAAATGCTACTCCCACTCTGCAGAGCAGCTTCTGCAAGTACCTCGGAGGGAGAGGCTCCACAGGGCAGTAAACCACGCAGCTTCACTGAGCCCTGGGGCTGGAAGGCAAGGGAGGATGCTGACAAGTGGCTTGACTTTAAAAAAGAACACACTAAGAAGACAAACTCAAACCAAGACATCAAGATCAGCATTGCACTGCATTCCAAGAAACAAGAACAAAAGAACTACCACCACCATTGTGTTCTCTTCCTGCTTATGTTACTCCCCAATGAACTGGCAGATAAAAAATTACTTGGTAGAAAATGCTAGTTTCCTGACCCTTAAAGAAATAGCACCATGAAGAAATCTTACCAAGCACCTTTAATTTACTGTTGCTTTTTGGAAGGTGAAAATTGTTTTACCTCTCTGAGATAATCTATGAAATGTGAAAACATCTTGCTAAATTAGCTTACTTAAAGTCAAGTTTGTTGGGAAAACAAACAAACAAACAAAAACCTGCAAGCTTCATTAATATAACAGAAACAAGATTAGCCATGTATGCCACTATTTATTGCAGCGTGGCTCCTTAATCCTTATCTCTTCCCATTTTTGCTGGTTGACAATGCTACTTCTTAACAGCAGAATGGGATTTTTTTCTTCCCATGCCAGAAAATTTACTACCAAGTCCTCTGAAATTGAATTGTATACAATGCATTACTACAGTTTGCACTAAAAGAAATTCTTTAGGATGTCATCAAATGGCATAGTCCTAGAGAAGAGTTTAATTAGACAAAATTACTGCTAACTGGTAGTTTGCTACAGGAACTCCAAGAATGTACAAATCTGTAGCTAAATGAAGCTGTTCCTTTGATGCATCTGTGGATCTATACTAGTTTAGTTCCTCTGTCCAGAGAAAATGTTTAGTTTAATACTTTGCCTTGAGCAGTTGACCCTGAGAGACTTTTCTTCCCTATGAGCAAGCGAACGGTTGCACTGACATGAGAGAGATGTTCCTAATTGGACAAGTGAGCAGCTGATACCACAGGACAAGCGGGATGAATCGAGGTATCTCAGCAGCTAGGGAGAACAGGCCAGAGCAAGTCTCCTGCAGCAGAGTCAGGAGATGGATATGGGTGCTCCAGGGGAGGGATCCAGGGATCTCAGGGATATGTAGACAAGATGCTTTCTCTTCCTTTCTCTTCCCATTTCTGACTACTAATCTGCACTGTTCCTGCAACACTCTCCTCCTCATCTCACATAAGAGACACCCACCTTCAGCCAAAGCCTTTTGCTCAAAGAGGTGCCTGTATTTGCATTTAAACCCCTCCAAAATGCTCTCTTCATTCTCAGTCTTCAATGCATCCCCCAGTCACTTTCAGGCATCTGCCAAGTTTTTGGAAAAACTGTTATTAAAGGGATTTGGGCTCGGAAGAAAGGAACAGATACACTGTTAAGCAGAGGGCTTGGACAAAAGGACTTTCTTTACTGCTGCATCCATAGGAAAATGTTGATAGCTGTTGATGTTTGGGATAAAATGTGGACTACTGGTATTGCTATCAGCTATTATATATTTGACTAATTCTTGCTATGAGTGTAAATAGGGAGTTCATGATGAAACAAGAAGCTGTTTCTGAATGCTTGCTTAATGAGTTTACATTTGGACTCAATGATCTTAAGGGTCTTTTCCAGACTAAATGATTCTGTGATTCTATTCTATGATTCTGTGAATACATTGTTTAATTGAAAAGTCAAACAAAAAGAATTAGGCAGAATAATTCTGGTGGCTGTCAGAATCTATTTTCAGAAGACATTAAATATTCAAGCCAAATAAAGTCTCTGAGTAATGACAAAGCTTATGAAACACAGACAAGTCACTCAAAACGTACTGAAGAAGGATGCATATTATAAGGATGAAAAGACTGCATAGGAAATTGAGGATTGGATGGGCCAGTGAGATATTCAGTTGTTAAGGTATAACACAGCTCTCTACTTACTTTACTTTTCTTCTATCTATAAAAAAAACCCATCAATTAATTTCCTGGAACATCTGTGCATACAATGCTATTTCTCACGTACACCACTGTGTTCTCCCAACTATTTCATATTGGAAATACTCACTAATATCAACAAAATGCCAGCAGTTTTCTTGAGAGACTCTGGGAAGAGCCTCTAATTCTCTAATCCTAAATTTCATAGACATCACTTCAATTTAATTTATGTAGGAGAAATATCAAGTGCCCATGAGAGTGGACCTCCTGGGAAGCATTCAGAAATGTAGCTGTAAGGTCCATGCCTGTTCCTATTTAATCACATGCATCCTTAGAAGCAGAGACTTGAAACTGAGTAGGGGTATTCTCTTAGTCGCCAGCTTTTTCCAGGCGTGCCTTTCAGAACTGTCTCCATTTTTTGTGCTCAACTTACACTTAGTATCTGTTTTCTAGCACAGTTTCCTAAGGATCTGGATACAGTACTCTGTAAAGAACATTGTCAAGCAGACATCTCTATAAATACCACTGTAATAAGTTCCAGCAACATTTCCAACCATGCTCAGGTGTCTGAATATTTATGCCAGACTCTTCTTCACTGACCCCAAGCACCTCCTGTGCAAGTAAACAGCTACACAGACACACATTTCCATCTTACCTCCTGCCTCCACACCCCTACAAGCACGTGTTTTTACACCAACTTTCTTCTTTTCTCTGAGAGGATGGTGTACTGGGGGGAAGCACAAATAAAAAGCCATGGTCTTTAAATTTCGTTTGAAGGTGGCAAGTTTTGTGGTGGTTTTGATCTCCTCCAGGCATTCCATAATCATGGGCCAAGTTGCCTAGAGATCTTTCTCTCCCACACTTCCAAGTCTCTCTGTTGTGGCTGACAGATCCATTGTCTTGGAAGCATGTAGCTGTCATGGCAGGTCATGATCTCCCAGGCGTGAGGCAGTCCCTTCCCTACTTTGGGTTGGGCTTTGAAGATAAAAATGGTAAATTTGAACTTGGGCACAACTGTGTTTGACAGAAAGCCTTTCCCTGCACTCCTTCAAAGCTTGTGCCAGCAGGCAGTGGGCATTGGAACAGCCAACCACAGATTATGATGATTTTTATTAATACTATGGTTCAATAGCTGAAGTCAGCCGGGTCAGGGCCTATAGTGCCTGGGATAATGCAAACACATAGTAAGTGGCAGTTGCTTTGCCAAAGCACTTACATTTGACCCTTATATTCCTTCCACTGCATCTCCTCACTTGTCACCAAAAAATATCTGTAGTGACATCAGTGTAATGCCAATGTGGTATTGCATTACAAATTTAATCTGAGGATGAAATCTGGAAGTTCCTGAAAGTGAATCCCATGCAAACATTTTATAAACACAGACCAAAGGCCCATGCCTGCTCCTATATCATAAAATTAAAGAAAATCCACACCAAATAGATTTACATTCTACCCCTGGTATGGAGTCCACATCTTCCTATATTGCATCTGTAACATATCCCATTTTAGAGCATATCACCTCCCTCTGCAGAGGGGAGATAGCATCAGTATGAATACAGGCAACATTTGCTACTGCTAAGATGACAGGCACATGCTCAGGTGGTCCTGACTGAGCCCTTCCTTGCAGTTTTCTCAAGAACCAACCCTACCGCTTGTTGTGCCCCTTCAATTATTAGATTTTTTTTTTCCTTCCCGCACTGATGCTCTGTCATCTCTGGGTACCAGCAGAGTGGATTAGAACTGCCTGTCAGCTTTCTCTGACTGTGTGAGCTCTCAAAATAGCCTGGGCTCACAGCGCTGGCCCTACTCCTGCTCCTCTTGGCAGAGAGTTAAGCTCTGGTTTCTGGCAGTGCATCCCCCTGGCACACAACAGTTGTGGGGCTGTCCTCACCCCAGTGCAGCTGGACAGCCTAACAACAGGAATGGCCACATGCTTGCCCGTCTTTTTCTGTTCTTACAGTGGAAGAGGAGTAAAACATATTTATAGTGATATATCAGCACATGTACAAAGAACTGAACAGCACAACTGTAGTGGAGTAGAACATTGTAAAAGGAAAAAAAAAAAAAAAGGGCAACAATCTAGTTCTACAAGGTTTAAGACAAACATCTTTAAAAGCAACAAAGTTACGTTGCTCAAAACCTGGTTAACACTGCCTGTACCCAACATCACGCACCTGCCTGCTTCTCAGCCCCTCAGTAGCTCAGGCTTCACTGAATGCTGACACTCAGTCATATAAACAGGGAGCCATGACTGGGGAAAAGCAAGCTGCAAAGGAAAGCCTTTGTCTCTGAAACACCTGAAGGAAGCTGCAAGACAATCCGTCTGCTGACTGCTTTCACCCTTGAGAGCTGCTGGGTCTCCACTTTCCAAATAGACTCTTGTATTGAGTGCCACAGCTGGACTCATTAATTAACCAACACCACCTAAAATGTAGGTTACTTCTGGAAAGGCAACCTGTTGCTGGTCTGCTATCCTAACAGGCAAACCGCATCCTTCAGGGAGAGCTGCTGTGCCATACCTGAGGTCATGTAGGAGGCTGGCAGCCTGCTGGCATGCAACATCACTGCCCGGTACCATCACGGGCACCTGTGCAAGGCTTGCAACAGAGGGGACTTCAGAAAGAGCTGGTCACTAAAAACCCTTTCTATCCTCAAATGTGCCCTGAACAGCAGCATACAAAGACAAAATTTCCTCTTGGAAAAGTAGTGCTGCTGCCTTACAAAGACAGCCAGAAGAAAATATTAAATTATAGAGTCATTTCAAGGGTTAATTTGAGTGCATCAGGAGGAAAGAAACCTTACTGGCCTTCTTTGTCCCTTGTTCATCCATAAAAAAATTTAATTAAATAAAATTCCAACCACTACTTATTTATATGGTTTACAAAATCCATACATAAGTTGTCATTTAGAGACAGAAGGATTGTTAATCATACTAAAACTGGAACAAACAAAGTACTGGATCATTTGTCCTCACCAGGAAGATGTACTTGGCAGATGTTGTAGGTAGATCAAGGTGCTAAAGGAAGCCTTACTAAGTCAACTACAGCCTCCCAGGAGGTGCCCTTTCTAAACTTCCCAAGATGCACACTTGTTCTAAACCAGGGGATTGGTTTTGTGGTGCCTCTTCTTCCTCAAGTGAATTTCTGCAGAGAGGGAGTTGCTCTCACAGAAGTCCAGACCAGCCTTTTGACCTTGCTGGGCAGCATTTATGGGTCAGTTTGGGATGGGGCAGCTGCACCACGAGCAAAATTTCAAGCAAGAACCCCAACTGAAATATCCCAGTCAGCTGGCGAAACAGAATATTTTGGCTTGGGGGCAGACATGGTGCATTTAGATTTTAATATCATAGAATTTTAGAAAAAATATTATGGAAAGTGTTAATGAAGACATGAAACTTTAAAATGCCTAAATCATTGGTATTTCTTGTCGTGAGAAGGGGAATAACAGCTTGTACCCAGCTTTGCTTGCAACACTATCAGGCATGAATGGTACAACATGTCTGCTTTTTTTTCTTCTGCCTTTTCTGCTTATACAGAACAGAAGCATTAATACTTGCAAGTACAGTGAGAAATAAAGAACTATGGTAAAAAATTAATATCTTACAAAGATGTATTACTTAGTGCAAAAATTGTCATTCCTGTTAGCAATGTTGTAATTTTTTAATTTCAACTGGATTAGATGATTATATTTTTAGGTTAAAAAAAAAGAAAAGGATTGGTACTGAGTTTTAGATTTTAAAAATTAAAATTCATCTATTATTCAAGTAATTAATTACTTGATGAGTAATATTGCCTGGAAGCAACTTCGTTGCATTATTATTGTTTCTATTTTATTAACTATGTCTTCTTCTCCTGTTTTATGGCATGAGAAAATGAGGCACCTTTGGTTAGCCCTGGATCCAGAGTTCTCCATGTACAGGAGAAGACAAGAATGAGCATCCAGCATGGAAAAGGACCCTGAACACTGGGGAAGAGTCTGCTGAAGAGCATGGGGTAACTGTGGTGGAGAAGCAGGGAAAGGAAACCTGATGCAGAGATGAGTCCTTTTGTGATATCCTCATGTGCAAACAAAGGGACCAGGGCAGCAGGGAGAGCTCTCAGCTACAACTCCCTGTGACCTACTTGCTTCAGCAGGGCCTGAATTTGTTGACCTTCAGTGTCTAATTCAAATGTTAACTAAACATTTAGACAGTGTGTGAGGAAGATGTTTGGAGGGCTTTGTGCTTTGAATTTTTATTTTGTCAATTTATTTGTCTTGGACTCTGGGTTTGTAGCACAGGCACTAATGGAGATCAACACTGATAGCTTGCAGTGCAAAAACAAAAAATAAAAAAGATAACTATTTTGGAGCAGAATGGGAAAGGGGAGTCTTTAACTATGGGACAGGAGAAAACAGGAAAAAGTAGCTTAAATCTCAACAATGATAGCAATAAATAACTCTGCTTTAGTTTAACCTGAGTTAAATGCAAAAATAATTTTCATAGGTGAAGTCAAGAAATGCTGATTATTTGAGAAGTAGGTTGGGATAAGAGGAAATCATCACACCAGACAAAGTACAGTGAAGAGATTCAAAAAAACAAATTTAAGAGGGGAAAAAAAAAAAAACAAACCAAAAAACAGAAGAGAGGGATTGGGAAAGGTCTTCCAGAAGGACTGATATTCTGAGCACCTGGCTTTTCAGTTGCTATCTTTTATGTATCTTTCAGGTTTTTAAAGCTAATTCTTTTATACCCAAAAGGGCTTAGGGAGTATTCATACCTAAAACTCAAAGCAGACAAAATGCTTTCTCCCTTTTAAATGGAGGGGAAAGTGATGCACAGGTGCAGTCATTTGTTCGAGGTCCCCCAAGGAAGTCACTGACAAAGTCAATTAACATCTTGTCCACTCAACCACAGTGCCCTGCAGAGAAGGCGCTTCTACGTGATGTGGGTCAAATTCATTGCACAAGCCATACCCACAGATATTTTAAGTCTATTCCTCAAAAAGATGGATAAAGCACAGATAACCTTTTATTTCCAAGTATCCCAAAACTTCATCTTACCTCATAGCTTCATTTTGTGCCAGTGTTTCACCATCACATGTTACATTTATGTAGATGTATGTATCACTCCATAAAATATACTGATGATGCAATATTTCCATTGTTAAGCTGTCAGCGAAATGTTGACCTTTGCTCTTTCTAAAACAAACTTTCCTGTCAATCACAATCTTTTTATACATGGATATGACATTAGACCTGTGAATAACAATCTTGTTGATGGACGGCTCATCTGCAGCAACTCTCTCCTTAAATTGCCCAGAGTTTAAAGCCTTGAACAGCCAACTAACCACACTCCCCTCTAACCTGAGTGCTATACTTGAAAAGAAACAATTAATGGTTATAAGGACTGCAATTTCCCCAAAGCAAACAAGGAAGTTGGAGAGTTGTAAGCATCTGAGGCTATATCTGGAATGTAGGGGAAAGAGAAAATATCAAAATATGTTTCCACACACACCCCTGCAAGAAAGGTGGCATTTAAATTGGAAAATTTTCAGCACATTACCTTTAGCAACTGAAGGGGGAGAGGGGGGGAGGGGGCAAACAAATAGTAAAATGTCGATTAAAAACCAGCCAATTTCTAAAAATAGAGAGCCAGTGACAAAAATAAGAGTCAACTGAGGACTACTGCAACTCTCACCAGTTTGATGCAGTGACTCTGTAGGGAACCTCCCACCTTTTTTATCACAAAAGTAGTAGTAGTAAGAAGCTACCACCATTGCCTAACGTGTTTTTACCACTCATCAGCCTAGTGTGTGGTTACAAACTCCTTGACTTCAGGTCACAGGGTAATTTGGGTTCAAGGGGAGAGCAAAAGGTGTCTAGTCTAACCTCCTACTCAGATCAGGGTCAGCTAGGAGATCAGACCAGGTTATTTGGGGATTTATCCAGTCAGGTATTGAAAACTTATTCATTTTGGTTGAAAATAGTTTAATTACTTGAGTACTTCCAGGGAGCATGACTTGCCAAGAACTCTGTCACTCCTACCTTTCATCAAATATGTTCACCAAAAATTTCTGTGATAGAGAGGGGGGGGGGAAATAATTCATTCATCAGGATAAATTAGAGTGGATATGCTTGTTTGAGCTGATCGTTATAACTTCCAAATAGATACCAAACCACATTTGATGCAATTTTGCTCATTCTGCTGCCAGAAAGGTTTATCTGTTTCCTGCTATACCATTCGTATGCTCTTACCCTTCCTATAATTAGAAAGGCTTGAGATAACTTGCCACTAGTCATTCAGGCTTATCATCTTCCCTTAAAAGCTCCAGCAAACCAAAGCCTTGCAGGAATGCAGAACCACAGGGGTCCACGCAGCAGAACCTGTTTGCACCGCAGCTCCCCAACATCCAAAACTCACCCCCCTCCTGGCTGCTCCTGCCCAGCCAAAAGATCCTGCCCTCTCCCATGCACCAGACACAAGACAACTACAGCAGAAGACAGAACGGTATTGCTGCCAGTTTGATGTGCTGAAATGGCTTAGGACAAGAGCACTAAGCACCAGAATAACTTTGCTGTTGGTATCCATGGCAGGCTTTCAGCACCACTCAATTTTAGTCACTTCCTGGCCAACAGGACTCCAAGGAGAATAATTCTCAAAAGACACAATACAGTGGAAAAGACCCAACATGTGTCAGATACTGCATGATCCAGTAGCACCACACTTATTAAACACCCCATCAGATACATCAATATAATTTACATGTGCCAAGGGTATTTAACCTCACAGCTTCCCTTGAAGCACTGAGGATTTCCTTAGGGTGTGCTGGGATTAGAAAGAGGATTGTTTCCCAATGCAGTGTAGCTTTCCTTTCTGTTTTTGCTTTGTCTTTCTCACATATACTCTCTTAGCTCTGACTGCAGTCTATGCTTCAAAGCTATGGAAAGGGAAAGCTCTAGGTAGCAGAACACAGTTTGCTGATTTACCTCTGTCCTGCTTCTGCCAGCTTTGTAAAGGTAACCGATTTTTTCTGTGTTAATGTAACTTCTCTAGACATAGGGGAAAGATGACACTCCTCAGCTTTATATAGGAAGACTGAATGTTCTTGGGCTCTTCAAAGAATAAAGGAACTGGGTTTAGGGGAAGACTGTGAAGTTAAACCACTTGCAGGAACTTGATAAGTACAAGGACATCTCTTCCCTTGGTCAAAATCTGGAATACAATGAATGAGGATTCTCTGAAGTTGCTCTAGTTTTGACTCAATATGCACTTTGTGATGACTTTTTGAAACTGCTAAGAAACTGGATATGGGGACAGCCATTGTTATAGTAGTGCAGTTTCTGTTGTGTAAAGTACTAAAGTTGAAAAGTACTGGGTGCTCTTGGACATTACCAGATATATCCCTGCTTCTGTGCAAGGCAACAAAAAGCATATTCCATCACCTACAACAGGAGCAGAATCAGATACAGCCAGGTGGCTTGCAGGACAGGTTTCCACATACCTACCCCAAATGCTTAGCTACAGGGCTCCTCCAGGTACACCTCTGTCCTTTCTGCAAACTCCTTCTCCAGGAAAAAAAAAAAAAAAAAAAAGAATCATTCATTCAGTCACACAGGTGGTGGAAACTTTTCTGGGCAAAGAACAGCA
>JAWWEW010000131.1:20551592-20586091 GCA_035583185.1 Anabacerthia variegaticeps | reverse complement strand
CTCAAAAAAAAAAAAAAAAAAAAAAAAAAAAGTCTCATATCTCAGAGAAAATAGGGTCTACATTATTCATAAGGGCCACACCACAGCTCCATATGATTTACAGATCCTGTAACTTAGAAGGCGGCACTGAGCAGGGGGGAATTGAAGTGGAATCAAGAAAGAAGGAATCATTATGCTATTCTATATTTAATAAGCATAGTGCTTGTACCAACAGTAAGGAGCAGTGTTTTGGTGTAAAATCAAACAAAATTCACTTCTACTAAACAAGAAGTTTTGAATTAATGGAAGATTCTGATGAGAATTAAGAACTATATCACACAAGGAATAAATAAAAAAAAAAAAGAAAAAAAGAAAAAGAAAAGCAAAAAGAAAAGTTGAACCCACAGAACACCATATATGAAATACTGAAATAATAGAGTCAAAGCAGTGTTGTTTTTATGGGTGTTGCTTTCAGATTTGGGAAATTACAGGCACCGTGATAAATATTTCAGGCAGTTGATTACAATGAAAAGTAATTAACCCAGCTACAACAACAGGTGTTGTATGGGTAAATGCTGGCTTTTATCATGAAGTTGTGGGTGCATGTGCTAAGTGCATTCGTCATTTTCTCCTTTCTTTTATTCAGAGAATGCCCTTGGGAAAGTATTCTAGTGCCAGCATTTATAGGATATAATGAAAACCCATTAAATATGTATCTGACTGCTAACAACTCTGTAGAGAAAGAATAACTTAACTATGGTTATGTAAGGCTGTCCATTCAGCTGGCTTTGGTGGTGGTAGTAGTAGCAGTTTGATCTCATTTACCCTGTATTTAGCTGCTGTTTTGAGTGGAGGGGACAACTGTTATTTTTTGTGTCACTTTATTTCATTTTCTAATTAACAAATGCACAAGACAATATTCAAAGCTCTGCTTGTTTTAACAGAAATAATCAAAAATGCCATGAAGTATGAATGTGGGTGTCAGTAAATAATTAGGGAAAAAAGTTCAAAGTGAAAACAACAGATGTTCAGAGAAGTAACACCCAGTACACACATGGATTTGAATGATGTTACACTTATTCTCTCAGAGCCCACTCCTGAGAGCCAGCCTCAGGCAGAGGCTCCAGAAACTGCTGTTGTCACTGTCAGAAATGGACTCACATTTTTTCCTGCAGAAGTCACCCTTACATAGAAAATGCCAATGGACATACTGCAACCTTTTTCTCCCTCCCAAATAATGCAAAATATACACAGAAGCTTCACTCTTCTGCTCCTATCTGCTTTTGGAAGGAGACAAAGGAGTGGTGAGTGTGTTTTCCTGGTTTCCTCCAACCTGAAATAACCTCTCCAGGCTCTGAGAGTCTTGTACAGAAGATGAAATGCAGGTATAAACCAGAGCAGACAAGACAGGTGAGCTGCTTCTGCAAAATGGGAAGGGAAAAACAACACTGGTTTTACTGACCCAAGCATTCTTCTCTTCCAGGCAATAAGAACCCCATTGCCTTTTTGCAAGGGATGTCTTGGGATGCCTGTGGTGGTGCATGACTGGAAACCAGTCAGGAGAAGCAGTTTAGCACAGGGTATACTCTGTGCATACCGACTCCTCACAGCCCCTGGGGAGAGGTAAGGTCCTAGGTCTTACAGGAGGAAACACATACAGTCACAGCATTGGCAAGCTGCAAACTCTCTGAACTCATATACTTTGCTTGCTCTTTCCTCTTCACAGGTTATTTCTCTTTAGGACTACACAACAACATGGAAAAGGAAAACACTAATATAGATTGCTATAATTTTCCTCACCCATAATGAACTTAGCTGCACACATTCCCCAAAGAAAAGGGCAAAGGAAATACCATTTACGATGGCACTTGTTATTTTTCTCCAGTAGGAATAGATATAGGGGGTATGTTTGCAAGGCGGGTTTGTTTGTCTAAAGATAAACAGACGTCTCTCTTAAGCCAGTTTCATGATTTATGAGGGAAGACTTTTCAGCCTCTAAACAGGCTTAACAGCCTCTAAACATGCTCATAAAGTGTAATGTCTGAGGCTTCATGAGTTCAAAAGTCATCTCCCACTTGTGCAGAGATCACCGCTGCCTCATAAACTGTGAATTTACGGGGAACAGGTTACATCCACTGACCTCCAGAGACAAAAGCTGAACCTGACACTGATTATTTAATATCTTACTGACAAATGCAGCTCAGAACAAAACAAAATATTTAGATCTGGGCATTTTCAAGGCTGAGCTTCCAGATTTGAGTTGGACTTTAAAATGGTTGTTTTTTTGCTTTGGTGTTTTGGGGTTCTGGGTTGGGTTTTTTTTGGGGGGCGGTGTTTTTCAGTTGTGGGGGTTTGATTTTTTTTTTTTTTGTTTGGGGTTTTTTTTTGTTTTTGTTGGGATTTTTTTGTAGGATTTTTGGGGTTTTTGCTATTTCCTATGACCAAATACAGACAGGAGCATTTTTTTTTTTTAAAGTATATAAATAAATAAAGCATGTTCCTTATCACAAATATGAAGTGGTTCATCAAAACTTCCAGTCACATGAAATGGCTATAACTGCTTATGGTGGCTTTGAGATCTCATTTTGCAAATTGAAAAGAAAGAGCAGACAATATAAGGCAGGTAGAGAAGCTCTTTGAGGGTAAAAGGCCTGTTGCCACTAGCACCCTTGGGTTTCCATGTTAAGCACCTGTCTCAAACCTGCTACCTAAACAGCAACAAGCAGCTTGCAATCCAAGTACAAACACATTTATCTGTTAGAAAAGGCTTCTTGGGAAGCCCGTGCCCTGACATCTCAAGATTGACTGATAATTTTAATAAAATCTGTTATCTGTCAGGGGGCTGTTTACCCCTGATATTCAGTAACATCACATTGGTGTGTACACGCACACACATACCACTTGTGTGCCAAAGACACGATCATCTTCTGGCACTGGCAGTCTTTCCCTTGCAGAAATACCAGCCCTGTGCTCAGCACATCCTGCCACATCATTAGCTCCTGGCATCCCTGGAGCTGCCCCTTCTCACCAGACTCAGAGCGTCTTCCCAAGAAGCTGCTCTGCCACTGTGAGGGGTAAGATACAGAACTGTAGAAGGGTAACTTTCCATTTAACCAAACCCAAACAGTGCCACTGGAAGGGAAGGATGATGCTTCCTAGCAAGGGCCTGGCTGCCCAGCATTCCCCATGGCTGAGGCTGTTCCATATCATATCGAATAAAGTCTTATGCACATTTCTGCCCAGAGGTTTCTGCACATCACCACATGAAGCTAATAGCCAGAAGGGCTGGAGAATATAGTTGCTATTCTTCTCTCAAAAACACATATTTAGAAATTAAACCAAAGATCAAGCAAAGTAATTTCACTAAGAAAGCAAAGCAGCTACAACAACAGGCAAATTCCAGTAACTGTTGAATAAATTCCATGGTCTGAAGCTAGTAAAAGACAACCTATTTATTGTCTTTGAGGAGATCTTTCTCCCTGTTTTATAAATGAAAAAATTACAAAGATTTCACCAAGGGTCTGTTTTAGTATGATGCATCACAAAATTTTGCCCACTTTTCCAACTTATGTTTGGAAAAACCACAAGCCCAAGTGGGATTTCTGGGAACAGGTTGAAAAATAGCAAGGCTAAGCATCTTCAGTTGTAGCATCTCTTGTTTTACGTATATAAGTCCACATGACTTGAGCAAATTACACAGCACTGAAAAACTCTTCTTGCAAAAGTTCAAATTGCTGACGTACACACTCTGAGCTATTGAAAGGGTGCTGCATCCCTCAGGTTCAGAGGCTAAATAATTCTGAAGAGGTTCCTCTGCATCTGCAGCCCTGAAGAGGGGAGCTGATGGCAAGGACACCACACTTTCTCACACTGGTGCCTCTCGAAAAGTGGGGAGGACTGCGATGAAGGCAGCTGCGACAGCAGTGTGATAGGAGAGGGGCAGCAGGTCAAGCACGGGAGGAGCCAGGTTGCTGCAAGGCCAAGCAGTGGGGGCATGAAGTCCTGGCAGACAGCTTGGGCCCTGCGAGCCTCAACACTTCCCTGGGGTCAGCAGTGACTTCTGAACCCTGAGAGAAGAATGGACTTCCAATCATGAGTCATAACAACCAGTAATAACAGCTTCCTTCCAGACTGAGACTTAGCTGCTGCTACCTGTAACCCATTAGCTCAAGGCACAGAAGGATCTAGTCCTGCTGATAGGCAACATAAATGTTAATATGAAGATAAGCAAAAGGAGCTCTAGTTTACTACCAATTTAAAAAAAAAAAAATAAATGTAGAAATCACAGTAAAAGCTTTTGAAGGTGGCGTATCATAAGCTAAAAATTCGGGAAGCATTAGACTTGCAGTTGCTGTTACAAACATACTCTGCAATACCTTCTATTTAGCACAGACCACTCTCTTTTTTTCTATACAATAATTGCTTCATTTAATGCATTTGGGGAGAAAGTCAGGATTGTATGGCAAAAAAGGCTGTCACTTGTCTCAAGCATTGCAGAAATCACAAGTGGTTTGGAAAGCCAGCGAGCGGTGGCAGAGTGGCTTTACATTTTAGAGCAAGCACCAGAGACAGCCCTTTCTAGACTTTAGATGCATCCTCTGATAATGCCTTACACTCATAGGCAAGGAACACAGCCAAATTCTTAACAGGTTGATGCCATTTTTTTGTCTCTTAGAAAATCCTCCTAGTGAAAAACTGAGTAGCAACAGCTGGAACAGAAGCAGTGATAGTTGTTATGCCAGCTACAGGACCATAAGCGTCTTGGACTGAACATCCCAAGATGGTCCAAACTTCAGGCATAGTCTCTTGATTTACCTTCCTGCCTCCCCAAAAGAAAGCCAGCCATCCCACATATCCTACTGCCTTATCCCAAAAAGGAGTCTTGAAGTTAAACTGGTATCTGTAAGCAATCAAGATACTTAAAAAAAAAAAATAAATCCCAAATTAAATAGCTGCTTTCTGTACAGAGTAAGAGACGAACTGCATATAGTAAGGGCCCAACAGAACCATGCATTCAGTAGGTCAGTACATACTCTCATAACAGCACCTACCCAGTAATTTAACTACATAACTAACAGCATCTTGTGGAGAAGAGTTCCACTCTGTGATCATGTAATTAAAAAAAAACTAAACAAACAAGCAAAAAAACCCCTTGAACATTTAAAAACATTAAAACCTCAGGAAGAGAGTTATCATGACAAAAGTTAATCTGACACCCTGTAAGTGTTGAAATGTTTCTTTCCACCTTTTACATTGTTTATAAAACACTTGTTAGTTTTTTGTACATAACTGAGTGAGCAGGGTGTGCTTCAGAGGGGTGCATCAGTTCAGCTCCCAAGCACAGCGGGTTTCTATTTCTTCTGGGAACCAACTGCTAGAAGACAGCAAAACTGTAGGGATGGGTTTTTTTCCAGTGTTTATAGACTGCAGTTTAATTCTAAATAACAAATTTTTTCTAAAGAGACCTCTTTTGGATTGCTTTTAACTACTTGAACAAACAAAAAAAATAAAAATAAAAAATAATCACTTCCATTGGCCTAGGGTTTACTTTTTATTATTTAGAAAAAAAATGAAGATCAACAAATGGACAAAGAATTCCTTTGTGACATAGACTAATTCAAACCTCACTTTAGCTAGGCAGGAGACACAGAATTTGTGGTACAAGCTGTCAAGAGATGCTGAAAGTGCAGCCTTGGCAAAATAAAGGTTTGAGGGAATCTATCTGTAGTATTATTTACAGACAGGACAGCTGTGCCGGTGACTGAAGTAAAACACCCTGACTAAATATAATCTGAAGGCAGAGATAAGTAAGTGTTTCAAAGCTGTGTCCCTACAAGAGGCACATGTTTAGCTTTTCATGCATCACAATGGATGTCCCACATGAACTTTTTTCTTCTTCAGGTTTCCTTCAGCCCCCGACTGTCCTTGTCACCCTGTGCCAGATGGGAAGTGAGAGCTAAGCCGATCCACCTCTTTGTGGTAGAAACCCCCCGAGCTTCAGCTACAGGTTACTGAAGCCTTCATGAAAAATTCAGAGCTGGTATAACAAGCTTGCTGAAAGTAAAATGTGTGTCACATTATCCACCCTCCCTTTTTGCTAGTACTGAACTACCATCACTGAGAGGTAGAAAACATGCCTGTAACAAACTTGCACAGGGATATAGATACAAAAATAAGCATTAAACTCAGTCCGGTTTCCACCTTTTATTTTAGAAGTGAAATTAATATAGTGTGGCAACTAAGGAGCAATAAGAAAACACAGAAAATTGATTTATAGAGACATAGGGGAAGTAGACACTGAAAACTGCTAAGCTGCTTAAAAGATTGGGATGTGGAAGTAACTTGTGCCTTTCTCAGTAGTTAAGTCCTTGTTGTCATTAGATGTCATTTATGAGTGGTAGCATATCATTTAAATTTGTCAAACTACTTCAGAGGTAAATTCAGTACCTTTTAAAGCTGTTATTTGCTTTAAGAGATCAAGCAGAACAGCTGAAAGCAGAATGGCCTGAGTAGAAACCAGCTTGGTAATTTGGACCAACTTTCCTATTTGTGTTTTTACCCTGCAAGTAAAGGGGGACACATGCTCTCAGCACTTGCTGTGAGTCAGTAAGCAAGCTTGTCCCAGCTGTCCAACAGCCAAAATACTTGAGAAGGGCCATGAAAGCAATAGAAACACAGCATGGCTTCATTCATTAAGAGACTGTGGGCTCAGGGAGCAGCCTTCCCCTTTCGGCTGATTGCCTGCCATGTTACCCCCGAGGGTCTTTGCTTCTTGCTTACATACTCTGTATCAGAGGATTTGTAGGAAAAAGCATAAATAAGAGTGATCAGCCAGAGAGAGGCTGAATAGGGATGTAACCAGATTTAAAAAAGAAAATGAAAGTAAAAGAAGGTGTACCCCCCTGATAAACAATGATGGAAAACTGGTAACAACAGATGAGGAGAAGGCTGAGGTACTCAACAACTCTTTTGCCTCATTCTTCATTGCAACCTCTCTTTCTACACCTCTGGAGTGGATGGAGAGCAGGATAGGGACTTAGCAATGTCTCTCCCACTGTAAGCAAAGATCTGAGTTCATGACCATCTGAGGAACCTGAATGTACATCAGTCTATAGGACCTGATGAGATGTATACCAGTGTCCTGAGGGAATTGGCTGATGTACTTTCCAGGTCACTCTACATAGTATTTCCAAAGTCATGGCAGTCAGGTGAAGTCCTGGGTGACTGAAGAAAGGAAAGCATTGTACTCATCTTAAAAAAGGGTAGAAAGGAGGACTCTGGGAACTACCAACCTGTCAGTCTTACCTCTGTGCCTGGGAATATCATGGAACAGATCCTCCTAGAAACTCTGCTAAGGTACATGGAGAACAGGAAGGTGATTTGGGACAGCCAACACGGCTTCACCAAGGGCAAGTTCTGCCTGACCAAGCTGATGGCCTTCTATGATGGGGTGGCTAAAATGGTGTACAAGAAAAGGAATACAGATATCATTTATCTGGACTTCCATAAGGCCTTTGACACAGTTCTTCACAACATACTTCTATCTAAATTGGAGAGAGATGGATTTGATGAGTGAACTGTTAGGTGGATAAGAAATTGGTTGGACAGTCATGCCCAAACATTCAATGGCTCAGAGTCCTGATGGACATCAGTGACAAGTGGTGTCCCTCAGAGGTCTGTATTGGGACCAAGTGTTATACAGTATCTTCATTAATGACACAGACAGTGGGATCAAGTGCACCCTCAGCAAATCTGCAGATGACACCAAAATGGGTGGTGGTGTTGCCACACCTGAAGGATGCAATGCTCACCAGAGGGACCTAGACAAGCCTGAGAACTGGGATCATTAGAATCTCAGGAGGTTTAACAAGGCTGAGTACAAGGTTCTGCACCTGTGTTGGGATAACTCCTGGTATCAAATACAAGCTGGGAGATGAACTGATTGAGAGCAGCTCTGCCAAGAAGGACTTGGGGGTGCTGCTGGATAAGAGGCTGGACATGACCCAGCAAGGTGCAGTCACAGCCCAGGAAGCCAACCGTGTCCTGGGCTGCATCAAAAGCAGCGTGGCCAGCAGGGTGAGGGAGCAATTCTGTCCCTCTGCTCTGCTCTGGTGAGATGCCCCTGAAATGCTGCACCCAGCTCTGGCTGCCCAGCGCAGCAAGTCCAGAGGAGGGCCACCAAGATGATTAGAGGGATGGAGTACCTATTCTACAAGGAAGGTCTGAGAGAATTAGAATTGTTTAGCCTGGAAGAGAAGGCTTAGGGATGACCTAATTGCACGCTTCCAGTATCTGAAGGGAGCCCACAAGAAAGCTGGAGAGAGACTATTTACAAGAGCATGTAGTGACAGGACAAGGAGAAATGGCTTCAAACTGAAAGGACATTGTTTCTTTCCTTAGAAAAGTTCCAAGATTTGGTCCCATATCTATTTCTTACTCAATGATACCCTTCCCCAAAGTCAAATTGAGTCCAATGTGTCTCTAGGTGCAGGAGCCCCACATGCCATCTCCAACTCTGTCTGCTGTGACAATCCCAGGACACACACTCACCCAGCTTGCTGTGGACAAAGTATCAGAGTCCTAGCTCTAGTATTTTGTAGAAAACACAGTTCCTCAAAGATGCAATTTATCCTTCACAAGTGAAAATCCCATGCAAGTGAAGTGCAGTCAGAGAGATCTCTATGTTCTTCTTAACACTTGACTAAAATCCATGCTTCTTTCATCCCTGATGCTGACACACGCAGTTCATTTTGGGCCAGACACACCAATTCATAGGGCTCAGGCACACTTCAGAGCCCTTGGAGTGAAGACAAACTCTGTTCAGCTGTTTCAGAAGTATTATCAAACTACAAGCTTACAGGCAGAAAAAAGCCATACAGTAACCTACATAATTTGAAAACTGATCTTCAGAAAGTAGCATTAGCAGCAACTAACTGTTTAAATGAAAATCACATTATTGTAACAGAGAGAATAATCTCAGAGGAGTTTTAGCTTTTGGCAAGAGCCTGACCTAAGTATGATGGATATACAGAAAAAAATTAGCATCAAAACACAAACAAATTTTAACAATAAAGTTCCTTCTGCCTGGGCATATAAATTGTATATCTAAATATTTAATAAGTATTTAATAAGATTCTGAGTCTGTCACCTTATAAAACAACTCCCACAACTTCTCTTGGGCAGAAGATGCATGGTGAAGTTCAGGATCATTCTTCAACTTTCAAAGCCCTCGCCTCCTGAAAGCATTGTGGAAAGGACTTTCACTTCTCACATTCTGTGTGTTTTGCTTTGCTGTTTATCATGTGAAAATATTAGAACCTGTAGCCCTAATGCAGAACAACTTAATGACCCAAGAGTGCCACAAACTCACCTAACATACTTTTTATAGCACTTACATGGCAGCAGATGCTACCTTAAACCCTCAGGCAGTTGCTGGAACCTTAAATTTCTGGTTTATATTTCACTTACTGTTTAGAAAATCAAAGGGAATTGAAAAAAGAAACACAAACAAACAAAAAAAAAAACCAAAAAAACCCCCACCAAAACAGTCAAGCCCTCCTAAGAGAACAAAGCAAGTCTTCAAGATGTTTTGTATGCTGTCCCCTGCTGTGACAAAACCCCACACTTGCCAGCAGGGTACAGATGTTGAGCAGAGCCTTCTCTTGGACATGTGGGATGGTGGGAGCCAGGGTGGAGGGGACCCTTCTCCCGTTCCTTCCCCATTAACTCCTTGCAGGGGTGGCATAGCAGACAGAAAGGACCCAGGAAGAAGTGGTTGGAGCTGCATGATGCCCCCAGCTTTCGCTGTCCAAAGAAGCAGACCTCTTTCAGTGGAAAGAGGTCACAGCAGTGACTGGACACACAGCAACCCAGTGGATTTCAGTAACTCTACACAGAACACAGGAGCTAAGCATGCTGTGTGCAGCATGCCCCAACTTCACAGCAGGATAAGCAGTATTCCTCTCCCTTGCCCTGATCCTTTTTCCCTGGGAAGCAAACATGGGTACCCAGCTGGGCAGTTTGGGTTCAAGATGCAGAGCTTCCCTGGGCAGGGAGCAGCACTGCCAGGCTGAGCAGTCCTTTGACCTGCCAGCTTGCCTCAGCCAAGTCAGGACACCACATACAACAGCCCTAATAGGCAACCCAGAGGTAATCTCCCTAACAGTTAAATTGTGCATGAGAAAACATATTCCTGGAAAGCATCTCACTTACTTGTAGTACATACAGGCAACAAGTGCTGCTCAATGGCACTTATAGCAATTACTTTCTCCTGGAAAAACAGACCTTTGCCTTTATTAAAGGGCATTTGGATTAAGGCATAATTATGTACTTGCTTGGAGAGTTTAGATAAGTTTTGGGGTAAAGGAGTAGCTTGTACAGATACAAGGTTGTTTCTAAACCTGTTTCTTCCTTTTTCAATTCCTTCTTGCCGAGAAAACTTCAATGTAATAATTTCTGCATGAGTACTCACTGATAGGATGCCACGTAAGACTGCTGTGTACACAAGCTACTGAAAGCATGTAAGAAGTCTCAGACACAATGGAAAGAAAACCACAAGGAAACTCATAACCACATCTCTCTTTCAAATCACTACTTCCTCCTCTTGCCAAACTCAGATAAAAAAGCAGAAGGCTATAACCAACTCTGAGATTCGTGACTCAAACTTGAGGTTAAAAAAAATTCTTACAATTATTTTCCTAAGTTTTGTCTTTTCTATTGATGTTTTGCGAAACTCTGGCTTTTGAAGTCATGTCCATCATATCCTACTCTGTCGTCAAACACTGGTGCCATTACTTTAATGGAAATGATTAATAATTTACTGGTGTTTTCTTTTACACTACAGGAAGGCTTGTGACAGTTATGAATAACATTCAGGTTTGTTTGCTAAGGATTTTTTCCTTATTTTCCCCTATCTCTGTTATCTTACAACCTAATCGTCTACCTACCTGCCCTGGCTGCTTTTACACTCCCTTATTGTTTACAAAATGAATAATTAATAGTTGATAACCTGCAGCCAAATCCCTCCCTCCCTAGTTCTCCTGCTTGGTCTATGCCATTTTCTAGTTTATTCCAGCAGCTTGGTTTACAGAACTTGATATCACTTACATGTTTGAAAGAGAAAAAAGAGAGCCAATAAAATTGTAACAAGGTGAAGGTTCATGTTAACCTGATCTATAACATTTACCTACTCATAGGTCAGCTTTGTAGCATTTGTTATTTAGCAAAATTAAATATATCTAGACATATCTTTATAAAATAATACAAAAATTCACAGCCCTTCTACAGCAGCAAGAAAATCAGGGCAAATGCCCTGTCCAGTTTCTGAAGCACTTCTCCCATTTTCCAACACCAGCCTATGTCATCCCTATCCCTCAGGGCATCTTCCCAGCATTCACAAATACTGCTTGAATTCTCCAGCTCTCGTGGCTCAACAAAACACTCACGTCCCCTTATCATTGTATTCTCATATTTTGTCAGTCAATGCACAAACGTCAAAAACTGATCTTTGCCCCAACCAGCAAGTGACAACTCACAGTCTATGAAGCAGAGCCATCTCATGGGTACACACAGCCCTCCATGCAGGGACGAGCTTCCGCTTCCCTGCACAGCGACAAAAGCTGGGTCAGGGGATGCTCATTTTGACTTTCCTGTGATGGCACTGACTTCTGAAGACTCATTTTTAATTTGATTTTCCAGCTCAGCATCTTAACTAAGACCTGACTGCCTTATCGCTTCCATTACTTTCCTCTAGCAGTAATTTTGTTCAAGTTGCTTGTGGGCACCAGGGTGCAGCTGCTCAGCTTGCCCTCAACACCTGCATGAGGAAGCTGAAACTACCCAAACTGCAGGTGAACAATGAAATAAAATGAATAATAAAAAAAAGTGCATGCAATCCAGACTAGGCACAAAGTTCAGATATTTGGCATCTGTTTTTCTTTTTCAAGCTAAAGTTGCATATATTAGTTTTGCCATCAGAGGCACCAAAACTTTGTAACCAGGAGCATTCAGATACCTGCGCTAGCAAAGAGTGCACACCAGTATAGTTTAAACCAACTGAAATGGACTTTTGCATAAGAAAGCAGTGCCAATGAATTTCATATTGTTCACACACAATACCCGTTCAGCTGGAAGTTTATGAACCAGAGCAGTAAGGCATATATCCTTGTTTTTGTTGAGGGTTCAGAAAGTTAAGACTACACACCTTTACTGTTCTATGATGCATTTCATGCAAACAACTACAAAGCCTGTTGGAATTGATAACACATATATAATTAAATGCATCACATACTATAAACTTATCAATGGAAGATGATGATAAAATGAGTTGGTGAAATGCAAAAAGCAAGGCTGAGAACTATTAAAATTCATGTAAATTGTAAAAACTGTTAATTTAGAGCAAACAATTTTTAATGGGAAAGGCAAAATCATGACTGTTAAGAAATAGTAAAAGAAGACTCTTTCACAATTAATTTGGGGCCTGATCCTCTGTGATACCCTTAGCAGAGGGCAGAATCAGATTTCTAGGTATTAGTAGCCTTTACACCAACACAATTAGTTACTGGTAAATCCTCTGCTTTTTGAGAGAAGAAAATTAGTCAAGCTGGCTGGAAGAAAAATGGTTTGAGACCTGATTTTGTACCAGTGCCCATTCACTGAGGGGTACATGGTTTTCATCATGCCACCTTCAAGTTTCTGTAATGAAATCTATTTTGCACAGTGCCTGTGCAATGAGAGAAATGAGTTTCTGACAGCAGCTGCCCTGCAGAGTCCTAGGCTCTGTACAGATTCATTCTAGGTCCAGACACTGCCACTGCTTCAAGCCAGTTTTCTTTCAGGGTCCCTCAAGAGCCACAAACCATTCCTCAGGGGATTTCACAGACTTTCACTACCCTGGGTTAGTGATGGTCCTGACATTGGGGTATCCCCTGGAGCCATTCACACTGCAAGGTCTGAGTCACTGTTTGTCATAGCTGAATTCTGAAATGCAGAAGACCTTCAAGCCTCAGTGCCTTTGACAGCGCAACAATCTACCCACATCTTAAGAAATGTTACTTGAGCGCGAGATGTTTTCTGTAGTGCAGTTTGCAAAACACAACACTATCTTTCCACAAAGTTATTTAATTAGAAAATCCAAAAAGTTTAACTGTTTGAAATTAGAAATTAAACAGAGGGACACTTGAAGAGGTTACCAAAGCAAGAGGATAGAATATATGAGAGTGGTCTGTAGGGTATGAACACTTGGCACTATGTTCTGGATTTCACGAGCCAAAATACCATTGCTGGTGGCTCACTAGGAGGCAACATCCAACTTCTGATCGTTTCTGCTTTTGGAAACTAGCATGTAGTGGTAGGGTTCAGCTGTGTGCCAGGTAATGTTGGCTTATTCCTGACTGTATCACAGAGCTTGGACAAGCAGCTTTGAATCAGGTCCTCCACATCTAAAGTGGAGATGTTAATACTAGATATAGCTAAGTAGGATACTAAGGCTTGCTTCGTCCAAGCACACTGTAGGACTTGAATGACAAGTGAAATGAAACGAAATATATGAAATATAAGAAAAGTTTAAAGCGAATCAGATGGGACTGTTGAAAGGAAAAGAACAGAAAGAAGGCAGAAAGATTCCTGTAGTAACAGGTAAAGGAAAAGGCCAATAGAAAATGGCATAGTTATATGGCAGATTAGGGGAGCCTGAATATTTTTGTAAGGAAGATAACAGGAAACATGAATATTTAGAATGAGATGTGAGGACATAACAAATAGTTGGAATGACGTTAACTATAAAACTAGTACATGAAATCAAAAGTAGGGAAGGAAGCTCTTAGAAGGATTTCAGAACAATCAACACAAGTCTAGTCTAGTCCAAGCACTATTTGTCTAATCCAAATCACTAAACCAAAAATTGGAGAAGATGAAGAGAGATGCATATTATGGGGGGAAAAGGAGTAATGGCATCATGATGATAATATAATGAAACAAAGAGTGATATATTACTTAGCCTAGCAAAGAATCAAAGTACTTTTGTAGGAAAATCTCATACTAAGAAAATGCATATTTGCCTAACTTCCAATTAAATTCGAGAGCTAAACTTACGTTTTCTTTGCATTAAAAAAATAATACTGACAAAACAACTTCAAAGAAATTGAATACTTTAATCTTTTCTCTAAGAGATACTTTTAGAAAAGGATTTTTAGACTCAGCAGTGAAACAATTTCCAGAAACAAAGAAATTTTGAAAAAATTATATCCATCTGCGTGTTGCACACAGGGTTTGGGGCCATTTTTTGTATTAACACTGTTGTCAAAGTATCTGATAAATAAAAATAATATGTTAAGAAACTAAGTATTTTTTTCCTTTACTTTCTGTGACACAAGTTTTATACAAAGGTTCTAAAGGAAATTTTCTGTGTGTTTTATTTCAGCCATAAAATGCATGTTATAGTAGCACTGAAATACTACAAGACACATTTATGCTGTGCTCACATGGTTTTATGCCACCTGGCCAAGAGACATTGGTAAAGCAGACGAGCACACACCCTGTCGTGTGTACTCAGTTTTTATTGCCCATTCAGAAAACACTGTCTTCACCATTTTGAAATGGAGCAGAACTCAGTGCAAGAAAACCCCAGCCTGGATGAAATTAGAACCCAAATGCAAAGTAATCTGAACACCAACGTACTATGCTGGAAAAAATATTTAGCTGGTTCATTGCCTTTTCCATTGTCACAGTCTACCTACCTGTTACAAGCAGGACTACACCGTTCAGAGCTATTGATATCAGATGAAGCTGCTCTTTAGTTTTCCAGTTTAACATCTTTTCTTAGGAACTACTTACCATTTCTTTTCAGACTGGAAAACAGCACACACACATATATGCATGTGCAGCTACCTGAATTTTCAAAACAGGCTCAGCAACAGCCTGGGCTTAGTAGCTCACACTGAGCTCTGCTGCCCTCCCAAATCCCCAGCTGCTAACTGAATAGATATTCATTCATGTAGGGGGCTTTTGAAACACCCCTTATGGTTGTGTAGGAAAGGGCAGACACCCACTACAAACACCATTGTTTTGGGGCCCTCTAGTAGAAGCTTCACACAGAGTTGTAGTAGCAGCCCTCTCAGTGGGCAGTTCCTGTGACAGAAGAAATTGCTATACTGGCAATTTAACAGTTGTGTCTGCTACAGAAATGGGAATGAAATGAATTTCCATGGGGAAGAGTTGAACTTTCCTATTTTGCCTTTTTTTTTTTTTTTAAAGCAGGGATCTGTCCCACATGATCCAACCAACAAAAATGTTTCTGGAAATAAATACTGTGATACTTAAGTATCTAGTAAGGGGTCTATTTCTTTTGTAAGGGGAGAGATGTGTTTTATAACTTAGAAGATCACCCAGTTTTCAAAACCTAAATGGCAAAGACTAACTCTTACAAGATGATCTCAAAACACCCCACAAGTTGGCTTCTGTGTAACGTGACAGAGAACCCCAAGGCACTGATCACATCAGTTCACCTGCTATGATTGCCTTTGGATACACTCACACATTGAGTACATAAATGATTACTAGACATTCAAAGTCAGGGCTTACCACCCTTAACAGAGTGATCACATTGGAGTCCTAAATGAGACATCCATATGACTCCAGGTACACTTATGTAAGCCGGGCTTTGCAGGACCTAAAGATGGCCATGTGAAACTACCAAAGCTAGAAACTTGTAGTAAAATATCAAATACCAACATGTAACAAGCTAAAAATATTTTAATAATGTTTTATAACATCAACAACAAGGGCTTCATGCATAGGATCCTTGTGTTAATTATGTTGGCTAGGTCGCTTTAGTTTAGTTTATGGGCACATCCTGTGCACTGTCGCACAGTTGAGCAATCACATTCAAATCCAAAGGCTTATTTATGAGCATAAAGATGACTTACAGTAATAAAGAGCTCCACCTCTGTCGTTCCAGCGCTCACCTGCTTACCGATAATCTTATCATAATACAAACAACAACAAAAAAAAAAATTCGGATTTCATTTTCAGCCATGCCTGAGCACAGCACAACTACGCAGAGAAGGATCTTCCCACAATTTCCAATTCCTGTACTGGTTCAAGCTGAGAGAAGGAAATTTGAACTACAGTTCTTGGAAGGATGAAATGTTCTGGCTTCACTGTGGACCAAAGACACACTTCTGCCATTTTTCTTTTTTCATAAAAGTAAAATACCTACTTTGGGGGTGTGGTGGTTTTTTGTTTGCTTGCTTTTTATGGTGGGTTTTGTTTTCTTGGGGGGTTCAGGTTTTTTTTGTTATTGTTGCTTGGCAGTTGTTTTTTCCATGCTTTGAGTTTCTTTCTCATATATCAAAACTAAACTCTTGTGCAAGACAACCTAATTTTATCAACATGCTGCTCTGGAATATAATTGCAAATTCAAATGGATTATAATGGTGCTGTAACTGGGGTTTTTTAATCCTTGCTTTTGTTATATTTTGTTGGTAGCTTTTTTTTCCTGAGAGATAAGCCTCTGTATCTGTCTTACTTTTTTTTCCACCCTGAAAATATCCCTGACTTATGCAGATTTTCATTCTGTTTGCTTGTTGGCTCTCTCAGATGAAGGCCTTGGTGCAGCAGAGAACAGATTACCAAGATGTGGGTAGAGCCAGCTCAGGAAACAGGTCTTTCCCTGCCAGTCACAAACTATCAGGAATTCTCCCTACACAGAAGCAATTTAGGGAGAGGCTCCTGCCAATATAAATCAATTGGTCTGTATAAACAGAGAGAAGGACCAGAGAATATGAGCTCTGGAGACAGATTATTTCCTTGCAATAAACTAAGCTAATAATAAGTTTTTAAAAGACCAAGATCTCAAATGTTGAGGGCTTAAAGAAGGGTCAGGTTATGCAAAAATTTTGGGTGATACTTTGGGAAAAAATACTATTTTGCATCAGCCAAACATATGCTTTATTTAGGCTTCAAAGACTGACACAAACAAAATACTTTTAAAACAAGGAAGAAAGCAAAAGCCTTGCCTATAATGTCACAGCTTAGCCCTGCCAGTGCAACAAACTGTCAAGCATAGAATACCCAGGGAAGTGGTGGAGACAGCATCTCTGAAAATGTTCCAAAAAATATATCACCTGAGATCATGGTTTAATAGTGAACATGGTCGTGGTGCTACGCTGACAGCTGGACACTGTGACCTTAGAGGTCTTTTCCAATCTTAATGATTCTATGGCTGTATGATCTTTAGATTGATTCTTAGCACAACTATTGTAAGAACTTTCTATATTTCATTCTGAACATTTTTTCAATAGTTTGTTTTATATTAAAGCCCATAAATTGAAATAGAGATTGGAATAATATTCTCTGTCTTCAGATACATCATAACGAAAATCACCTTGCACTGTTTATACAAGCGAAAATCTGTAGACCCCAAAAGAAATTACCACTGTGTCACCTGTGTAACAAGCCAAGCTTTTATGCTTCATATATTACTCAAGTCTTATAGCTAAGCATGATATATAGATTAAAAATATACAACATAGTAAACAGGGCAAGGTGAAAAAGTTTTCACTGTGTGAAAACCCCCATGTTTGGGGGGTTCCTTGCAGGTTTTTTGGGTTTTTGGTTTTTTTTGTTGGTTTTGGGGGAGGTTTTTGTACGGTCAGTATTAGCAGGGAGGGACTAAACTAAGGGGAGAGGGAAGGGGGAAAGGCCAAAAAAGGGGAATTTTTTTTAAAAAGGAAAAAAATTATAAAAAAGAAAGAGGAAAAAAACCGAAAAAACCCACATATCTAAAAATTAGAGAGAAAACCGAGGAAAACGTAGATAAAATGAAAAACGACGCCAACCCGCCGAGGGTCCCTGGCAGAGGCGGGAGCCTCCCGGGACGCCGGAGCTACCATGGACAGAGCTCGCCGCTGGCGCGGCGCCGCCGGGAGCGGAGGTGGCGGCGGGACCCGCATCCCGTCGCCGTGCGGAGCTCCCGGGCCCGGGCAGAGCCGGCCCCACAGGGCCACACTGCTCCGTGCAGAAGGGCCAGCCAGGCCCCCGGGGCCGGGAGAACCGTCACACGCCGCGCGTTGCGTTTATGAGCTCCGCCTAATGCGGTTTTATGGCGATGTCAGCCTTAGGTCGGACTTGCCTCTGTTGATTCAGGGCATCTTTCGGAACACCTGCCTCCGAGCAGTTACCGCCGTACTATTAGGCGAGCGCAAGAGCCACGAAGTTCAGTTGCAATAAAATGTTAATAAAAGAGTTTATTGCAGGATGTGTAAACCTAAAATTTTAAATTAATCAAGACAACAGCTCACAGGCAACTTCAAAGGCTATTTCTAAAAAAATAACAGTGTCCTATTATTAACAACACAAAAGCTCTGTTAAATACATGTTGTTGGACAAATTGCTCTTTGTGCAGAAGGGGAAATCATGATCCCTGATGGATTTTCGTTTTTGGGTATACAGTGTACTCAACACAGCAATTTCCCATTACCAACTTTGTAGCCCAGTATTTCTGAAGAGCGGTTGCCACTAACACCTATTTTTCCTAGATAATGTGATGCTAAAGGGAAATCTGAATTTGGACACACTGCAGTACATAGAGAGGAAAGGTACGTGACACCATATAAGCATGGGATTAAGTGTTTGACAGGAGAGAAAGAAACATCACAAAAAAGTTTAGAGAGCTAATAGAAAATATCCTAATTCCTTAATATCATTTAAAAGCCTGGCTTTAGTGAAAATATGAATTCATTACAAAAGAAAAGCTGTTACATTTGGCTGTCATAAATTTGAGCTTAGAAATGCACCTGAAAGCAAGAACATTGCTGAGGTATTATTTCATGACACTACCTACATGCTTCCTAGAAAAAATCTGAATGTATTTAGCTGGATAATGGAATATTAGCATGTTTCCATATAACATAGATAGGGTTTTAAAAGACATTTTTGACATTTCCTGGGAATTCCTCTAATTAATTAATGAAGTGAAATCATCTGCTGGTGTTTGAATATTGAAAATACATTGCTAATGCTGTCAGAACTTGTGATAATGTTACTTTCTTTTTCTTCAGTATAGTGCGAAGCTTGCAAAGTTTATGAAATGCCCTGAGAGTACAACTGGATGAACATTATATTGTGACTAAATGAGATTTTTATAGAAACACTGCACTTCTCAAGGAAAATTAAAAGTAATCGTCTAGATCAGCCTGGGGATCTGCCTGAATATGAGTTGGCAGTTCAGTTGGAAGGCAGGTCTAAATCACATTCTTTCTTGTTTCTTAGGTCTAGATTGCATTCTGGCTCACTTGCTGGTTCTGGATGATGTTCCAGCTCACTCACTGGTCCTGAAGCATGGTTTAACTCTACTTGGATCAGGACCATGGTCTAACTAGCTTGCTAACTAACTAGCATGCTGGTAGGTTCAGGACTGCTTCTTTGCTCCAAAGCAGGTTTGGCTCATTTTTTGGTTCTAAATCAGTTTCCAGGTCAGCATATGATTTTAGAGTGGGGTTAGGTTTGGGGGAGGAGCAGGTCCTAGAGTCTAGTTCAAGGGGTGCTCCTGTTCCATCATCTGACAAGGATTTGTGGTACTTGCAGCTGATTACCTTGCTGGAGTATTTTATTTCTTTTTTTATTTTTCTTTTTTTTTCTATTTTTTTTCTTTTCTCTTATTTGTGATTCTTTTGAGTTGAACGCTCATAGGGATCCTATCATCCCATAAATGCTGACTTGCACTGCCCTCTATGACCATTCCTTTCTCTGGCTACAAGACTGGAGACTGGACACATGGGAAATTCCTACTTCCTTTACAGCAACAGGTTCTTTGTGCTCCAAGGACTCTTAGAAGCCTTTTACCCACTCTCACACTCAGAAACACTTCAGCCAGGACATATGTGCCCATGCAGCTCAGAAAGGGATCAGTAATTCCTTTGTTCTTGAGTATTTGCACCCATATTTGTGAATGGTATACTAACCCAAAAGCTTAAAAGGAAACAGCTGAATCTCGCCAATTCAGCTTGGAGTCTGATTCAAAGACTGGAATTTGCTGCAACACTTGCTTGCTCACTACTAATACACAAGAATGTCAAAATATTCATTTCAGCTGCCAGAGCCATTCTTCAACCTTGCCTAAAATACAAGCATTTGAAAGGCACGGAGATGAGATGACCTGATCTCTTTATTGCCAGACTCCAGCAATAAGTTTGTGATCCCTACAGGGAGTTGAAGCCCTATAAGCAACTCCTGAGCTGATACTGCTGCTTTTGTACAACAGTGTCAAGGGTTAAATATCAAGACTCACAATTTTGTTGTCCTCTAAATTGTACTCAGGGCTGACTTGCTAATGCAGCATACTGAGAGGACTTGAAAACAGCTGTGCCTCTTCTATTTGCTTTGAAACAGTTTAAGCATATCTATGCTCTAGAATGCAATATCTTACTCAAGGTTCACCATTTCTTAAGGCAAAACCGTGTTTTTTGTATAGCATGGCATGGTATAGTAGTAAATAAATTCACATTGCACTGTGACAACTGAGATGTGCAACTGCTTCTGTGGTATAGCCAGGAAAAACTATTGGTCATGGCTGCTAAAAAGCAGTAATGCTAAAAAAGAGTAATGGAAAGTAGGGGGTGAGGAAGCTAAATATAGGCTTTGGATACACCTTTTAATAGTTATTTGCACTTCTGTTTCATTTTCATCCAAGATCAAACACTTTATAAGTGTACTATTAAGCACTACTTTAGAAATGAGGAAGTGAAAGCACTGAACAATGAAATACTTGGTTTTACAATACGAAATTCATCAAAACCAGAGGTGTGAAAATTTACAGAATGGTTTGGGTTTTTTTTCCCTAAATCAGATCCACTAATATCAATGAAGATTTACATTTGAAATAATTATTTTTAAGCAAAGGAGGAATAAAACAATCTTGATGTTTAAGGTCATAAATAAGAGAAAATCAGAGGGAAAACTTTTTCTCTAGTGATGTCAATCACTGTGCAGTGGAAGATAAAGGAAAAAGGGCAGGGAAGTTTTCCCTGTTTAAAGGGTAAAAAGAAGTTGAGAAGTTACAGTGTTCTTAATGATCTCAAGAGCATGTAAATGGGCATAACTATCTTGTGTCTTGGGTTAGGGCAGGAAAGACTTCAAGTATTCAAATTAAGTTTCTTTTTAATTTAGGTGCTCAAACCTTGACTGATACCATGTTGTTACCTCCATATACCACCTTCTGTTCCTGTTACATCCCAGCCAGCAACATTGAGGATTTTATAAGTACCTCACTGACAGATCAAAATTTGGGATGCATATAGGAAGCTTGACTTTAAATCTCATCTTTCCTATTACTCACTGCTCTGTTCTACTTTACCAGACAAGCCTCTCCAAGGACTCTGAGTCCATAGAGAAATACATTTTGACATGTACTAGATTCATTGATCTTCAGCCTTGTGATCAGTATGTAGACTTAAATCTTCAGCAGTTGTTTGGAATCACACTGCATTTACAAAGTATGGGTTTTTTTCCTGTGCAAGCTCATACTAGTGTGGCTGTGGAGCAGTCACCACTCAAGAAACCAAATGGTAGGACATTACATTTATTTTTGTAAGTCAAAGATCTTGCAAAGAAACAGCAGCATTTTCTCAAATCTGCTTAGAATATCCTTTTCCATGTGACATAAACTGAGGATGAAAAAATACATTGTCTTGATTTGCCAGTCTGCCATTAAATATGTGGCCAAGATGACCAAGCAGGACCAGGGAAGTCATTGTCCCTCTGTATTTGGCACTGGTGAGGCTGCACCTCGAGCGCTGTGTCCAGTTCTGGGCCCCTCACTTCAAGAAAGACATTGCAGTGCTGGAGCATGTCCAGAGAAGGGCAAGAGAACTGGTGAAGGGCCTAGAGAGTAAGTTTGCAGTGATTGCCAAGAGTTGCTGGTCTAATGTACATAATATTATTTTAGGACTTTTGAAACTGAGAATGCAGCTATTGTAGGATACTGTTGTGATGTCACAGATTTTACTAGTAAACACTATCTTTTAATAAACACGCAATGGGCTTCTGTGATTTTGCACTTACATGGGCAAGTGTCTGTGCATGTGAAAACAAGGATTTCCATCTATTCACAAAATAAGCATCAGTGTCCCTGCCTATGGCAGGGGAATTGGAACTAGATGATCTTCAAGGTTCCTTCCCACCCAAACCATTCTGTGATTCTGTGGTTTGTCAGCTATTACCAGATTAGACAGGAAGAATGCCCACATGAGAGTGTTTGTATGTATTTAAAGGGGCAGCTCCTGCAATGCAGGTCATGATCTTTGCTGTTAGCACATATACTCTTCATCGCTTACTCCATAGCCATGAGACGCATGTAGTGGCCAGCACAGATAGATCTAAGCAATGCTCTCATATTTCTTTTGATGTCAGGTCAGATTTCCTGGTCTTTCCAAAGACAAAGAGAGAAGCTGTTTTTCCCAAGCAACCTCTTCAGTTCTGTGCATGAATAAGCCTCAAATATATACACTCTTTTCAAAGACAAAAAGAGGACCTGTTTTTTCCCAAACAACCTATTCAATACATGAACACACCCCCAAATACATACATTATATGGTAATTAACTATCTCCTGGCTTAATTGTGTTTCATCTTTTCCATTTGGGAAATCTTTGGTCAACTTTATTACAGTCTATTCTTATAGTTAAAATGCTTCCATGATCCAACCTAGGTCATGTTTCACTTCATGGCACAATACTGAAGATGGTATTATTTTTATTTTTTTTTTTTTGCAAAGTGATGAGACCTTGATTACATAATAGATTTACATTGACAGCAAATTGACGCATGCACCCCTTTCCTATGCAGTAGTATGTTCTAAAAGTCACCATTAAACTGTAACTCAAAATTTCCCTACCTATCAAGTAAAAAAAAAATAAAAAATATCCCTTTGTAAAATCAGAAGCCTAAAGTAAATTCCAGTAATATTTGATCAAAAGTTTAGTATATTACCTTCCAGTGAGGGTATTGGAATTCATGCAGTAATTCAGCCATTTGTTTTAAAATGCAAAAAGTGCACAGAGGGGAAAATAAAAAGTGCAAGACTTGTCAAAGTAAGTATTTGGATGAAAATAGCAGAAATTAGGAAAGCTTCTAATACTGTTTTCTATTATATTGATTGGTTCTTAGCTCATTAAATATATTGATGTTGGTATTTTAGTAGAATCCTAGAAATCATTTAAAGGCACTGATTTTTCTGCCTTTCTTTTTTTCTCCATGCATAATTGTAAGATATGAACTTTACATGAGAAAAAAAAAATCAAAACCAGCTAGGAATTTGTTTCCCCACAAAAGTCATATTTTCCAAAGGCTGATAGCTCAGTCCTCAGTTGCAGAGTCTCCTAATGACAATGCCCTGGCTCCGCCATTACCACAGTCACTGATCTAAAGCCATTCACAGAGTATGAACTTCATGTGACAAACATGGCAGAGATCATATCTTCAGAATAGATATCAGGACAAACAGGAGAGGCTGGTAAGTAGCTGTTAAAATTTGCTTGGTAAAAATGAAAGGAAAAATAAATTAGAATATATTCTTAATTTTTTACAGACAAAAGAAAAGCTGGAATGGATCTTCAGACACTACACATCCAATAATTTTTCAAAAAGCACCAAAAGTAATTATCTTTAAACACCTTAGTAAGGGCCAGATACCAACAATGTTATTCAAATCAATGAAGTATCCCCAAAATCAGAAACTGAACTCAGAGGTAGAAAGAAAAATATGTAAAGCTGATTAAACTACCTGATGCTGTCCATTAATAAAATAAATGTTTCTTGCCCTAAATGAAGGCTTTTCTGAGAGTATCAATTTTCCTTCCAAAACATTAAGATCAGCAGTTTTTGATGAGGTTACTTGAGTTTTAAAAACAAATTAACCAAAATGCAAAAATATATTTAACTATCAGATGCAGTTTGCTTCATCTTACCATTAAGATCTGTAAAAAGTGCGAAACTGAGACTAATGGGTAAGTGGGCCACGGCATTGATCAGAATTGCCTCTAATTTTTCCTTCCAGTCAAACAGACACCTTGACTTGATGTTTTACATTTACATTTCTAAAATCTGCACTTTTGAAAATCAAAAAGAGCCATCAAAATTGATGTATTCATGAAGAAAAAAAACAAGGCTCTCACTTTTGATAATCTGTTAGGTTTTTATTTGAATAAACAAACTAAAGCTTTGCCAAAGGAGGACATCAAGCTATTTGTTCCCAATGTTTCCTGCAGACTTTAGAGAGCCTTATCCAGTCTTGCCTACCAAACCTCTATGTAAATCATGACCCTGCATCACCATCTGCTTCAGGAATCTCCAGGTCAGATCCCTGCATCAGCTCCACCACTGTTATCAAGGTGTGTAAGTGTAATAACTATGAATCTAAAATGCACCAACAGATATCACTTCAGTATTTCAGTAAGAGGACAAGTTTTCCTCCCCTGCTAAGCACTCAACTGCCACAGAAAGAACCAAAAAGCTCTGAACACTTAGCAGCTTTTGAAGAGCAAAAGCCTGTTGCTTTAGATGCTCATTTTTCATTTTCCTTATTTCTATTTTGGGGTATAACTTTTTCTTTTTCCTGGTTTTAGGAACATTTGAAATTATGACCTCAGAGTCTCTGTAGTAAATTTTGACACACTGTTTTCAGCTGGGCCAGGATGATGCTCTTCTATTTACACTTCTCAATTACTTGGAAAAACAAAAGGAAACCAAATTTAAAAGTATTCTTTCCAGATGTCACCTTCTCCAGAGTTGGGAATACTAGTGGGAAAACTATTAATTACTTTTTAAACTCTTGTTTAGCCTGAGATATATAAACATTAGTCTCCCTTATACACACCTCTGTAGCTGAATAGCCACACACAGGCACAGACAGGGATCCATCAGCACTAGAGGGGACGAGGCAGGTTGTTCTCTGGGGCTGTCACCACAAGCTCTGGTTATAGAGGAGCTGCACATGCAGGCCTAGATGTACCTGTCCTGGGTGTGTCACCCAAGCATCACAGCAGCCCCAGGCAGGTGCGTGACAGTACTAGGAACTTCCTAGCACACTGGCAGTCTCCCACAGCTGCTTCAGTTACACTGGACCACGCCCAGCCTCCGGAGCAGCCCAAACCTGCAGGCCAAGGTTGTGAAATTGCCATTAAAACCACAGCACAGTCTTCACAGCCCTAAAGGAGCCCAACTGAGAAGTGATTTCATTGAAAGATACCTAGTAGCCTTTTCAGAATTAGCTAATGAAATAAAACTGCCTTTCCTCTAAAAGTGCATCACTCCTGCACCCTCAGCTTTGAATACTTCTCACTGCAGTTTCCCTGAGAGTGTCAAGGATGGAGTCAGCAGTCACAGGCAACAGCAGCATCCAAGTGAAGTAATACCATTACTTGCTAATCTCAAAGTTCAGCCACCAATGCTCCTGAGCTTTCACTATCTTCCCCAACAGGCAAATCCAATGGTAGTTCTTAGGCTTTCTCTTCCAGCCTCCATCCCCACAGCACCAGACTTCTGTTTTCTAAGCCTTTTTAAACAAAAGTCTTTCAGTACAGTCTGCAATGCCAAAAGGAAGCCACCAAGAGTAGAGCGGGGAAGAGGGTTAATTGGATGCTTTGCTAGCCAAGTAATAGAAGCACAACTGATTTCATCCAGAGGTTCTTCCACAACCAGAGATGAACCACACAAAAATTTGCTATAAAGTTTTTTTTTGCATGACATTCTGGTAAGAAGTGAAACATAACAATGCAACTCAGGCTGTACTTACTACAGCTTCACTACAAATATTTCAGTACTGTTAATTTCAGAAAAATAACATATATTCTTCCTACCTGAGAGGTGACCAAGGCTGGTACTGCACGTTCTGCACATCAGACTGTGCCTCACAGTCTCATATGCCCTGGAAAACTACCTCAGGTCCACATTCTCACCCACAGCAAAAAGGAAGTTCCAATAGAAGCAATTTATGCAACTTCAGACTTAATGATGGAACAACCTAGGAGTCAGGAGAAGCATTTTCCTTGTAGAAACCTGCATCCAGCTGCCATTCTTCCCAAGATGTTGCTCAGTTTTGTCCTGCAGCAGCAAACTTCACCTCTCCCCTCCTCTCAACCCACCCTAAAAAACAGGCTACAGCTGGGGCAAGGTACCTGCTCTACATCCTGTTTCCTCAGTCATTAGGAAAAGATGACCCTATTGGGAGGCACGGTGAACCATCTCTGCAGGTGAAAAGCCAGCCCCCACTGAATATCTTTTGCTTTGAGTGAAGTTGTACAACTGGAAAAGCTTTTCAAGTGAATGGAAGAAAGTGTGTGTCATGAGAAGGTGTTGGCACACATCCTGCACTCACGCCCTGCTTTTGGCCTTGGGCTCCTGTTGTCCACAGCAAGTGGACAACCTAAGGTTGCTGGGCCCCAGGTCCTACTCCACAGGAAGGGTAATACCTCATCCCAGACACCGAGGAGCAGCTTAGGGACGGAGAACTACATGAGTAGCTCCCTATATGAGCTTTAGTCAAGCTCTAAGCTGTACTATTTCTGTAGGATCGAGTCATAGTTATAAGTCATGCTACAAATCATCACAGCTTGCTAAGAGTTACCATTTTGGGGACATTCATATAACACTGGCCCCTAGTTCAACATTAGTACTCACATGAGAGAAATATAATAATATGTAGCTAATATAAAGCAAATACTAAAGTGATCATTTTGTCCACAGCAACTGAAATCTAAAGCAGACTAGCTGCATGGACGTACTTAGCCCACTTTCCATTGCTTTCCAAAGTGGAGTATGAAAGAACCCAGTGCCCACTCTGACAGAGGTTCCTGCTCGCCCCTGCCTCCCTGCTTTGCTCAGACCCTGTGGACAGCCTATTCCTGCTCCAGTGAAAACCACCAGCAAGACTTCTCCCAGCCTCTCTGTCAACAGTAGCTCTCCCTGCAAAACACTTAGCTGAAAGAATTAGCTTTTCTATGTGAAAAATAATAATAAATAAAAGCATCCCCTTCCTTCTTTTATTGAAGGGGACTTCAGCACAAAGATGCTGCAGGAGACACTATCATGCATGGCTTTTCCAGAAGCTCGGCTGGTGGATTCAACAAATGAATAAATAAATTAAAAAGCCTCGCCCTGCTCCCAAGAAGAAGCGGGGCGGCCCCAGCTGAGGGGGTCCGTGCCCGCTGGCTGCTGGGGAAGTGGCAGGGAGCCAGTGCCCGCTGCTGGTCTCAGATGCCGCCCCAGAGCCTGGAGCGAGCAGGAACTACCCTCCTGCAGGATAAAAATGTTGACTGTAGATAAGCGAGGTGCAGGTGGGGACTGGGGGCAGCTCCGGTCGGTCCCCGAAGTTTGCTTTTGGGGTTTATAGGAAGCAGGTGATGCCGCCCAACGGTCTCGTGCTTATTTCAACGTGTTCCCTGGACCAGAGTTCAGTCAGTGCACTTCGGCGGAGCAGCCATCGCCCGGCTTGGCAGAGCCCTGGGGGGAGGAATGGAGCACAAAAAACAAATAAAAGCTCATAAATTTGCAGAATCAAACGCTTTCCTCTGCCCGGGGCCGGAGCTTCGGTAGCTCCGCTGGGTAGTTGTCGGGACGCATCTCAGAGGTGCCGAGGGACTGCCGGGGTGCATCATCCCCAGGGCCACCGGCCCCGGACAGGGTAGAGGGACCGACGGCATGCCGCCGTGTCCCGCCCCTATGCGCCGCCAGCACATCGATCACCGGCAGCACCGAGGGGTCCTGAGCTGCCCACGCGTGCCGGAGTCCTGCAGGCCGGGAGGCGACGTGGTGTCCGTCCCGTCCCGTCTCCCACACCTGCCGGGCTCGGTTACTCTCTGAGTCAGAGGGATTTGCATTGCACTACAGCCCGTACGCGATGCACTGCTCGCTTCTCATCCTAAGTACCTCTTGCTCCTGCCTCTGGATAAAACTGAGTTTCTGAGCATCGCATGAGAACGAAAAAAACAAAAAACAAAACCAAAACCAAACATCTTGAAATACAAATGAATCAGTGGGTCACTGGAGATGAAATGATGCGAGCTGACCCAGTAGGATCGAGGGATTTGCTTGTCCCAAACAGGTCTTTTAAACACTAATCTGACAAGCCGAAGAGGGCTTTACCGTGCCGGTGGGCTGGGTGTCCTGTTTCAGCGAGTCACGTACCATTAAAGAGGCACTTTTACAAGTTTGCGGAGAGGCGCCAAGGTATTCAAAGCTGCTCGCTCGGAAGGAAAACCCGCGGCGGCAGCGCTTGGGGAAAGGGTTAACCCGCTGGCCTCCCTGCCTGGGAAATGATGGTAAATTACCCGGCGCGTTCTCCCGGGGAAGAAATTAGACTTCAAAAGGGCTGGAGCCCTTCTGAATATATATCAAGCAGATGGGCTGATGCGCTGTCTCGCTGATGTGCAGTCTCGCTGATGTGCAGTTGATTAACCGCCCCATAAAAGTGCTGCAGCCCTGCTCGCCCGCGGTGGGTGCGCGTCGCCGCCCGCCTCTCTCCCGGGCACCCCGGCAGCGCGCCTCTCCGGGGCTGCTGCCTCGGTGCAGGGCGGGGAAAAGAGAGTGGCCTCCGCAAGACACCAGGAATGGAAGACAAGGAGATATCAGAGGGGGGAGAGCCGGGAGAAGAGGAATAAAAAATAAAAAGGAAAAGATAAAAATAGGGGGGAAATGGGACGAAATAAAACCAAGACATTTCTTCAGAAAAGTGGGGGATTTGCTCTCCCCTCCAGAAATCTCAGTTTCTCTGTCAGGACTACAGAGAGCTCATCCCCGTCTCGGCACAAGCTCCCAGCTCACGTCCCAGCTAGCTGCTAGCTGCAACGAGCGCAGGGGGTTGGCACCTACCCACCCTGAGCAGCCTCGGTGAAACCGAACTGGGGGCGAAAAGCTGCGGGGAGCGTCAGAGGAGCTGAGCTCTCTCCGCTCCCGACTGCAGGACGGGGCAGAGGCGGCTGCTCCACCGCTGGCGCCCCGCGGTGAAGAGTTCGGCTGCGGCACCGGGCTGGGGGGCCTCGGGGGCTGGGGGGTGTCGCACGCAACCCTGGAGCAGCTCAATAAAAACGCCTTCTCCCTCCTCCCCGTCCTAAGAGGGGAGGGAGAATAACACACGCCAGAAAGCCACCCATTGTAGCTTTTAAATGCTTCGCCGCTCAAACCGCCTTTGACACGCCTTGGCTGGGCTCCCGAAGGCATCCCGAGCCATTCGATAGCACTTCAGAAGAGGCCTCTCTGTCTGCCCCACTCTGGACAGCCTAAAAATGGCCATCGGCGGCAGCGGCAGCGCACCCACCGCACAAGGGCAGAGCAGCCAGAGGAGCCGCGTTCCCACCCGCTCCCGGTGGTGCAGCAGCTCTGGAAAACGTACTTAGAGAGAGTCCACCTGAAGTTAACGGGGAATGGTGGCAGGGCAGCATATAGCTTTCTGAGGCCCGAAGCCAGCTACGGGAGGGCGGCCGGCCGCGCCACCCGGCCCCGGCGGACACACAGCCCAGAGCAGAGCCCCTTGCAGCATTGCAAAGACTTGATCAGGGTCAGACAACTTGCCCTCTTGTTCCCCGGGGTTCGTCGGCGGTTCCTCGCCCCAGCCTCCTTGCTGCGGGGCTGCGTTGCCCACGGAGAGGTTCCTCTCCACGCCGGCCGGCAGGGTCCCCCCCCTCACCGACGCACAAACTGACCCCTCGCCACTTTCCCTCGTATTTTTTTCTCCCGGACAGGCACGTCAGGGGCAAATGCGACGGCGGGTGACCGGACTCAAGGAGGGCTGCTGCCGGGTACCCGGGTCGGTGCCCGTGGGTGGCAGTGTCAGAGGTGGGGCCACCGGTGTCGGGGGCGCACCGCGGAACACAAGCCGGCAGATGCCCCGCGCAGGGATGGGGCTGTGGGGCGGAAAGCTGCCGAGGGACAAGGGGGGTCTCTCCCTCCTTGCTGCAGCGGCTCGGACCCCTGTGAGCCTGTGCAGGATGTGCACGCGTGTGCATGCCCGTGCGTGCCGGCCTCCGAGTGGGCTCGCCCGTCCCTCTGTGGGCGCCTGCCTCTCCGCACTGTCGAGGCAGACACGCTGGGCCGTTCCTGCGCATCCTTTTCTCCTCCTTTGTCTCCTTTTCTTTGGCTTTGACTCTTTCAGGTGCCCCGGCGGTGCCCTCGCGTGCTGCTGGTTGCTGGGAGGTGGCGTGGCTGCCACTGCGCTGCTGTTGTGCGAGGGGAGGGAGGGAAGGGGGATTGAATGCTGGCTGTTGTGCTCGGCTGGGGTGGGGGGCCGCCGAGGAGGAGGAGGCCGATGATGATGATGATGGAGGGGAGGGGGTGACGATGGAGCTCACCGCGGGCGCGCAGCTCCCTGGGGAGCCGCCTGAAAGGCCGCTGCGCTCACCAGCTGACAACGCGTGCTTCGCTCCAGACACGGCGAACCGCGGCCGGGAGCGAGGCCAGACCGCCTCCTCCGCCCTCCAGCCCCCCTGTCCCCAGCATTGTCCGACCCAAAGCATTGTCCGCCCCGCTCTAATTAAGAAACACTGGCCCCACGGCCAGTTCCCCCCCAGCCCCCCCTCCATGGTCCCTGCGCTTTTCTGGTCTCCCCTCGTCGGGTTTAACCCTTCCTCCTCCTTCCCTTCCTCATCCCTCCCCGAGGCCAGAGGCTGAGCAAACAGCAGCCAGAGAACAGCAAAGGCAGAGATGCGCTCCCCGCCCCGCCACCGCCACACCTCGCCCCCCATCAGGCCCCCCGAAATCTCCGCCGCAGAAACGGCCGGGCAGAGCCCCCGCACCGGACCCGCGGCTGCGGTTCATCGGGCGACCAGGGCTCAAAAGGCAAGAAGGGAGCCGCCATGCGCCTCGCACAAAAGCGACCGCCTCCCCAAGCCCCCCCAATCCCCGCAATGGTTTCGCACACCCCGGAGGACAGTTAGCGTTCAGCCAAAATTTAACGCTCGGATAGTGCGCTTCTGACTCGCCCTTTTCAAATAAAAGCCCGTTTAAGATGATAAAACCCCACGAAGCAAACCGGGCGAAACTGCTTCCAGGGGCTGGTGCGCGTCCCTTCTCTTGTTAAAAAACTTTGCGGTAGTCTATACAAAACAAACACTGTCGCGAGCTCAATAAAGCGATTTATCCATCTTCATTACTTAAAGAAATGTTGTCTCTTTGTTTGTTTGGGAGATATTAAGCATGCTTAGCTTGCAACACATAGTTGATTCCTTTGCTAGTATCTTGGATACTTGGATCTGACTTTGGAAGGTAGGAGCTAATTGCTAATAATGGAGAGAAAGGAACCAGCCAGCATAGCGGGAGTGGCCTGGCATATGGGGAATGAGCGGTCTGAAATACTCAATATTCAAGTTTCCAAAATATTAATGAGATTATAGCAACCTGCAGCTATACGTTACAGCTTGTTAACGGAGTGCAAGAGAGGGGGGGCTGCCAAGCGGTTGTTATGCAAACTCTATAGCTGAACCTTAAAATGGGAATGCGGTTGGGTATCTCTTTCAAAGAAGTGTTAAAAAAAAAAAAAAAAAGAAGAAGAAAAAGCCCCTCAGACGGCGAGTGCTGCGCTGCGGCTGCGAGCACCAGCCGCGCCGTGCGGTGCGCTCATCTGTCGGGGGAAGGGACCCGGCCGAGGGAGCGGAGAAGATTTTGATACGCTTGTTTTCCACCACCTCGCGTGTTCGCAGCCGCAGAGGCAGCGACCGGGCCGACGGGGCCAAGGAAGGGTGAATGCACCCCTTCAACCCATGGCGGGCACCCCCGGGACCGTTGGGCAGGGTGCTGCCTCTCGGTCACGGCGGCGGCTGCCGCTTTACCCGCACTGTGCACATACCCAAACCAAACCAAATAAACAAAATAACACCCCTAAAATCGGTGATATTTTGCTCCTCCGCATCACTCCCATGGTGGGACCCCACGCGTGCTCCCGAAGATGCAAGACCGGCTTCCGCAGCCCAGAAATAAATACCGGTAATCAGAGGTGACCCACTTCGAAAAAACAGCCGTTTTTTAGGAAAGGAAACGATCCTTTCGATGAACTTTCCACCCTGCGGGACCATACTCCGCTTCGGCAGGTATGGGCGGCGGCCGCGGGTGTTCGCGGCAGGCAGGGCAGTGCGGCAGCCCGGGGTTATCGGGCGGGCAGGTGCCCTGTTTCTACGGGGGAAAGCGACACCCTCACAGGCTTCGCCCCCGCGGGAGCCGCAGACCCGGCTGCGCCTGGTTAACTGATCAGCACTTGGACGCCCCCTTCCCAGGTGTCACCTGCTGAACTCAGCGGAAACCCGGCAACGACACGGCTCCGGTTTAGCCCCGGGTCTGGTGTCACGGGCAGGCTGGTCAAAGCATCAGCCCCCTGTCCGTACGTCCCCGCCCCGTCCCCGGGTTTAACCCGAACCCAGGGACCACATCCTGATTCCCTGGCGCTTCTCGCGTGTCCCCCAAATCCTGCCGGCTTCCCCACCTGTTCTTAGCCCTTTCCACCCGGTTTATACAGACGAGACTCCGTGGGGGGATCCGCTCCTCTCCCTGACTGGGGGGACGGTGAGGAGGAAGGGAATGATGTGACTCGAGCGGTGGTGCGGGGACAGACGGTTACAGAACAGCGCCGAACCCCTCACCCTGCACTTCTTGCAATTATCTCGGTTCCGCTGGGAACGCCGGGACGGAGATAGGGCACGGTCCCGGCGGCGCAGCGCAAGCAGCGCTGCTGTCCGGGGGTCACAGCCTGCTCCGGCCCCGGGGTCTGGCTGGTCCCCCTGCAGGCAGCCCGGGCGCACCGCTGGCTCCCGGGAGCATTGCTCCCCAGCTCTCCACCTCCCACCCTCGCCGCGGGGTTTGACACCACCCCGCCTCGGGGAGTCCGAGGGAAGAAGCTGAACCCGACCATGCTTTGAGGCTGGTTTTGTTTTGGGTTTTTTTGTTTTGTGTTTTTTTTTTTTTCCCCCACGTTTATTTGATTTCAAAAAAAAAAAAGTAAAATTAAAATACATAAAACAATGGCAGCTGGCTTTGCTAAAATTAAAATAAACGAGTCTTGTTGTAGAAAAGAATTTTTTTAAAAAAGCAGAAATAATAGCAAACACTGCATAATAAATACGTTTCCTATTACCACAAAAAGAAAATAAAACGGACATAAAAGTTTGACACGACAAAGCTGTTTTCGTTTTTAAGAGAGCGTTCGGATTAAGTGGCTTAATTAAATATTGGTCTCCAATTGGCGGTTAGTAGCTTTCCTCTTGAAACTGCATCTCCAGCCGCTGATAAAGTGCTTGCGCCAAGTTTCCCCTCAAAAGACGCCGACATGCTGCTCTAAGGAAAATCCAACTTTTCTCCGCTATTTACAGGTCAAGACGGTGCGTTATTGACTTTTTGTGGGTGTCTGTGTTTCCACAGCAATACGACCCAGAGCAGGATCGGTGTCCTGGAAGACGGGGGTGTCAGGGCGGGTTACGGCCGGGTGGGGATGGCGCCGGTGGCACCTCGGCACCCCCGGCAGCGGGGCCAGGTTTTCTTCTTGCGCATCACCTGCTCGCCGGCGGGGCAAGTCAGGCTCCGCGCTGCGAGGTGGCGTGTTGGCAGGAGGGAACGGCAACGACTTCTAGGCAAAAGAAACTTTCAAAGTGGTAACTAAAAGTGAAAACAACCAGCCGACCCTGACAGGACGGATATAGTCACTCGCTAACAGCCATCCGTCCCTGGAGAAACCCAGGGGATACCGGGGGTGGGAAACGAGGGGGTGAATTTCAAAGCGACTGAGGGGAGCCGATGCCGTCCGAGGCAGCACCGCGGCCGGCTGCTCACCCCACGGCGGAGTCTGTGCTTTCGAGGGGCGGCCGCGGCCCCGGGGCGGCCGGAGGGTTGCCGGGGACGACACCCCCGCCTTAGCTGGCCTCGTCCGAGTCGCTGTAGTGGGAGCGGGGCGAGAACTCCCCGTCGCTCCTGTGGGACCGGGGCGACGTTTTGCTCCTCTCCTGCGGCGGCTGCCCGGGCTGCGGCATGAGGAGGGCGGGGGAAGGGGCTCTCTGTCCCATCAGGGCGCCCTCCGCAAAGGAGGAGAAGTGCAGCGGGTCGAGCTGCACCGAGTAGCCCCCCGCGGCCGCCGGCGGGGGGAAGCGAGTCCTGCCGTGCCCGGGGGGCGACGCTCTGGGCGGCCCGGGCGGCTGCGGCGGCGGTCCCGGCGGCGCTCCGGCCCCGGCGGCGGCGCAGGGCGGCTCGAAGGGGGCCCCGCGGTGCTCGGCTTTGCCGGGGGCGTCGGGAGGGGCGGCGGGGCCGTGCAGCAGCTCGGCCAGGGCGCTGATGTAGATCTGCGCCATCTGCAGCGTCTCGTACTTGGAGAGCTTCTTGTCGTTGTTGAAGGAGGGGATGACATTGCGCAGCTGGTCGAAGGCGTGGTTCAGCCCGTGCATCCGCCGCCGCTCCCGCGCGTTGGCCGCCAGCCGCCGCTGCGTCTGCACGCCGCTCACCTGCGCCCGCAGCCCGGCCCCGCCGCCGCTGCCGCCGCCGCCGCCGCCTCCTCCCCGC
>JAWWEW010000131.1:20522466-20550951 GCA_035583185.1 Anabacerthia variegaticeps | reverse complement strand
GCGGGGGGGGGGGGTGGGGGGGGGTGGGTGCGGGGGATGTGGGGGTGGGCGGGTGTGGGCAGGGCGGGGGGGGGGGGGTGATCCCGGCCCGCGGCACGCGCGGGCCCGCCCCGGGCGATGCGGAGCCGGGAGCGGGGCGGGCACAGCCCCGACGGCGGGGACCGGCAGGAACGTCCCTCCCTCTCCTCCCGGCCCCCGCCGGCCGAACCACGGGAGCTCCGGTAAATCCCCGCCGTGGCCTTCCCCCGGGAGCCGTCGGTACTCCAGGCGCTCGCTGAGGCCACAGCGACCCTGCCCGAGCTGTCGGTCACGGAGCGGTGCCCGCCCCGGCCGCGGAGAGCGGCGCAGCCGTGCAGGGGTCCGGCCGCGAAGCCGCCGAGGATGTGCCCTCGGCTTCAGAGCACTAATCCCGGGGACACGCGGGGAGATCGCGTGGGACTCGGTAGGTGAGAAACGGTGTCGTTTGCAGCCAGGACATCATCCTGCCCTCGGAGCTGCCACGTGTTCGGCAGGGTCCCGATCCCCCGCGAGCGAGTCCTTTTGTTGGGCCAACAATAGCTGCCCAAAGGTGGTGGAGAGGGAAATAGCTCCGTGCACGCATCTTAACTTCCCTTCCGCGCAGCCTCCCCTCCCGCCACCGCCGCCTGCCTGGAGAGGAGAAGTGGAGGTTTGCCCATGTGAATAGGCGTGTGGAGAACAAAGTGATGGGCACAGTATGAGGTAGATATGTTTCTTCAAAAGTGAATAACTCGCAAGCCAAGGAGGGAGCGAGGGAGCCCAGCAGCTCAAAGCTGAGCCGCGGTGACATGGAAGGAGCAGCCTCACTAGTTTAGGAAGCTGGCTAGGCACACTTGGCTCATGGCAGGTGTCCGGGGCCCACCTTCCACAAGCAACTGGATGGTTTTGAGCAAACGGGGCACTGATGGTTTGCTTTCTTTAAAAACAGATGCAAGCTTTTGCTATTCTCTTGTTGTTGTTGTGGGCAACTCTGTTCCAAAGGTAAAAGCTGCTGGATACCCCCAAACTAAATTGTCAATTTCTTATCAAAATGAAAGTGTTTACCTGTTAAGAAAGATGATAAGGAGCAGAAGTTAATAGCTTGTTTCTGCATATTATCCACAAAGTTGCCAGACCATCTATTTGTATCTGACAACAACTTTTATATACTCTTATTATGGCTCACACATAAATGCTTGTATCATTAATAGCATAAAAAAGTCCTCTTCCCCTCTGAATGGTGCTATTTGCCAGCTAAGCACCCAGCCCTCCAGCTTCTCTTTCAATCTGCAGGCACTGTGTATGCCCTCACTGGGCCCTTGTGGCACAAGCATGCTTTGCTAGCAGCCCTGTTGCTCTCTCCTCCCCAGGGCTAAGCCTGCATGTTCCCCTTTTGAGCACCGGCTGCTTTGACTGGGAGCTGCTCAATGCAAGGACTGTGGGCCAAAGCTTGGAAGTGAACAGTAGCCTTGCTAAGTGGTATTACACACATTACCAGCAGCCTAATGAGCTCACAGTCATGGGGAGAGCAATGATGGTGCAGCATTGAAGTTTTAAACATCTCACTCCAGGCTGATGGACTGTGGGGCTCTTGGATCCTCCTTGACAGCAGGCCTCATCTTCCATCCCACAAGCTAGCCACTAGATGCTGGGCATGGAGGGAAGCAGCATCTCCTTAGTATCTCATCTGGATGTGAGGCAATTCGTGCCCAGGAGGGGCCCCGGCCTCTGGGTACCCTGTGCTGTTGGTTGGGCCAGGGCTGCTGTCAGGTGCTGGTGAGCTTCCCTTAGCAGTTACCTCAGTGACCTTATAGAGCACTGGGGAAATCAGCCTAACACCCTGGCATGCTCCTTAAATGGTCAACCCAGCTCAGAAACACTACCAGCTGCTTATTTTTCAAGTGCATGTTTTGTGAGCGCCTTCACGCTTTGAAACTGGAGGCATTTGAGTCTCATTCGACAGTTTGCCTTTGAAAGGACACACAAAAAGCTATTTTCCCCACCAACACCACTGCTCAGTGGGGAAAATGTTTCATTGAAATCCAGTGCTCTCTGTATGCCTGTATCTGCTGTGAGTGCGCACGCACTCAGAGCCAAAGTCAAAGTGGTTTATGTCAGTGCTGGGTTTAGCTCTGCTCTCCCGGAATAAGATAAATGTAAGTGATGAAGAACTCCTGGGGCTGGCTGAACTCATTTTGTATTCAACACTGACCGGCCCTTTTCTCTTCCCTTTCTCCCTCTCTTTGTATGTTCAAGCCTACTTGGGTTTCTTTTTTTCTTTTGTAGAAGTTGGTTCTTTTGAAGCGGTTCGAGGCACGCCCTGCCGCAAAGGGGACTTCACGGGAGTCGGAAACACAGGCACACAGGTCTGAAACACTTACTGTACAATAGCAGGAATGTAGGAAGCCTTGAAAATGAATCTGCTCTAAGAAAGTGTCAAAGCTTTCAGAGGAAAACAAACTGAACTTATCCCTGTATCTTTATGCAGATTTCCCTCCCCTGCCCCCGATCCTCCCTTCCTACCCCGCAGCCTGGTTAAGGGCTGAAGGCAGGGGTCAGGCACATATTACTGTTACAGAAAAATGGGTTTCAAAAGTGGGGAGAACAGACTTGCAAAAAGCCTCCTCTATCATTAGAGTCAGAGACATTTTGAAAGCACACAGGTCAGTCCTAGGCTTAATCGTACTCCACAGTCTAATTGCACATTCAATGCCATTTCAAGATCAACAGGCCGCTCTGCAGGCATCACCACTGGTCAGGAAGTATTTTATTCCTTCTCTTCCCTTGCCCCACTTTATCCACGTGTTCTCCTGTTTCCTCTCTTCCTTTTTAAAAGCGAAGGGGGAACACACAACCCTCTTTCTACCTCCCCTGGTCTTCAGGCAGGAAAACCCACAAGTGGATAGAGACCAAGCTGTGAGTCTCATGCACAGAGATAAGGCAATCCACATTGAATCTTAACCACAATGCCCAGGCCTCCAGCAGGAGGAGGGAAAGGGGATTCCTGCCCACCTGGTGGCCGCCTTGCACCCTGGAATGGACAACCCCACCCAGAAGCTATTATAGTGAGCAACAAAAAACACATAAAGGCAATGTACAGCAGAATAATTTTCAGTGTCATCAACTGCATCATCAGTACATTCACCCAAATAAAGTGTTCATATTTACATTATTCAGAGCAAGATTGCTTAAAGCAGAAGAGGCTCCAGCAGCAAGTCTTTCTTAGACTCCTCCTATGACCAGTGCCTGACACTTTACTGTCCAATATGTTTTAAATAGACATTAGAAGTGATGACTGCAAGGAATGACAAAGCCCAGGGAAATCACTGTGAACTTCAATGTTTCTGCAACGTGCTCCTTTCCACTCCGGACAACCAGGACCATGCTGCTGCTGAAGCAGATGTGCCCTCATTTCTGCAGAGCAATTTTCCTGGGCAGATCATTACAATTACCCAATGTCATTTGCTTCAACTCTTTGAGGATCTGTAAAACTAATTCCCATTTTTTGGTGACATTTACCCCCATAAAGATCTAGTGCAGACCTACACTCTGGAGCTACCCCTGTGGACACTTGCTGTTGTGTACATTTAATTCTAATGCAAATGCCTCCAACTGCCTGCAAGAGAAATGCAAAGTATTGCTGTAACAATACTCACTTACCTCCTGCAGTCATTGTAAGGTATAATGAATTTAGCTTTGTAGTATAGTTGGGAATCTTATCCGTGGAATTTATACCTACATACACTTTGCCCATTTATTTAAATGACTATAACTGTTACTGAGACTTTAATCTATGCTCATCTTTTAAAAATCAAAAGCTTCATATTCAAGGAAGCATCACTTGTAAAACAATTTTCCTTTGGTCACTTTGTTTTAAACAGTCTTGTATTACACTTCACTTGGCAAAGAGATTCATTCCACTAAAATTACTAATTGCCTTCAGTCCCATCAAAGTCTTGGAGAGTTGACGCACTTCTCAGCTGTGGGACACTTTGAAAAACAGTCCTCCAGAAAAACAAAACCAAAACATTAAAGCGCACCACATGGGGGTTTTCAGGGCTGTTACCACAGTCTGATGTGTACTGCCATGGCCCCAGACAATCAGGACTTCGTTTGGAAGGTGGCAAGCACTTTTCTCTTGTCCTAAGCTGAAAAAAGTTATGCATTAGCTTGGACACTATTTCTGATAGGAACTGTAACCCAGAGAGCTGGCAATAGCTCAGAAAAGCAGCTTTTGGATTAGGATCGGTATTACTAAGAATATTCCAGAGCTAAGCTCTTGGAGGAAGAAGAGTTAATTACTTGAAAATAATTATATGCTGCACAGACTTGGAAACTTTTCTTTGCAGTGAAAGACTGCTTTAATATAATGGGGAACTAATATCAGGTCCAAGGGATCTGCTTATGTCAGAGGCTTTATACCTTCCCCATCCTTGAGCTCCTCACATCTGTAACAGTACTGTCATTCCAGGTATAGTTTGTTCACTCTCTGCAGCAGGAACAGTTCTGCAGGGCCTGTGTGTGCTCACATGCACCACCCACAGGTCCATCATTTTAGTCACTCTTGAAATGAGCACTAAAGACAGAACACTAAAGACTGTCCCTGGATGTTAGAAACTACTTTATGATCAAGTTTTGGCTAGCATGCTTTCATTCTAGCATGCTAGTGGGTATGTCTTACTAATATAAATCACTTAACCAAGAAAGTGACCAGTGCCATCAACAGTTTTACAGCATACAAACAATACTTCATCTGGTTTAAGATCAGAGAATTAACATCAATCCATCCACAGAGACAAGACAATATATTCCCTTCAAATCACATCTGGTCACTTCTGCTTGCTCTCACTGTCTCTTGCACAAGAGCCCAAGAATTCTAAGTACTCCAGATTTCCTGGTACTAGATTTATTTTTCTAACTGATTGCCAAACCATTCCCTCAGTCTCACTTTAGCCATTGCACAGTTATTAAGGTTTGCTCTGGAAAAATATTCTAATCATAGGCTTGAGGTATAAGCTAAAAATGTAGCTTGCAGGCTACGTGGATATGCGAGAAAAAAATAACAGTTGACATGCAAGCAAGAGGAACAAAGGAAAAAGAAATGACATCTGAAAGTCTGCCTTGCAACAACAGTGTTACTCGAGCAATTCTCAGATCCATCACCCACAAAGCTTTTGGCAAATAGGCAGCCCTATGCCTGAAAGAGGTTTCTTGGTTGTGGAAATACCAGCCTGGAATTTGAACCTTTGTGGGTCTCCCGAGAAGGTCTCTAAAATGTAAATATTTAGTCACAGAAGCCAAAATAATGTGGAGAAAAGCAAGTGAATGGGCCGAAGCTGGTGCTGATCAGCAACTCACATCAATCCCTCAGAGCAGAGTATTTCCCCACAAAAGAAGTACTTGTCAGTCAAGAAAAAATACTACCTTGCCATCCATGGGAAATCCTCCCATTTAATCCCTGACAGCAAAGAGCAAAGGGGCTTCTAGGAATAATCCACTTCCAACAAAACACAACACCAACAGAACTTTCAGGAACTACCTTTGTGAAAAGCTGTGAAAACAAACCCTTCTGAAGACAAGACATCTTCATCTGCTCCCCTACCTTGTAAATTAGGATGTCTTAAGAATTTTTACTTGTTAAAGAAGTAGACTATTTTTTTTTTAATGTAGTTAACACAGAAAGACATACACAAAAATTAAACATTTAATAGAATTAAGCTTTAGGGGCATCTCAAAATTCCAAGCCATGCAGTAGACTCTTTCCAGTCTATTAGACGACAGCTTCAGCAGAGCATTGCTTGCAGTACCTGTGACGATGTCCTCGTCAGTTTTGTTCAAACAGCAATGCTCAGCTGCAGTCCTGTAGCTCTTGGGAAGCACTTCTCTTGTGACAGTAAACTTCCTGACTGCAGCAAGATCTGGCATAACCCTGAGCGTGTAATGAACACTTGTAAGCATTTCTACTTTTCAGGCATGCAGGACGATTTAAACTCCGCAAAAATTTTAGAAGTTCCCAAAGGGTGAAGCCTAGTGCTCATCTGCAGTGTATAAGAGCTCTGTTGAAGCCGCAGGTGAGGCTGGACACAGCTGATAGCCTGCTGAGGCCAGGTTCTTGAGGGTTTTCTTCAGGAACCTGCAGTTTTCAGTAGCCCAGGTGTATGGCTTTTACAGTCCGTGTGACATCCCCTACGGGGGTCATGGGGTTCAGTGTGAGAACCTGAATGGTTCAGCTTTGGAAGGAGGGATGGTAGGAATAACCAGCATCCCACCCTACCTGGTTCATGAAGCAGAAAACCCCACATCTTGCTTCAGCATCCGTCCAGCAAAAGCTGCCTTGTTGAACAAACGCCTGGTGTCTCCACAGGTCCACGAGTGCTGTGCCACAGCCGCCTGGGATGAACACGCGGGCATTTCTCTCCCACCTCTCCCAGCGTGGCGGGTCCTCCCAGCTCGGGGCACCTGCTCTGGCAGCAGGCAGTGCTCGGGGGGGCAATGCTCACCAGTTGGGCTCGCAGAGCCCACGCCACGCGACTCAAGGTGCCCCCAAAACCCTCGCCCCGGTGAGATGGCGGCGAGGCCACCGGCCCGTCCCCTCGGGTGGGGTGTGCGCCTGGGGGCTGCCCCGCTGCCGGCAGCAGGTTGAATATTGTAGGTGTGGGCGATTAAAGTGTCGCCGGCACAATGGCGGTCTGTGTCCCATTCTCCACGCCCGGGCTCCTCTTTGGAAAGCGCACACAAGAGGTGACACGGCGCTGGCCCTCGCCATTATCCCGGCGGCATAGCGGCGCGGCCCGCCCCGTTTCCCGGGAAATGGGGCTCCTCCGGCCGCCGCGGGACCACCGCGGCCGCGCACGGCTCCGCGCCGCGCCCCGCTCCCGCCCCGAAGGGGCTGCCCCGGGGGAGGAGGGGACGGCGAAGGCCTGGCGGGGGGGAGCCGAAAAGGCGGTGGCGGCGCCTCCGGGGCACTTGTCGGGGACAGGAGCAGCGCCCCGGCAGCCCCCCCGTCGGGGCACGGAGCGGGAGCCGCAGACGGTGCCGCAGCGCCACCTCCCGGGCGGCGCGGGGCACGGCAGCGCGGGGCACGGCGCTCGGTCCCCGCAGCCGCAGCCCGCAGGTAACCCCGCTCCCGCACCGCCGCTCTGCCCGCCCGCCCTCGCCCCTGCGCCCCGGCTCCTTCCGCGCAGATCCCCCGAACGGTGAGGTAGCGCCTTCCGTGAGCAAACGCCATGGGTATCTGAGGCAGAAGATGGGCACGCGATGATGGACAGCAGTAAATTTAAGCCCGGCTAAGATACAAGGACAAATTTAGCCCCTTCAGTCTGTCGTTGCCCGAATCATGCAATGTTTGAGAAAGGACCAGATTAAAACCGAAAATCTCCATAAGGGAAAAATCCAGGCAGCTGTTGCACAATGGAAGTAGTCTGCTCTGCTCGGGTCTTCCAGCTTCAGAAGCAGAGTAACCAGTGTTGTTGGTTTTGTTGTTTTGTTTTGGTTTGGTTTTTTTTCCTATATTTTCCACCTGTTTGTTTGTTTGTTTGTTTTAATTTATTTTTATTTTTGGCTATGCTTTAGCAAGTGACCACCATTTAATCAGGAATATGAAGTGTGGGGTAAAGGATGGATACATGCATGCAAATACACCATGCCTGCTGGTTCCTTACATGGCTTCAACCCATGAAATAGATATTCATGTCTGTACTCCAGGTTAACTTCTTCAGCAAATTACTATATGCCATAAATAATAACCCTCTGGCTGTAATGCCATGGATAATAACCTACTGGCTCTAAATTTTGGAAGGAAAGCTGCTTGTATGTGTCAATACTTAGTGAATCAATGTTTAGGAATATTTATGGGTATGTTTTCCCTTTTCAAACAACTCAAGACACAACAGACTTAATATACATATGAATAGGCCTACATATGTTAGATGATGTAGCAAGTCTTAAAAAGTGAAGGTCAAATTGGTATTTACTGAAGAAAATGTGTCTTTGAAAAGTCAGATTTCCAGGTGTATCTCCTCTGCTTCTACCTGTCTTTTATTTTGATGTAGGCAAAACAAAGTTCCCTGTGTCCCGTATCAGCTACACTTTTTGTTTTGTATAGATAGACTGACAGAAGAATTTTTAATCATATGAAGGGGTTTAGGGAATTCTGTTTTGTGGGGTGAAGGGGAGGAGGTAAGAAAACTTTGTCTGCAGTCTCCTAAACCTGTGGAGATATAAAACCAATCCAAGCAACTGCAGATATTATTCAGAAAGGTCTGTAAAAGTTAGACCAAGACAAACCAGTCCAGTGCTGCCTGAGCACTATTTCATAAAGTAACATGCTTTTCTGTTACACTACATCAATTTCTTGCTGTGTTAGCTGTCATGCCACAGAGACTATTCCTTAAAAATGTGTCAGATAGCAGGAGTAGCAAGTAACCACATTATTTGCTTTGTTCACAGTATTTGCTTTCTTTCTCCTGTTCCCCCGTGTGTAAGCAAAAGAATTAATTAGTAACAACATGGGTCAGCTGTGATTACTCTTACTGTGGTCCACAGTGAATATTCATATACAGGGAATATTCAAAACCAAACAAGACCTCCCTACTGTGTGTGTGAAGCAGCACGTCCCTGGACAGTGGGGGAGAAAGGCAAGCTTACCAGCGGTGGCACCGCTACAATGCACTTGCAGAGCTGTCCACTTCTATTTTTTTTTTCCTGGCATTTGACAGGGACATGAACTAGACTGGCAGAGTGAGGCAAATACAACGCAAACAACCCATGAGTAGGTTTGCGCTTTTTTTTTTTCCCCCGACTGCATTTTTTAATTTCTATCAGTTGTATAATATTTACCACCCTCACACCAGTCTTCCAGGAAAAAATGCTTGCATTGGAATCTTCTGGCTGCTTCTGACTGTGCTGAATAGGAAAAGAGGGTCCCTCTGCAATCAAGTAAGGGGACTAAGTGATACCTCTGTCTTCCTTTGAATGGCCACAAAAGTTAGATTCAGGTGGGGCATTTTCCCTTATGTAGAAGGAGGGTATGATATTTCCATCATGAGGCTGATTCTTACGGATATTTGTAGATGAGGCTTTGATCCAGTTCATGATGCATCCCACACACTGTGAGTGAGAGAATTAACATGAAAGTTGTGGAGTTAGAGGGGCAGATGAGAAGAAAGGGTCTGCTTTTCACCTTGGCTTTCTACACTTTTTCAGTGATGCGCAGTCTATAGCTATGTACCAGTGTGGGAGTCAGGGATACTGTACCCTATGCAGCCCTGCAGGGAGGGGAAGGGCAGGTAAAGCTTGGCTGTCCTACTGAGCAACCAGGGTATGAACCCTCAAATTAAGTTTGTGTGTGTCTTTGTGAGCACCTTTGCCCTGAAATAAATGCTCATCTCTCCTCCTCCTCCTCCTCTCCATAGCCTACCCAGGCTCTGGTGCTGGGGTCCAAGTGGAGGTGGAGGAAGTGGGCAAGAAAACAGTTGAAACAGATGGAACTGTATCAGGGGGCCGAGCTGCTGAGTGCACACTTGGTGGGCTGTAGCACTAGACACTTATGGTGCTGTGAAAGCAAACCTCAGCAGAAGCTGCACCTGAGCTGCTGTGGTAGGCTGACCCTGGCTGGATGCCAGGTGCCCACCAAAGTCACTCCATCACTCCCCTTCCTCAGCTGGACAGAGGAGAGAAAATATAATGAAAGGCTCGTGGGTTGGAATAAGGATAGGGAAACAACGTTCACCCATTACCATCATGGGCAAAACAGAATTGACTCAGGGAAAATAAATTAATTTATTACCAATCAGATCAAAGTAGGGCTGCAGTCAGTTCATCACACATGGTCTCTGCTGCTCCTTCCTCCTTGGGAAGGAGCCAGTCCTTTCTCCACAGATCCCTTGCATTCTTCCCCTGCTCCAGCATGGGATCCCTCCCACGAGGGACAACTCTTCACAAACTGCTCCAACATGTGCTGCATGGGGTGGCATCTCTCAGGAACAGACTGCTCCAGTGTGGGTCCTGCATGATGTCAGAAGTCCTGCCACCAAACCTGCTCCTTGGGCTCCTCTCTCCACAGGTCCACGGGTCCTGCCAGCAGCCTGCTCCAACACGTGCTTCCCAAAGGGTCACAACCTCCTTTGGGCATACGTCTGCTCTGGCATGAGGTCCTCCATGGGCTGCAAGGGAATCTCTGCTCTGGCAGCTGGAGCACCTCCTCCTTCTTCTTCACTGCCTTGGGGGTCTGCAGGACTGTTTCTGTCATGTATTCTCATCCTCTGTTCCAGTGGCCATTGCTCCTGGGCAATAGCTTTTTCCCCTTATTAACTCTGTTCTCCCTGAGGCACTGACACTGTCACTGGTTTGCCTTGCCCAGTGGCAGGTTCCCTTGGAGCTGGCTGTCATGGGCTGTCTTGGACATGGAGGAAGCTTCTCGCAGCTTCTCACAGAAGACACTTCCATACCAAAACCTTGCTACACAAATCCAATTCAGCTGCCAGTTTTCATGCCCTGTGAGGCCAAGTTTGCTATGCTGCCACATAAGCTGCTGCGGGGGCCAGGAGAGCAACCTAGGGAAGCACCTGCAGCTGGGTGGTTGCTTCAGGAGTGTGATGACTGTCTCATGAAGACATGCATGTGCATCCCCCAAACTTTTTATTAATTAATGGGTTTGCATTTAAACTCTTTCTTTTAATTTGGAGGGTCAGTCTTATAATGGATAATAGCTAAATTTGCAAATAAAAGTGTTGTTAATTTTTGTTTTGGCACTCTGCACCAGTCCCTTATTCTATCTTGTGTTGGCACAAGGAATGGGACATAAGCATTTTTTTGTTTGTTTTTTTTTTTGTTTTTAAGAAAGGAGAAAAATTATCTTGCATTGAAAGAAATGTTGGCCTTACTCATGGTGATATGAGTAATTAGCTACAGAAGCACTGAGCTGTCAAGCCATAGTGGAGGGGTGTTCTGTGCTTGCTGGCCTGCAGGTAGCTTTCTTTTTCCACTGGTATGGCAGTTATTGATCCCAGGCATTTGTACCAGGGTTCATATGGTCACTGCACCTGTTCATATGTTCCCTACTTTGGGCAGCATGACCAGTACCCTTAGGGAAGGCTCCCTGCTCTGGGAGAATGACCTGGGGCACAAATCCTCCTGCCCCAACATGTGGCATTCTCCAGCTGCTGCTAGGATCACAAACCTGTCTGGTAGGAGCTAGGGAGAAATGCACAACCTACAGCTCTGTAGACCTGCTTATGAGCCTCAGGTGTGTATGTACCAGCCTCTGCTCATTTTAAGGGGCCAGAACTGGTCTGAAATGACTGCTGGGGCAGAAGAAACAATAGTGAAAGTGTATCTCTGGCCTGTGAACAGGACAACCACAGTGCCTTCCTGATGTCACCCCCCTGGGTGGTGTAATCCTCTGGCTCCCTGCTTGCCTCTCTCTTAGTCCAGAATCCTCAGCCCACCTCTGAGCGTGTGGGGAAGGAAAGATTTATTTTTCCCCCTACATCAGTGAACTGGTCTGAGATGTTGAATTTTTCCTTCTGCCTCAAATTTCCTGTGTGACCTGGAGTACAGTAGTTAATGATTTGAGAGTTCAGTTTTTCAGCTGTAATGTGTTCCTTTCTTCTGACAAATGTTACAGAAATAGATTCTGTAGTACACGCAAAGCATCACACCACTGCGATGAAAGGGATTTGAGGGGTGCGGGCAGATTTTATGAGCCTTGACAGATAGTAAATTTATTTTTGTAACTACACCTCTTGAAAAGTTTGGTTTTTAATTAAATTCTTGGCTCTCGTAATTTTTGGGCACGCGTGTAATTTTTTTGGTTAGCAAATTTTTCTGCCATGAACCATTTTGCCTGCTCTGACCTTCCATTGGAGGCTTCTATGTCCAACCTCATGAACAATGCCTTGGGTGAGACATGAGAAACTGATAGATCATGATGATGTGTTCACAGTCGCCCACTGCTCCTGATGTGACATGTGGATGTGTGTGTTCATGTCCCAGTGACCTTTGTCCATGACTCAAATTAAGGGGCAGATACTTGTTTTTGACTTATTTCAAAATAGCTCTGTAGAGTGAAAAGGAAACATGGATATTGTGGCTGAGAGAAAAATGGTTAAAGCAGGGTACGATGCCTTTGTTATTTTGAAGACTTCTGTCTTCATTAACTACAGCACGAGCATGCACATGGGAAGCTGCTTTAGTTTTTGTGTCATCACCTTCATGCATAGTTGAGAAATTAAACTTATGAGGGGCATTAACCTCCAGTAAATTGTACTGACCCAGTTATTGTGAGTGTTAGCAGAAAGGCAGCTTTATGTTCTTATTACTTCATAGTATCTTGTGTAAGTGGAAAAGAAAGAGAAAAAGATACTGATTGGTTTAGAGAAATGATACTAGCACTTTGTTTTGTGGAGACAAGACGGAAACACAGGAGACTGGCTCTGGTCATGCTGCGCTGTGTCACTGATGGCTATAATCATTCACTTGATTGGCACAGCAGGACTATTTATCTCCAGGTATTTCACCGTTAGTCAACAGAAGCATCGTATTAAGGGATTTTTTTGAAATCAGGTAAGAATGTTTTCTTCCACTGCTTGCTTTTTGTTTGTAGCTGGTATCCCAAAATGGTTGCAATCACCATGCAAACAACTCATCTTTATACAGCTGGCTTGTATCTCCAGTAGAGCTACTGCAGCAGACACACTTGACAGTCTTTAATACTATTGCTTCACTGGATTTTTGTAAAAAGAAAGGGAAGTGTCACACAGGGTTTTTGCCTTGGTGTAGCCTATTAAAGAGAATACATAGGTAGTATCTGTAAAACCACCTAGCTCTAGAGAGGTGTGTCTGTGAGCATAAGTGACAGGGACAATGCCTCTGTTTAAGTCAATGACTTATGACACCAGCAAGACTATACTTTACAAGGGGTTATGATTACTTTATAGATCAGCAATAGCCTAAAACTAGGACCCTGGTCATGCAAGCATCCTTGTGGCTAAGGGAACCCCTTCTAGACACACTATAAGGTGCAAATGGGCTTGTAGGGTCAGTGCCTCAGTTTGCCACAGCTCTGCCTCATAGAAAGTAAGTAAACCTTGTCTCTTGGCTGATTTTTATGAAATAATAAAAGTAGCCTGATTCTAAAAGCTCCTAAGCATCCTGTAGCTAGGCTTTTAGTGCCGACTGATTTAAAAGCCTATTGGCATTATTACATAGGCACTTTTAAATTGTAACTTCAAGTCACTTTCAATAATTTAACTTCCTTTAGATTTTTAAGTTACCTGTATTCAGGTTTTTTTTTTTAAATGCAGCAATGATTTGAGGACTCCTTCCACTGTATTTTTTGAACTATAAAATGAAATCGCCTGAATGCCTGTTAAGCTTAACAGAAAATTGTAAGAGGTCAAAAGTACTATTTAAGTGAATAGAATACACTAAATGTAAAAAGCCAGCAGACAAACTTTGGATGCTTCAAGTTAAAGTGTCATAGCTGATGTTATTGATGTACATTCTGCACAGCTTGGTAATGACTAGGTCATTAAGTTTAACCTGTTAATGAAACCTAAAAATTGAGAAACTCATCATGAATGAAATATCGGCTACCTTCTCTGATGCTAAAACTTTGTTTTAAGCAGTGTATGTCCAGCATCAGAGCAAACTAACCTCTGTGCGAATAAAGATGGCGGAATGTGATTCTATAAAAATAAAGGTTGTGTTCTAAGAAAATTCCTACATTAAACAGATGAAGGTGGGATGCAGTATTTCCGCAAATCATGTCCCATACACATCAGTGCTAGTGAACTATAAACCCATTGTCCAAAATGCTGTTCATAAATGTTTTCTGAAACCTATGCCTCATATTGACAAACATTGTAAACCTTGGTGATTCCCATGGATGCTCTTCACTGAGCTGACTCATGGCAGCCTGGCGAGTTCATCCCATCTCCATGAGCTAAATGCCCTTCAGTAACAGTGCAGCAAAAACGTTTATGAGTGGACACTTTGCCACAGGCTGAAAAACCCTCAACACTCAGCAACTGAGCAGGAAGAAACACAGGTTTAGAAAACAATTTTATTAGACAAATTATTTAGACAAATTATACACAGAAAGCTCTGCCACTTGTAACTGAGGCCTCCAAAAAGTGTTTTGTGTATCTGTATAATAGGCAACACATCAAAATAGGCCTATTTTAAATATCGTACATGGTTAACAGTTTTTTAATAGCTAAAATCACTGCAACATCTGGTATGTCCCTACGTAGCTTGTTGGAAAGAAATGTTCTTTTTTTTTTATTTCTTTTTTTTTTAGTTTTTTTGTTGGGTTTTTTTTGTTGTTGTTTTTTTGGTTTTTTTTTTACTCAGAAGTGTAGATGACTTCATGAATGTTACAAGGGGGAAGCAAGTTGTGCATGCTTTTAGACACTTGCTACCCTGGAAACGAAATGGCCTTTTGCACGATAAGAATTCGTTCTGCCTTACACAGTAGACAATATTTGAAGATTTAGTACAAAAAACAGTGACAGTACAAGATGCTCCCCCAGAACAGAATTAGCATCAAAATAGAATAGATCTGAAGAATATACCCTTTAATTTATCCTAAAGCAAATCACATAGGCTGATTCCTATTAATCCTAGCCAAAGAATGAGTTAGATTAAAATAAGTATATGGTTTCATTAAAAAGAAAACCAAACCAAAAAAACTCACAGGATAAACTGCTTGCTTTCTACTTAACCGCATTTTTAGTTTTAAGGATTACAAATTGAAAGCTCTTCCTATGTTTCTAATAGGTAACAGTGTTATTTAAAAAAGCTGGTGCCAAAGTGGGCACTGGTTTTGCTCTCACTGCTGTTCTTTTTCTTACTCTATACAGTTGGCACTAATGTAAAAAATACATAGCTCCTCTAAATCTAACTTAGCATAGAAAGGGTTAAAATGAGTGCCTGTTCATATTTTGTTTTCCTTAGAACAATATGTGATTATAATTAAGGCCACATCTGTATATCTCGAGAGCTTTTATTTTTTCCTCTGCTAACACCATTATTGTATTGATCAACTGTTCTGACTTGGAAAAGGATTTATTAACCTTTGATCTATGTTTAACTTCTCAAAAGCTATATTAGTTGTTCATGAACATGGTATACCTAAGAGAGAGTTCCATTTGTCTAATTAATTAAAAGGAAAATTAACAAGATTAGCCTTATAGAATGCTCAATAGCCAATGCAAAACCTAACCAAAGGAGTTACATCTAGGTACAAATGTTAAATTGCCCCAGATGTTCTAATAAAAAAGTATAAAATATGCTCTGTTGGCAAATGATGCAAGTCAGAATAACATTAAAGAAACCTGTCTTTTCTAAATGAAAAGACACCCTGCACTGTACATCTCTCCTGTATACAACACATTTTTACTAAAGCTTTATTAAATGAATTGCAATAGCAATGGCTGCCATTTTATAGCTATATATACATGTATATATATATACACATACCTGTGTGTATATATGTATATATATATATGTATGAGATACTGATTTATTTAACACAACAGAGGCTCCTGCCATATGATACAGTTTACTGTACATAAGAAAAACTTTTAACACTGTACAATCACATAAAGGTCATATGCACTGTTGCAGTGCAAAAGTAGATTTAACTGTAGTCTTTACTGGCATAGTAATGGCTTTTTGTAATCCTACAAAATTGCATTCATATATTATGGGGCCTGAACGATCTTTTAACTTCGTTTCCCTTTTTTTTTTTCCTTTTTTTCTTTTTGCCCTTTTTCTTTTTTTTTTAATTTTTCCATTTTTCAAACTGCAGGGTTTGCCTTTGGTCCACAGTTAAAAGGACACACAGCAGTGGAGCGCTGACTGGATGCAGCAGAGTACATGAAAAATACTTAAGTTATTGCAATTATAGTAAAAAAAGGCGGTGGGGGAGGAGGAGCGAATGCCCTTCTGTAAAGTAATCCTCAGGGTTTTTCTATGCATGAATCACTGCATGTTTTCCTATATTTAAAATATATGAAAAGCCTGAAGTAACCAAAATCTAACACGGTGATAAACCAAAGAATAAGTGATTCAAATAGTAGAGAGAATATGGAGAGACAGAAGAGACCAGACTGCGAAAGCAAGAAGAGGAAAAAGAAGAGTTGCTACTAATAATTCTGATTCTTAAATAAAATAAAGGAAAAAACCAAAACCCCAAACCCCCAAACAGAAAAAAAAAAAAAAAAAACAAAAAACCCAAACCACAACCCTCAAAACCAAAAAATAAGGAAAAGAAGAAAGGTTACATCCATGTTAGTCCCACAATATTACAGCTGCTCCTTGCAAAGGGAGTCCTAAATAAGAAACAGTGAAGAAACTTGTTCTGATGCTCAGATGGAGGTGCCTCGGTCTGGGTCACTACCAATATTCAGGCCCAGAGTAGGAGTTGGTTGGTAAGGGATAGATGACATTGTTTTGATGGGGCTTCTGAAAAAGCCACCGTTGGGTGCCCTGTGCCTGAAAGGGCCAGTTCGGTGCTCGGGCACGCTGCCGAAGGAGAAACCCGAAGCGGCTTTAGCAGACAGCGTGCGGCTCAGAGTCTGGATCTGTTCTGGTATGAAGGTGGTTGTGGTGATGTGAGTGTTTCTGAAGTCACTGATTTGCTCCAGTGCCTGACGTGTGGGTAAAGTGTCAATGTCCAGTGGGGTCAAGTCAATCGAGGAGGTGGAGAACTGTTTATGGGGACTGTCGTCGTCTGTGCAGAGGCTGTTCACACGCCTGTGGAGGTGCTCCAGGTCAATCTCCTTGTCGTCCTGGGGAATGAGAAAAACAAGAGGCACCACTCACCACCGCCATTTGTGCTGGGTTGAAGTTTCACAGGGTGATCAGAACTGCTTGGGAAGCACAATGCACAATTAACTAGAGCTGGCTGTTGGCTGACGGGGTCTCTGAATGTCACCAGCAAACATCCCCACCACCTGAAGCCAGGTGGGTGAAGCCAAACCGAGGCAGACCCTTACACCACAGCTACCTTCAAACCCTGAATCCAAACAAAAAAACCTCAAAGCACCACCGGTAGATTGTCAGGAAAAGCCAGGCTCAGAGCTAGGTGGGTTAGATTAGCAACAGCTGAATAACAGTAAACTGCATAATCTCAAATGCCTGGAATGATGCCAGTTCTTCAACTCCACAAGGAGATCTAAATTTGGATGTCAACATGGGAGGCTATGAGGGATCAGGTTGCCATCTTTGTCATCCTCTCAGGGTTTAAGGAAGGGCTAGAAACATCTCAGGTTCCTTTTTGCCTTTATAATGTAAATTGTGGTATAGAAAAGCTGAACACATAGAGAAAAAACCGAAGCGCTGGTGACTCATTGACATCACACAGAAAGGAGTGCACCAGGCAATTTTAAATTACAATGCCAACAGAGGGATTAATTATCTTCTTACCTACAAAGAAGCAATTCCATCTGCTCTGATGGAATTATACTTTTGTGGGTGAGAAGGCAGCTTGATGTATTCATTATATCATCGCTCCTCTTACCTCTGTCCCTTTTCCTTCTTAAAGCTCTCCTCCCAGAGAACTCAATTAAACAGGTTTGTTTGTTATAAATGAGAATTTAAATGCACAGAATTTAAAAAAGAGGAGGAAATCCTGGGTGACCCAATAAATCACCTGCATTGTACATACATATTTCTACCGAACTGCAAAGTTTAATTCAAAGCAGCATTAAGTATACATGTATAGGGGTATTCCCTTGGTCTAGGTAGTGCAGCTCATTCAGAACAAAAATCAATTTTAACTAACCTTAAAATTTACCTTAATCTCTGTGAAATTTACTGGATCTTCCAGGCCACTAGAAATATCTCACACTCTAGGACCTCACAGAGGATAATTAGGCAGCTGATAGATGTGCACTGATGATTTCCAGCCTTGATTACTGAAATTCAATGACTGGCTTGATCCAGAGCAACCTGAATCAATGGCAAAACTCCTAGTATACTGAATGGGCTTGAGATTCCTGCTTTGTCTAGGAATGAAGTCAAGCACTCTGAAAAAGTCCACACCTAGAACAAACTGCAGGAGTTGATCTACTTAGCAAAATGGATCACTGAACATTTGCACTGGTACCATGCTGAACACAGAGCCTGACTGGAAGGAGACTGAGAGGCCAGCTCCCCTCCAGGATCTTACCCTCCGAGGGCAGGGACAGGGAGACAAAGCAGGGGAAAAGGGGCAGGGAACAGGGCATCAGGGATCTCCCAGGATCTGGATGATCACTGACTACAGAGGCTTTGGTTTGAGCTCATCACGGGAAGGAAAAAAATGCAGTGCTCATTTCTTGGACTTAGGTTTCTGTCTATAGTTTATTCACATGTGACATAGACATGGATGCACATAACAACCACACAGGTGACATCAAATCCAAACACATTCACCAAACGCTCTCTCCTAAAAAATTTGGAGCTGCATATGGTGCAGTAGAACTGGGGCCACATCAGAAGCTAAAGAAATATACAGAGGCTCCATTAGTGTGTGCAAGTCATGACTATGTCTCTGAGGGACAGTCCTAAACATTTTTTCTTTTTTTTTTTTTTTCCTGCTTCATTTGGGTTTTGTTTGTTTGTTTTTGATTTTGAAAAAACACACAAACACTTCATAATTAAAAATGCCAATTGTGAAAAGATTAGAATTTCATAATTTCTGAGCCTCTAGAAGTTACTCAAAGAGTCCTCTTTCTTTTACAGAGATGCATTTGGGGCTAGGGTCAGACCAGTGAAAATATATAAGCGGTGATATTTTCCCATGCTTAGCCCACAACCCAATCTCCACCCAACTGATACACCAAAATGAGACCCACTCACAGTAAGATTGTGCATATCTCCATAATATGATCTTTCCTCTTCTCTCTTGTGTGATCAGTAGTGAAATATTCAGCAGTTTTCACATTTAAATTATCATCAGGCTTCAGAGTCAACATCCCATTGAGATTACTGGGGCGGTTCATACTTCTCTCAGAGCTACTGTTTAAGGCTGTCTGCAGACTCAGGCAGACATCATTGAATGGATTACTTCTGGTACGCGACCGAAAAGTTATCTTCGCAAATATAAGACAATTTTTTTCTGTATAAATGCTTGCATTCTGGAGCACAAGATGGCAGCCACCAGGAAAAAGGGTTGGCTTGCTGACCACAAACTGGCCCAATCTGACCCCCGATTCTGGACTACTGGCCTGGAAGAGCCAATGGATTTCATGGAAGCTAAAATGAATTTTAAGAAAGTTAGTTAAGATGTATTTCTTTGCTGAATGACCCCCACATCCAGGATAACAGGGACATTCAGCACATATGTCCACGTTAAACTCAGTTTTGAGCCAAGCTTTTCAATTGAATGTTGAGATGCAATTTTAAATGCTAGGCTAATGACCTTATAACAAAGATCAAGGAGGCCAAATTATACCATTTGTGGAAAGTATACACTTGAATTTCTCAGCATTTGAAAAATTGAAATAGAAAATTTTATATTTCTATAAAACACATGTGTTGTTTTTTTCCCTTTGTTATCGATTTTCCTGTTTTGCACCAGATAAATACGAAGTATGAACTTCTGAAAGCTTGGATAAACAATAATCAAGTAAATTTTAGGTTTGTAAAATAATTTACCAGTTGAAACTATATGGTTTCCACTCCTGAGAAACCCAATTTAAAGACTAGAGATTCGTTTTTTTTTTTTTCCTTTTAATAATGGTCCGGTCCAGATCTTGAACACAAAAGAAAAAAAAAAAAAAAAAAAGCTTGGGAATTAAAACAGGCAAGAAAAGATTAAATGTATTTTAACATCAGTGCCAATGCTGTCTAATTAGGTAGGGTAATTAATCCTGCCCTATTACACAGCATTAGATTAGCAGGAATAAACACAATGGAGAAACTGCAGAGAAGGCAAGACCACTGCACACAAATTAACAGCAATACCCCACAAGCTACACAGATGTGCCTAAGCTACACAGACAGAAAAGCTATATTTGATAGTGCTGCATTAAAGCTCATATTTAGGTTCAGCTTTGGGTGTTACTACCAAGTATATTTTAATAAATCATTTTGTCCCTAATTTGTTTTAGTATTTTGTAGCGATAAATAATTATAAAGGTAAGAAATTTGGGGTGAAGTTGTATAAGGCTCAGATTGCTGGTAAAGGGACAGGTAGATTACCACAGGAAGGAAAGCATTACACATGCAGGTGTAGAAGCAAACTCATCTCAGTTGTAAAATAACATATCTCCCTGTGGCCTCTGCCCAAGATTTTCTGAATCAAGTCTGGAATAGATTTCAGAAATAAGTCTGGCCTGAACTTAAAAAATCTCATGTAGTCTTGCTTCCCTGGACTTCAGATGAAATAACAAGAACTGAAGTTCATGGAAGTCTCAAGAGGTTAACATTTCTGAAAACGGGGACAAGCTTATTCAAGGAGTTAACTATGTATTAAAGGCGTAAACTTTGCAAATATATTTTGAAAGACTCCCCACTCAGCTTAGGGGATATATTTTTCAAGAAGAAGACAAGAAACCTGGTGAGAATTAGCTGTCACCAATAGGAATAATGAACTAAATATTGATGTATTAATAATGTACTATTCTACAAGTAACAATTGTCTTTTACTCAGAATAGTTCCATATTTATACATCATCAATACACATTCCATTCCATTTCCATTCAAAGAATTTATTTTCTAGAAAGAATAACTAAAAAGATTTTGAGAAACATCATTTATCTTAAAAAATCAGGAAGCTAATGAAGTACCTCAGAATTTGATTCCCCACCCTCTCTAGTGTCAGAAAGTCAAGGCAGCAATATTTAAGGTGCATGAAAATTCCCCAGGAGAAATGGAGGGTCTAATACCTCTTTTGATGGAACCCGGGAGCCTTTCCTTTTATTCCACCACGTTTCCAACATTGCAATGAAACAGGATAGGACAATCCCTGCAGCGAGGATGCAGAAAACACCTGCAAAACTTTTTATGTCCAGGGCACCTCCTTTCTGTTTGGTATCCACAGATGAGTAAAGATCACACTGACCATTCTTCGGCCACCACTTATGCTTCAGTATGTCCATGTCACCATTCTGCTGCAGCTCCAAAATCCTGGAGGAGAAAGCACAGAGTCAGCGGTTACAGTGGGGCAGTGGGCAGTGGCATCTCAGAGCATGAGGATGTAATCTGACTACTTGCAACCTTCCCATGTGTCTTGGAAAGCCAAGCAGCTGATGAACCCAAACAGACTGATTTAGCCAGAAAAGAAAGCTTGAAAATGGGGCTGCCTGTTAGAGTATATGAACATATGGATATCCAGGTTCCACTCCAGCTACAGGAGGACGCACACAACTCTCTCTTTCTTTCTTTTAACAACCTTAATGAAAATGCTTTACTTCATATACCATATTTTCTTAACTGGCTTTCACTACAGACTTTGTCAGTTGACTTTTGTAGTGCATTAGATATTTGACAATATTCTGCATTTTAATAATTGCAGAAAAGACATTTCAATTAAAAAGAAACAAACAAGCAAACCACCCAAAACCAACCAACCAAAAAACGCAAAAAACCAAAACACCCCTTCCCCCCAAAAAAAAACCAAAACCAAAAACCCACAACAAAACACCAGAAGGAAAATACAGTTCAGATGTACCACAAGTTACTTGTGTCATTGTTGTAAATTGATCTTTATCAGGTTACCTACTTGCTGCTTTGGAGGATAAGAGCAAAGCCACCTTATTGCAGTAAGTTATGAGCTAAACTAATCTTGCTCAATGTGAGAATGTGACCTGATGAAAAGTGATTCCACAGGAAGGTTTCTTGCTGTGGAATTTACTAGTATTTGGACCTACATACCCAGCCCACGGTCAAAGATTTACTGGGCAGCTTGCAAGGAAAATGTATTTAACTAGACTTCCTGTGTGGGATGAACAGTTTGAGAAATGAGAATTTTGTTTGGAATAAGATTTTCATATTTAGTTCATTTATTCCTGAGGAGAGTGGTATTTTTAAAACATCCAGAAATGACTAGAGCAACAGCTGGGTGCCTCTGGTTATCCAAAATAAAAAATTCAATGATTACACCTAACAAGAATAAAACAGAGGGAATGTTTTCCTTCATATAATAAATTTGTTTTTCATTTCAGTGTTGTAAGGCAAACAATTACTTGTGTAATCATTTGACACAGCATGCAAAAAAATCCAAGTACACACAAACCAGCAGAGGTCTGGCATGTTGCTACCAGAGACTGTACTGCACCAGAGGGGGAAGAAAAGCTTTCCTACTGTCTCAGGGCTACCATAACAGCTCATGCAGTGGTTTCCATCAACCTTAAAAGGGAGTTTGAATGCACCTTGGAAGCACAGGGCAAGTGTTCTGCACAGAGATTATTTAATCTCTGATGCTGCTTTAACAGGTAGTCTAGTCAGTGAAGTCAATTTTCTATGGCACATCCAAATGACCATATATTTATGCTGTCGTCCTACCAAAAATGGGAGAATTCACACAGCCGCCAGCGGCTGAAATCCCAGCACAGCTCTGGAGTGAGCTTCCACTTCCTACCTAGTAGTACATCTGGTGGCTGAGATTATGACCTGTTCAGAGGGGAACTGCTTGTTCACTTCTGTGCTGTACCAAAGGGAACAGTGCCCTTGAGGAACAGAACACAGGTGGTACATGTCCTTGTGTTCATATAGCTTTGTGTTTATAAGGAGTGGGACAAATCTTGTGCAGTGCCTGCTGACAGAAAATCACTGAAGGTCCAGCCCTGGAGAAGGGCAAACAAGGTCACGTTTGCCTGGGCTATGTTTTGAATTCTTCCAAACCCAGTGACAACTTAGGGAAGCCTCATCTTGAACCTTCCTGAGGGAGTAGGGATGTGTCCGAGATGGGAGGATTGTCCATTCTGTTGCAAGAGACTGAATAGCTGTTATGAGACATCCATGTTCAGAGGAGCTTTGGAGGCATGTGTACCATATGCAGGAGTGCTGAAGCTGAAGGTAGACCCAGTGACAGGATGAGATGCAACTGGGATAAACTAGAAGATCAGACATTTCAACTAGATAAGAGGAGAGCAGGACAGGTCAAACAATGGAAAAGAGAATTTATGGCATCATCACCCTTGGTGATATTCAAAAATTCACTAAGACCCAAAGCAAACTGACCTAACTCGACCTGCTTTGAGCAGAGGGCTGGACTAAAGACCAGATTACTGCTCTGCCACTGCAAACACAGTCCATATACACTACCTTCTATCATGGCATACAGTCCTTACAGAAAGAACTCACCATAATCCTGGTTCTCACTGCCCTAGAATTCTCTACTAGGGCTAAGGTATTTCCCCCAAATATTCCAGTCTGACAGGTTAGCAGAAGCAGATAGTCAGCACAAACAGAACCCTTTTATATAAGTTCTTGTGGAGTAATAGTAGATTAATTTTCAATGCCTAATCCAAACACACAGGTTTTTATATTTAGGAATTACTATACTATCTACACAAGGCAGTAACAGAACAACATCCACGGGGCTTATTTCTTCCAGCAGTGACTCTAATCCCTGAGCAGGGCTATTTTCTATCTTTTATTCAGTCAGGAATAGAATGAACCATCCAAATGATTGCTCTATTCTCATTAATTAAATGATTCTTCACTTGTCAGTATAATTCCTGATTACACAAGACATCTTTTTAACAAAAGGCATTTGCATAAAAACACTGAGCTTTGGCTTGTTCCTTAACGGAGATTTATTCCTAATGGTACTCCTGGTAATTATTGGCAATTTTCTTTATGGATGTAACATATAAGTTCAATTATTTAAAGGAAAACATAAAAAAGCAGCAGAAACCAGGGATAGTAATGCTATCATTAGACGCAAAAGCTTAAGAAGTGGAAAGCTTATAATGAAGCCTTGTAAAACTGCAGCTTAAAACAGATGTTGAGGGATAAAATATATATCAGGAGAAATGATAAGAGCACAACATCTAACTCTATTAATGTAATGCAGAGAAAGAGGGAGATTCTGCTTCCGTTAGACTTTGCAAACACTTGGTTTCAGAATGCACCTGTTTGTGGAACCAAAATAATAGTTAATATATTAAGAAGATTTAACACTTCCAACCTGTTCCAAGTTATGAGACTTGTTATTTTTGCAGCTCATTTTCATAAGCAGAAATGGTACTTTTATGAAAATTGCACAAAAAACACAGGAGGATGAGAGGCTCCTTGCAAGCATACACACCACACACGGGCACTGCTATCCCTGCGTGCTGCAGGAACTTCCCACACGATGGCACTCTTTCCATAAAAATGCATGGGTTTGCCGCAGCTCCTGGTGGGTGCCCTGATACACTCTAATCAGATGTACCTGTTGGGTGTCAGACACTACAATCAGTTTGATAGTTGATTTTCAAATTTAATAAATGACTAAAGCAATAATGCATTAACTAAATGCTCTGAATGATAATGATGTTCTAATGCTATAATTCCAGCAAGTGCCTCTCATTCTAAGTCCTAGATTTTTACAACTGAACTTTTTCCTCGACAGTCTTGGCTTCTTTGAGCCTGCTGTATTGGTACAGAGTAGTAGTATTGCAATACATAAGCCAGTAGAAAGAGTGGTGGAAAGTATTAAGCAGGGTGCATGAGTTCCTGCTGTTTTGAAATACCATGGTCTTAAAAAGCTTACAAAAAAAGCCTATATATTGAAATAATCCGATTTGTCCAAAAAACCCATGACCTTTAAAACTTGCTTATGGATAGAGTGCAGGTCTTAATGTGTTTTTCTTTAGCAGGCTAATGTTAGAATAACATTTTTCAAGGCAATGACATAAACTTATTGAGCTGCACAAAAGACAATGTCTGCATGCACTTTAACTGATTTGGCTCTGAATTCAAAGTGCCAAGTGATGTCTAGTGGATATAAACACCGAAAACTTAATTGACTGTGGTTTCTAAATCTAACAGCGATGTGAACAAATCCTACTGAATCAATAGGAATAGGGCCGTATTCTACTCAGTAACTACATACTTTGCTGCTGGTAGTGAAATGTAATTACTCCTCCAAAATACCCACAGATAAACTGCCCTCCCCGCCCCCGACCCCATTCCCCTAATATGATAGCGAGGTGTCAGAAATACTACGAAATTGAGACTTCTGTGACAACACTTTTTTGGATCTAATTTTATTCTGAGCTATCAGTAGTGAGCAAGAGATAGGACAGGCCACTTAGAACGATATTGGAAATACCAGTGCGTGTTCTGGGATGTCAGAGGTTACTGAATATCAGCTCCTGCACCGGGAACATTTTATCCGGAAGGATAACATCACCATTGGCACTGATGAAGAAGAGAAAATGATGAGGTGCTACTGTCTTTAGTCAGCAGATCAGGCTGCTGCAGAGAGCAGATGCCCAGAGCCGTGTAATGAATGCCCACTGTCGAAAGGGGGGGAGAAAAAGTAAACAAATAAAAAAAAAATAAAAAATATAAAAGGCAGCAGCTCTCCTTGTGTACCTTGGTGGATGGTGGGCTGTGCCTTGGAGATCTGAGCCAAGGTCCCAGCCCCTGTGCTGGCTCACAGGGGGCTCCTGGGAAACACTCATGGGTTGCATTCGGGGGCACTTATTGCTTGCAAATGGGGTCAGGCAGCTACAAGACCTCTAGTACCTCCTCCAGTGGTTATCCTAGAGTCAAATTCCTCAGGCAAAACCTCTTCACTGGAGCTTTTCTAAGAAAAATCTGGTATAAAGTCTTTGCAGAATTTGGTTCTCTTCAAACAAGATATAAAACTAAGCTGATTTGAAAGCATCCTTTAGTTATCAAAGTAGACAGGTAGAAACTCACAAGGAGAATTTTTTTTTTTTTTTTTTTTTTTTTTTTGAGAAGCAACTGCCAAAATCTTTCATATTCACTGCAGTAACTGGAGTGATGCCAACTCCAACTGCATCTCCTAGAGTTCCTAGAGCAAGCTTTAGGTTTTGGCAAAGCACCGTCCTCTCTTTACAGTAGACCAGCTTTCACCAGTGCCATCCAGAACATCCTGACATGGAAAGAGGCAGTCCCAGACACAGAGAAGGAAATGGGAATTAAGAACCGAGAGGGGCAATTAGAAGACTCTTGGAATCCTTTTCATCTCCTCCACCACCGGTGGCACCTCATTGTCTCACTGAAACCTGATGGGTTTTCATATTTTGCCCTTATCCTTGAGGGAGACACATTTTGATACTCAAAGCCTTGATTTTTATGCTATAAATCATGTTTGCATTACATTTCAGTAAAGAAAAGGACATGTGGGAAGGTGTAGGGCAGAAGTCATTGTCCCAAAGGGAAAGAAAGAGGGGAGCAGTGTCAGTGCCTGCTCCTGAGTGGACTGAGGTGATGCTAGGAGAGCTTGCAAGATGAGCCAAACAACCAGAGGCAGAGAGATCATTGCTATTCCAGTCTTTCCTTTGACTACTGATCTTGATATCTGTGAGAGTTTTGGGGTTTGAAGAGACTATTTTCTGGTCTTTTGTGTGGATTGTTTTCTTTTTTTAAGCCAGCTTTTTAATTAGCTGCCAATCATGGGTTCCATGAGAGGAAATTTTTTGTGCCAGCCAAATGGTTCCAGATTAGATGAAGCAGTGCTCCCTCCCCACCCATTCCCACCATTTAACCCAGGAAAAGTGTGCCCTTGGGTTCAGCTGCAAAGCCTGTTTTATGGCAGGGACTCCAAGTACATTTAAACCCAACTAGCTTGTGGCCCATGAAGGCAGACAGGTGGTCACCTTCTGATCTGCCCTTCAGCAATGCCTGGCATCACGCTGCTGTCACTAGGAAGTCAGTGCACAAAAACAAGGACAATTGTCTCACCTTTTAGAGATTATAGAAGAAGCAGCAGTAAAACGGAAGCTGCTGTTTGGCATTAAGGATTTGCATACCAAACAATATTAAAAGAGAGAAAGCAGCTGACCTTCTGTTTTGCTCAGCAACAAACCATTAGCTTCCAAAGATGCAGTACTCATGACTTGTGTCCCATAAATTAGTATCACTTTGTTCAATTTGGTTAACTTCCTTTTACTTAAATCTTTTTCAACTTACATGAACACTCTTTCAAATACAGAAGTCTAACCTTAAGTGAAACGGCATCTGCAGTAATAAGAAATGAGATATTAACTCTATGTATTATATGACTCATGGAATTTTATAAGGACAGCTTGACAATAGTTTTGTTCCAACCACACAGCTCTGCTGAGTACACACTAACAATTCAGAAACTTAGATAAAGATAAAAATCAAGTTATTAAAGATCTTCTGCTTACTTTTTTAATAGAAAAATAGAGGTGAGCTTTACTGGCCTTTCATTGTGAAGAACTTTTTTGCTCAGGGGAAAGCAGCAATAAAAGTATTAGAACCTATTTATAAATCCCAAATGACAAGAGAACATCAACAGACAGTTGCATAAATATCAGGAGTTCATTAAGCTCAGTGCTGTTATGGTAAACACCAAATTAATTCATTATGGTAAGTCATGGTACACTGCCAACCTTATTAAAACAAAGAAATGTACTTTCAAGGTACATTGGTTTCCATGCATACCCATATTCCAGTCCTCTTTTAGAAAATTACTTGAAAAATGACACTTCCTAAGCTTTATAAAAAATTCAGTACTTCATGGCCACATGAACAGCCGGGACCTAATTTTCGTCTTGCTTTCATTACCATAAGCCAAAAGCAAATGCAGGGACAGCTCATGGAGTCTGCAGAACAGCAAAGCAGACTTTGATACCCTCCCTTCAACTGGGACAGCTCTGTACTCGCTCTCCTCCATTTGGAAAGATGTCTTGCTAACTGCCCATGCCTCCAACACTGTCTCCAAGATCCAAAGATCAGGTGTGATGCACATGACTGCCACAGAACGGAAACAGTGCTCATTCCTAACATTACACTTTCTTCAAACTGTCTTCTTAATGCTTGTGCAACACTGGAGACAGTCAGAAATTATATTGTGGCTACATGAGCAGACTGTATGGTTACATGCATACAGCTCAAGGACTTGAATTGCAGGTCCCAGTGTGTAAGTAAATCAGTAGTTCCTTTCATAACTGAAGTAATCGGTAATTTCACACAGAAATCAGGAAACCTCAATGTCCAAAGTCAGCAAGATTTTCATCATTAACTTACGCACAGCAGAACCCAACACAGAGCACATCAGCACACCTGGGAACCCCAACCCTTCTGGATAGGCTGTGACAACAATGGCATTTCTCTGCATCAGGATACCTAGATTATCCTAAAATAGAAGGCTTGAAAAGTGCCTTTTCAGTCACCACATGCTTTTTAGATGTTGTTATAGTTTTAAAGCTCAGAATTCCTTCCAAAGGCTTGAAGCTAATGCGTTGGCCCTGGGAAAACAGGTTTTTAACAAAGGATGCCATGAATATGTATGTTCTATTGTTAAAAGCCTAACTAAGCCTTTTGTTCGAACATTCTCTCGGAGC
>JAWWEW010000131.1:20456867-20522348 GCA_035583185.1 Anabacerthia variegaticeps | reverse complement strand
AATTAAAGTTTTTTTTTCTAAATTTAAGGAGAGGGATTATTTTATTTCTTGGCCAACAAGATATCTTAGTTTTCCCCCTCAAACTAAGACAGATGTCTTCTCCCCAAGATCTCACATCACTGAACATTTCCTCCAGCATCACTTTTCAGCTGACCCCTGCCTGAGAAGCTCTGTGGTTAACAAGCCATGTAAATAACTGCTCTCCTGCTTAGCAGGAGAAAGAAAACAATTGAAAAAAAAGCACTTCAGTTTGACTTTGCTATTAGTTTTTTTTTTTCCAAGAGTGAGATACAAACAGACAGTTACTAGGCTCCTAACTATTTCACCTAATGTATTCTTAGATTTTTTTGAATACAAAGCAATAAATCAAACACTGAAAGTTTTCAATGAGAAAACATCAAAATCAAATACTAAAATATTTGTCTTTTAAGGAATTGGGTTTTTTGTTAGATCATAAGGAATAACTTTAACTAATCTGTTTAGACCATCTGCTGATGTTCTGTCAGAAGGATAAATAAACCAGTTCATTGAATCTGATGTAGCACTGAATAAACACACAAGTCTTGTGTTCAGCTAAGAAGCAACTACACTGGAAATCAAATTATTAACATGATTAGTCTTCAGATTTGCAGTAACTAGTGAACTTCAATTTTTATGTATTGTATATCTCTATGCTGCCTTTAAAAGTCAAGCACTTATTACAGCTATGACAATATGGTATTTGCTAATATCAAAATTGGACTCCAGGGAGTTGACAACAGGCAGAATGAAAACAGGCTGAAGAGACGCAAGAGACCTGAAAAGGAAACGACAGGAAGTCCCATGGAGACCCAGCATGTATCTGCAGTCAGAAAGGCAACACCTTGGGTGGTCTTTGGAAATGTAGGCATCATCCTTAAGCACACTGTGATATTTGGGTTATTTGGTTCAGGAAAAGATCTTTCATTTTAGTGTTAGAACCTGGAAATGATCATCTTTGCTTGGAGTCACGCTTCAGGCAGTGCAAAGCCTCGTTCTAGACAAACTACCTACATCCACATTTTGAGAGACAGAAGACAGATCAGTTATGTGAAGTCCCATTAACTGACAGTCTAGCACATCTCTTTTTTGAAAGTAAGAGATTCAGGTGGCACTTGCATATTTGACATTTATTTGCTATGTAACTATGCAAAAATGACAAAATATATTTTGTTATGAAGGTTCTCTCAAAACATATAGCTCGTGATTCTCTTATGTTTCACACTGTACAGTGTTTTTTTAAGAAAAAATAAAACCCTCAAAACTTTCTTTTTGGTAGTGTTTAAATGCATGATTTACATAGCATGCTTTAAATATTATTTGGATTATAAAGACCTCTCAAATCAATAGCTGAAAGCTATCTCCAAGGTGAACAGAGTTGTTGATAGGAGTATCTAGACATATAAATACAGTCTGAAGATCAAATCACACTAATATGCTTTGTGTCTGAAATTTGACATTTAAAAATATCTCAAATGCTTTTATCTTCTTGGTACCTGGTTACAGTAGCGAAAGCTTCCCAGATTCATTTCCATCCAGGGTTTTAAACACATTGAGGTTTGAAACCAGTACTTTTGTACATGAACACTGCAATAATCAACCTTATAGATTAACATTATACTGAGAAGAGCCCTCTTCAGACAATCCATTGGATAATCAAAGTAAAAATTTTTAAGAGTATTGTATATGTTTCCTCAAAATTTAATTACTTTGATTTGTTCTCCCAGACAAAAGCATTTCATAGAAGAAGCATTTCTAGAACCACTCCACAGAAAACATTCTTTCTTTAAAGCCTATCTCAAATCATACTAATGAATATTCTTCAAATACACAGAGCAGTATAGTGGCTATCTGGGGAAGCCTAAGGAATAGCCACAATTCTGGACAATTTTGTCTAGAAAATTATGAGTCCCTGCCAAATTTACTGGAGGCACTGAAGAGCAGATTGGACCACACTTAAAAAAACATATTTCTTATTTCACACTTTGAGGTATGAGGAATTCTACTCCTGCTGTTCAGGTTAAACTTGTGTCAAACCACACCTCTAACACAAGCCTGACCCAGGTTACAAACATATCTGCCTGAGGTAGGTACGCTGGAAATACTGCCTAGGGCATCTCAGCTGGTCTGGGGCTTGCTCTGCCTACTTTCTCTTCCAATACACATCAGGTAAGCCTTCCTCAAGGACATGAGATCATTAATTTCTCTGCCTTGATGAGTATTCAGCTCTTTTAATATCCCCCAAAGGAAGGGTTTAACCTCTCTTAAAAGCAAATTATAAAAGACAAATTAGTACAACTTTGCAAGCAAGAGGCCTCCTTACCGCTGCGCTATGGTCAATGTCTGCACAGCATTAACTGATGTGCCACGTTGCTGCTGCCTTTTGTACCCATGCTGCTCTTATTTACGGGGAGATAAGGGATTGCTATGCTTGCTTTTCTTCACCAGACTGATTTTCAATAACACATCAGCATGCCAGACTGTCACCTCTGTGTATGCAGGTTTTGTGCCAATGGGAGAACTTACTGGCAATCAAAGTCCTCTTGCAGGGCCACCAGCAATGCAGAGACATGAAGAAGCCTGGCTGGCACAGAAACCCTGCTAGCTACTGGTGGTTACAAAAGTTAATAATTGATGGTTTAGTGCCCACCTTCCATTGTAGTCTGTGTCCTGAGGGGCTGCAGTTCTACTTTGCATGATAGGAATCAGGGCTTTAAGCAGTGTGGTGTTTACTTGAAGGATTGCACTACCTGAGATTTCCATGTTATGAAGAAGTGTCTTGATAAGAACCAAGTGCCATTCAATCCGGATAACAATCTCCAGGAGGACTGAATGTTTATTCTGTTAATAAAGGCATCTCCCTGGTAATGATGCAATTTTTCAAGAGGCTGTATTCTTGTCTTACAAACTTTGCCTAATCAGGTCCTCTGGTCCCTTCTGCATTGCAATAAGAAGCAAGGGCTATCTATATCTGTTCATGTGTGTAATGTTTTTATTTATTTTTTTTCCTCTGGATTTTAGTGCTTTGGAGCAAGGCAGACCATCCAGACCTACCATTACTTTTGCTGCTGGAGGAAGCAGAGCAGAAAGGAACTGGCAGGAAGATCTGAAGTTCTGCATTTCACTTCCTACCTTTTTTCCCCTCAAATCTAGGCCCATATTATTAAAAAAAATTGAGGGATGTCTGTTCTGAGCAAAACAAGTTTGTTAGACAAAATATGCAAGCATGCAAAGCCACTAACATACTTAAATCTTCTCTCAGAAACTTCAGCCCAGGCAGAAGCAGGAGGAAATAACTGCTTTTCTTTGCAACTGATGTATCCATATCAAAACTGAGACTTTTCCATAAAGCAGAATATTAAATTCTTGCCACCTGCAAGAACATATCTCTCTAATGGCCTTTATTTCTAATATTTCATATTGGAGCATCCAATGGTTAGATTCAGCAGCAAAGATTCAGAAGAATGTTAGAAGCAACTTAATCACAAAAAGTTCCAAAAGGTAATCTTAATTCTTAAATTGAATGGTAAAAAAAAAAATAAAATCAGCTTCCTGACACAGCAATTGCACAATCTAATTTTTTTTAAAACTTAGAAGGGTTTTAAAGCATTTGACACTGTGCCAAATTTTAGTGATTTTCATACGAACTCTCTTCTTTCACTGCATATCTTATCAGTCTACATAGTTAAACCAAGTAATTGTCTTATATTCTATTCTTAAAAATAGGCAAAATTTCTGTATTTCATTTTTCAGTCTTGGAATCCCTAATTGCTTCTCAGTATTTGGGAGTTTTCTGTCTTTAGAGGTTTGGACTTCCCCCCTCTGCACCAATCTATTGATAACTGACTGACCTTTGTATTCTATTCAGCTCAGGAGAATAGGAGAAAGGAAAGATAAGCTTGCATAGCAATGACAGCACACATCACTTGTACCCTAAAAGTGTTTTACAGCTTGACCAACCAAATCTTCAATTACAGCAGATGCCTTGGAGCAAAAATCTTTCATAGTCAGCCAGACCAGATAATGGGCTCACTTGCCCTCCATTACTGTACCTACTGTCACTTCTTTTATAAAATTATTAATCCTACTTGCAGTTTTGCAATTTCTACCATGCAAACCTCAGAGGAAGCATCTTGGGAGCAAATAAATGAACCTTTCCCTCCTTCTTCCTTTACTCCCTCTCCAGTAGACACAGCTCATAAAGCAGCTTCCAACAGGGGCCACTAAGCTGGGCTTGCTCATTGTCTCATGACACCATGCCACAGCTGACTGGCACGGTTCACTACTACTGACAGAAGGCAATGCCAGGATTTGCTGTATAACATTAAAAAACATATCCCATCGTTTTCCTGTGCATTGTGCCAGATAAACTGTGGTTGAAAGAAATAACCTCAGAAATAAAATGCAAGGAACTCCCAGGTGCTATTCTATCATCTTCCCTCTGTAGAATGTCAACGGCTTTATAGGAAATTTAACAGTTTTATAGCATAGGTCAAAACCAAGTGACTTGGCACTGAGATTCAATTTGGATAAGCCCATGAGCCTGCTCAGTTGATCTGTGCATATCTTTTTCAAGATCAAGGACATGGGATCAAATTCTACAGCTCTTTTTGACACCATAGGGAAGTGAGCTCCTTTCTGCCAGCAGAGGCAGATCCGAGAGCTGGGTGAAGGCTCCTGCTGCTGCCAGGTAACAAGTTGCACAGCACAGAGCATGGGGCAAGTCTGGTGAAAATGAGGTCCCATCCGAGAATCTCTCTAATAAAGAGAGTCAGATGTAGAGTAGATGTAGTCAGATGTAGGGTTTGGAGGAGAGACAAGAGAAGGGGAGCCATATAACAAAAGTTGCCCAAGTTTAGCAGAAGAATCAAGACTATCCCAACTTCACTTGAAAAAGTTGTCCCACAGGAGAGATGAGAACATGAATGGTGGGGTATTCCCAACCCTAATTTCCCAATTCCAGAAAGCAAAAGTTTATTTGTGGGTGGGCAAAGGAGAATGTTAACATGTTTTTATTTCTACCCAGCCAGTTCACCTTTCTCTACCTCTGTGTCAGACTGAAAATTAGGACTCCACCGAATGGCCCTGTTGCCATGCTGCAAATTCACAGCTGCAGAAGATGACACACAGTAAATCACTGTCCTCTCACAGAGAGCCGCCATAAATAATGCCACAGGAGTTTCCCCTCTCAGCAACCAGCAGCTGCCTGCAACTGCTGGGCACAAAGCTGTAATGCAGCCCCCAGGTAGGGAACAGAGAGAAGGTAAAACAAAACAGTCTGGAAAATAAAATCCTGGCATTTATCATCATATTAACTTGTATGCCTTTAAAAATATGTTTCTTCTCCTCCATAGAATTTCTATATGAACTGGTCATAACTTCAGACAGATTTCAGGAATACCCTATGTTAATTTTCTTTAGGCACCTAATCTTAAAAGAATTTTCATTAACAGCAAGTATTACCACTCTGTACAGAGAAGAAAGCTGAGTCAGAGAGCATGAAGCAAGCATGGCAAGATCAAAGCTCAGGTGAGGGGTGAAAGTAGTGGCTGAACTCAATCCCTGTTTTCTCCGTTCCTTTTTGCAGTTGGTATATTTATTTTCCTAAGAGAAGTGTAGGAGAAAAGAGAAGGCAAGGCAATGAGCAGTTTGGCAGGCTACATTGACAGGCAGGAAAGTCTGCAGACACGAAAATGCATTAGCCATGACTTCCCAAACAAGCAGCTGGCTGACTCTATTGCTGACTCTCTACATCAACGACAGCTTTGAAAGCTTGTGCTGTAGCACAGCCTCTGTCATGCTGGTCACAGGCATTTCCCAAACACAGGCACAACATTAAAGTTACCAGCAGGGCCAAACTCTGGGCAGGATTGGCCTACAGAGGAACTCCAAAGCAATGATCCGCAGAGGACTGGAAGGGACATTGACCTCATGGCAGTTGGGCAATACCATAGCCCCTCTCCAGCTCTGGAGGAATTAGAGCAGCACCAGTGGCCAGGGACATAAGTGGGTGACAAACGAAGGGAGAGAGATTCTTCTTTACATTGCCAGCAAAGCTGTCACATTTCCCTCCCCTTTACAGCACCACTTGGCACCATTCACACCTTGGATAACACGCTGTCCTTAACTACCATTCCTTCACCTAATTTGGGTCAGACAAGCTCCAGAGGATACTTCTCTCCTTGGAAGCACTTGACTGAAGAGAGAGATCAAGGATACACACAGTACACCTCATGGATACTGCCTGCAGATGGGGCTAAATAGATAAAATCCTAATGCAATGTCAGATTCATTCCTCTCCTATTTGCAAAAAGTAGGAGCAGAGGCATTTTACAGTTCTGTAAATACATATTTTTAAAAAAGATCTATTCCAACTCTGACAATTGGTTAAAAAAAAAAAAACAAACCCAAAACTCTAGGATCATTCAGATATGAAGATATGGCTGTCACTGACTGTGATGATAGAGTGAGCCTTACATGGAGATTGTTGTATGGATATTTGGGGTTGAGCAGATTCCAATGCAGTTTGGTGGAGGTTCTTATGTTTGGTTTTTTTAAGACTAGTTTCTAATTCTGATTTAAATTATAAACTAAGAAGATTAGTGGTTTTTTTCTTCCAGTCCTCACTTTTTGGTAGGATTTCAGATCAGACTGGATATTCCAATCCAGTTTCTCAGAGAGCAAGATGCACACTCAGGATGTAGGCAAACTGGGCTCCTATCCTGCTTGCCCAATTCAAACCAAGGACTGGAAGTGAGATCTCCCTTATAACAGGGATTATAAGGTAGAGAAGTCATGCCAGAGACAGCAGTAAGAGTCTGTTGTCCCTGTAAGTCTCTAGTTTAGGAAGCTACTGCAGGGGATGGGAAAATCAGATACAGAAACCTGCCTGCATTAAGGAAAGCTGTAAACCTCTGGAAAAAACCCCAAGATACTGAACCTTAGGTTTCTTCTTCGTTTTCCCTCTGAAACAGAATGTTGTTTTCCAACCAGCTCTTCAAAAAACTGGAATTAAATACCCAGCACAGCATTTCTCTTTTGGAGAGGGGCACCTTCAGCTGTATTGCTGTTGGGCCAGAGCCTGCACTAACCACTCATCACCCTCTCTGGCAGACACAGGACACGTATGCAAAAAGTCAAAGCTCACCCACATTGCCTGCTCAAGAAAAGCTCTCTGTACCAGTTAGGAAGATTATGGAAGGGTAGCAGCAACACTGCTACTTTTCAGAAGTCACAGCAAACCTTCTGACACCTACCTTCTCTTCATTCCCATCCCTTCAGATGAGCTCAGTCCTGCAGTCAGAGAGATCGCAACCAATAACATGCTGAGCACAAGGTCCTGCCCAACTGTGCTGGAATGAACCAGCACCTGTTGCCCAAGGAACCTGTAATCATGGCCTGTGACTGCTGATTCTGTGGTTCCAATTACAGGTGAATGGGATCAAAGAAAATGGAACCACCTGCAGAATAGGGCAGCAGAGATTTTCCCCTTGCTGGAAACAGAAGGCAGTGGATGGGAGGAATATTTTGATTCATTGCCATTGCTGGCAGAGAAGAAAGCCAGGCCAGGCATCCCAGCACAGAAAGCTTTGCAGGCAGAAAGATATTTATACCGGCTAATTTCCTTCTTACACTTATTTTGCTTTAGAGCAGTAATGTTGACAGAACAGTTGGTTCTTGTTCACATGTACAAGTGAAGTCAAGTTTTACTTATTTTCTGATGAATAAGCTCATTAACATTGTGCACATATTTGCAAATTGAATTAATATTTAACATTGCCCACTTGATTTTTTTAAACTTATTTTTAATGAAAGCTTTGAGTTTAACAAGGTTTGAAGTAATAACCTTTAGAGTTTAGAGTGAAGTTCAATGTTACTGCTTGCTTTTTGGTTATTTTTCTTAAATAAAGAAAGGAAAGAACAAATGCCATGTGAAGACTCACCAGCTTATAGGGGGGTTCAGTAGAAATAGAGTCACACTTAATTTAAAAATAATTTTTAGGACACACTAAGGTTTCACGGTTCTCTTTTGTAATTTTGGTTGAGGACATGAACCTATTTTGCACTGGCAGCTATTACCTGTCTTCCCAGTCCTGTGCATGGCCTTGGGGGTAGGAAAAGACTTTACTGGAAAAGTGGCCACCATTACAGTGGCTTCTGGAATAGTTGTGGTTTGTTCATCTGCTTAGATTTTTAAGTCAGGAGGAGGGCTCTGCTTTCAAGGGAGAGATTAAGATCACGGATTGCTTGAAGTCTGATGTTAAGAAAACACATGGAAAAATCACCACACTCCTTGGACACTCTGATCCTTTGCATCTGCAGCATTTCCAAGTCTCCTTTTCCCTAAAGTAGGTGCTGAGAAAGGACAATGAAAATTTCAGATTTGCATTTTGTTAGCTGTTCATTGCTTGCAGTCTGCTTCACTGTGCCACAGTGCCACTCTAAGAAGCTTGAAAACCAGACAGGAAAATGAGAGATGAATTTCCTTTTCCTTAAATGTATCCCTTTTGAAAAGTCAGTATCTGGTTTTTGGGTCTTTGATTCACAACTTTGGGGTGTGCAGTGCTTTAGACCAACACTATTTCTCCCCAGCTTGCAAAGAAGGGGATGTAGTACACTCCTGTTTACCTCATAATATTAGTGGTCTTCTGCTTTATAGATCCCAGATTAAAAAGGAGGCAAAATAGGTCACATGCAAAGACAAGAAAGGTTAGAAGACACATGAGCTGAGGCTGAGATGAGCAATCCTATACTTAGGAAAGAGATGAGTGGAGACTGTAAAAACCTGACAGGTAGCAGAGCAGCCATCAGAATGTGATTAGGCTAGTAGAGATAATTGGGTGGCTGAGCTGAGACAGGGTGTTTAATGAAGGCCATCAACAAGAGGGGAAGGAAATCTTGGTAGGAGCCAGGAACCTGCAGCACTAATCCTGGAAAAGTCTCTCTTAGCTGGGCGCACTAAGGAGGCGTGGTGCTGGCAGAATCAGTGGCAAATCTTTCCCTAACCAGGGCCCATGGCCCCATGGACATCTAGGGCTTAGTTCTCTGTCAAGGAGATTTTGACCTTCTGTGCCTTGTTGGAGCTGCTCTCCACAACTGAAGGCTTAGTGGAGGGAATGGGGTTGTCAAGCTGATTGACTCCATTCAACTGGAGAGGGACTGGTTATAACATGGGTAAGTAGCCAAGGAAAGTAAATGGGCTAATTTTAGTCTTCCTGCCTTCTATTGCAGTAAATCATGTATGAGGGCTTTTATGACAATCTGATTATCAGAGTTACCTGGTGACACTGGAGAGACAGGCACTCACGTGCTCCACAGAGACATATAACAATGGCACAAAGCTTGTTAGTACCTGGGCCTAAAAATGTAATTAATTTAATTTCTTTTCATGTAGATGCACAGTATATAACATCAGTACGTTACCTCTCAAGATGAGAATTTCAGGCAGTACTTTCCAAAGCAGCTAAATAACATGAGCATCTCAGGATTTTGCAAAAATACACCATGGGTTTGGGCAATTTTACCTTTCTCGACACATTATAAACAGTGACCATAAGGGTCCACCCAATCTATCTCTAACCACTAGAACAAGCCTTGCCTGTCACTGAATCCCTGACTATTTTGTATGTCACTATATTGCAGCAATATCTTGGTGGAGTGGCAGCAGATTTGGGGAACACAAGAACTTCAAAGGGGTTGGAACTAGATCACAAGGAGCACATGTTATGACAGTTCCTCATGTGCAGATGATGTTTAGAGAAAGATGAACATTTCTTGCACAAGAGCTTTTTGCTTTGGTATAATATGAAATCTCAGCACTCGGACCACCAGACACATGAACATGGCCCTGTTAGAGCAGTGTAGAGGCAAATTCCATCATCTTTATGGAGCACGCAGTACCACACATGGCAGTTAAGCAGCAAAGCTATTTTCTTCCTTGCAATTACTTGCAACAGCACTTCTTAACCTGTACAGCATAACCCTTTCCCCATCCAACCCCACTGAAATGCTATGAACAGCAAATGAAGCGTAAAGCCCTTACCTCACCTCAGGAGCCATCAAATATGATAAGGTACAAAAGGCTCTTAATTAGGCTGCCATTGCTTAGAGGAATGATTTAACACACATGAAGCCTTTGAGAGGCTGTGAGAGAAGTCCCTGTCTCCTAGTGCTCATACAACATGAGCTCCAGGTCATTACTGACCTTGAAAGAAAACACAGAACAGCTCCCCATCTCCCTCCTGGTTGCCAGGGGCAGATGGGAAGAGCAGCCATATGAAACTGTCCTGACAGCATCAGATTTTCCTCCAATATACAGTACCCACTGTGCAGAGACCAGATGCAGTGCAGCCAAAGCTATGTTGCTTAGTTTGATGTCTTTATGGTTTGCATGTGACAAGACACTGGTTCAGAAAAGGTCTCCATCATAGACTCTTCATTAAGAATGGAGACCATGGCCTTTCAAATACAGAATCTTTCTTATTCACTAGATTATTATCTGTTCCCACTGGGGTAAGTTAAGCAAAAACATCCCTCAGCTGACTCATTTCAGCTGCCAACAATTGCTCAGTTTTCCTTATTAGCACCTTCTAAAAGATTTCCTAATGTGTTTAATTTCAAAAACTTAATAGTTAAAAAACCCACATAAAACCTCAACAACCAACTAGCTAGATAAAGAAGATAAAAGGCAACTATAGAAAAAAATAATTATCTTAATTACACAGCAGCTTTGTCCTCTAAAGGAAGATAATTTTTTCACAAGACATTGCTCTAATGCAGAATGCACTTTAAATAGGGCTGTGGTTTGCACACTGCACTGAACTTCTAACCCCTCACAATTTGTATTTACTGCATTTTGCAATTGTACTGGTGGATAAAAACAGCACTTTTTTTCCTGCCACAACTGCAGATCCATTTTGTAGTTCTCACCTACTATGGAACTAAACATCTCATGATAATCAACTAAATAAATCAATAGCAGTGGACATTTTAGTCAGTCGGTTTGTGGGGTTGTAGGTTTGTTAGTTGGGTGGGGGCTTTTTGGTGCTTTTTTTCTTGTTTGTTTTGATGTTTGTTTCCTTGTTTGTTTGTTTGTGCAATGGCTGGCATTGCTCTCTCATCTGCAAATACAACAGACAAACTTACAGAGGTAGAAACCATGATCCTCTGTTTTCCGCCTGCCACGCAGCTGTTGGACTGCTAGGTGATTCTAGGAAACTAGCTGAACCAAAAAGGGGTTATTAATTCCCAGGGAAGTATTACCTGCACCCACTCATGCTTTTGAGATCTGGTGTCTCAGCTGCAAGCTGAGGGAGTGCCTGGAGTCCAAGAAAGAATCATAGAATCACTAAGGATGGAAGAAGACCTCCGAGATCCTTCTTTGCATTCAAAAATAGTGCCATGGCTCTACCCTATGGTGGCAAGCTGTGCATTACTGGCTGCTTCTGTCCCTGTTCCCATCCCCTATTATTCCATCCCAACCCCTGTTACTCCTTCCATCTCCAAGGTAAAGTTGAATGCCCTGAATTACTGTGGATGCCTACTCCACAAGAGACTGCTGAAAAGTACTTATTGGCAAATAATCTTTTTTGTTCTGTGATCACTCTTGTCTTCTTGACTCTAGCAAAACAGGAAAAAAAACACAGAGAAAGCAAAGTCCCCAACCCTCCTTGTTGTAGGTAACTATCCCTTTGCTAATACTGGGTATTGCACTGCACTCTCTACTTAGAAACCGATCAAGATGTTAAGTCTGAAAAATCTCATCAGCTGAAGTCACATGACATAGAACAAAGCAGTTGCTTTCTATGTTCAGAAATTCATTAAAGGCATCCTAACAAGCTGCATGCTTAAGTGACTCTGTCCAAGGAGATCTGTAGCAGATTCTGAAGATACAGCACAACCTTATACAGGTTATATCCTAGCAAAAACATTAAAAGCATTCATCTGCTACATGGTTCCCTGCAGGGTTGCAACTACTCACATTCTATAATAGGATTATCCTTTTAGAAGAACCTGTCCTTTTCAGATTTTGCATAAAAACATGCTTCTCTTGGGTGGGAGTCAAGCCTTGGAGAGCATCAGAATAACTCTAAAACTTGAGGCCCTCTCATAAAGCTTAAAAAGGACATACAGGCTGAAAGATTCATGCAAACCTTAAGCTGAAGTCTTTACGTAGGAGGTTTTTCTGATCTGCAGTTGTTCTTGAAAGGTACAAGGGCAGTTTATAAAAGAGATATATTCTTTTATAAAGACTGAAATGCACAACGATAGCTTTGAGGAACCCATTGTCAGTGGGGTAAGAAAACTCATATACACAATTAGAATGAGAAGATATGTAAGCTATGCAGTTTCCTGAAGAACACTGAAGTGCCTTAAAAATAGGAAGCTACTTGAATATTCACAGCACTTCACAGGTTGGAAAAGATGTTTCGTTGCCCAGTTTAGTGTGGCAACCAGTCACACTGTCACACCAGACAGTTTTCAGTTTCCAGCAGACTTTAGCTGGCAGAGAACACATTCCATTCACTTGCTTGGATGCAGATGGGACAGAAAGGAAAACCAGTGCTAAAGGGCAGAGTCACAACTTCCTAGGATTATCTATAATATCCCAAACAGGAAGTTGGAGGTATTCTCTGACATCACTCCTCCTTGCAGGTGGAAAGTATTTCTTGTTTGCCCCAATAGCTCACAAAACCTGTCTGTCAAAAGGAAGAGAGGTCTGATGTTCTGGGGGCATGCCAGTGGGAGGATGCTGGTCCCAACACTGGTGCCAGAAGTGTTCTTGAAGCTTTCAAAAGTGTCACTGAGTAGTGCCACAGAAGCAGCTGAAGGAGGTAAAAAATATATTTCCCAGTGGGCTTCTAGTCAGGCTTAGTAATCCACACTGCCACATCTTTCTTAAAAATCCAAGGAGTTAGGCTGAAGCATATCCCCTTGTTGCACCATGAGAAGAAGAAAGGATCATTACGTTTGGCCACAAATGTGAACAAAGCTATGATCAGAAACGGTGCCCAAAGAACAGCGGGACTCATGGACACATACTGGCAGCTTTCAGACTTGTGGAAGATCTGAAGTAGGGTCACCCAGCTCAGAAAAGAATTTGCCAACTGGCACACGTGAATGGCATGACCACGACACTGTCATGAACAGAGATCCCATACTATAATCTCAAGCCACTCATCTCTGGCAGACGCTCAGAGACAAAAAAAACAAGATTTCCACCTTCATCAGGGTAGACACAATTCACTGTGCTGAAAAAGTGCACCTCCTTAACCTAACAAGAAAAGTTAGGCCCAAAGGCACTTTTCCACTCAATTTTCATTAATTAGGTTTTTCTCTCAGTGGTCCACTTTGAGTTCACAAGACAACTTCAGACAAAGACATTTCCTTTTCTATCAAGAATGCATCACCCACCGTGGACCCATTATTGATATGGACAAAGCATAATAGGATTTATTTCTGATTTTAAGCACCGCTTGGTGAAGTAGTTACAATTTTCTTAATTTATGTGTGTAAAATAATATATTAATTAATGTGCTCACCATCTGTTTAAGATTCTTTCTGATAAAAGCTATATGTAGTGAAACATAAATAGGAAATCTAAATATTCCATGCAAATGTCAAGACACACTCTAAATATTGTGATCCTACACAATGTATAGTGTCAAATGCGACAATGAAGGCAGGATTTACTGCTCCTAGTCCAAATACATAAGCCACCATTAATTCAAGTGCTGCCAAAAGCTGATCTACTTTATGTAGAAAAATTACACTCAAATGTGAAACCGAATTTGAGCTATGCAAGCTGAGCTTTCAAAAAAGACTGGAAAATATAGTGCTGCAATGTTAAAATAATAACTACAAGTTGTATTTTCAGCACTCAGCTTGACATGTATAATTGCCCGTTTCCGAGAAGGGAGTTTGGGTCAATTTTTGTAATTTTAATGCAATACTTTAGTGATCATGGTGGCTTGTGGAACATCAGTTAAATGAGAATGCAAGTCCTCTTTTTGTTCAAATAGAGCTTCTCATACTTGCGATTCCCATTTTTGTTCATGCACTTGCAGTCATGGCTTTCTTGCAGCATTTTTCTTCCAGGGATAGGTGTAATGTTTTTGAACATTACCATCTGTAGACAAGCTAGCTCCTTTTTAAAGATTCAGAGGTAATAACCAAGCAATACAGATTCAGTTCTTTAGCAGGGAACAGCCATCCTGTGCTCTCATAGAGGAGAGCCTGATTTGCAACCTTGTTGAAGAGAAGACAATGCAAAGTACAAATCGATCTTTTATTCTGTGCTGCCAGGGGAAAATACATTTCCACCACAAAAACCTAATTCCTTTCAGAGTTTCTATGTCCTCATTCAAATACAATGAAAAACCAATAGGCTGTAGCTACTCTTCTGTCTTGATCCATAAATATCATTATGGAAAGTGTTTCTGCAAAAAACCTTTGTCTACGGGATACTGCAAAGCCTGACTCTAAACTGCAGGAAACTGGGCTCAAACCTTGGAAATTAGAATTAGGTTAGTATAATGTTGACAGAAATTACTTCTTTTCTTTTTGTTCTAGAATAACTTAAAAACATGTATCTTCAAAATTGAGAAGACAGTCTTAAATCATAAATCAAGTCTGGTTCTTCTTTCTTCAGTCAAAAATTCAAGTTTTAGCAATAAGAAATATTTATTTTGAAAAGTAAAACATGCTAACAAACTTTAAGGCTAGACAGGATCATCATCACAGAATGGTTTCCTGCAGAAGAGAGAGAAGGAGAGAGAGACAACTCTGCTCACAGGTCCCACTGCAAACCCAGCTGGTTCTAGAGTGATGGCTCATCTTTTGTAAAGGGAAGTTGTAAAAATCTTTCATGGCCCCCTTTCCTGTCCACGGAATTATTCTAAAACTTAATTCGTAGAATCACAGAACCACTTAGGTTGGAAAAAACCTTTTTGATCCTTAAGTCCAACTGCTAATCCAGCACTGCCATGATCCTAAGTACCACATCTACACATATTTTAAATCCCTCCAGGGATGATGGATCACTTCCCTAGGCAGCCTGTTGCAGTGCTGGGCAGCCCTTTGGGGGAAGAATTTTCTCCTAATATCTAATCTAAATGTACTCTGGTACAACTTGAGTCCATTTGCTCTTGTCCTGTTGCTTGTTACCTGGGACCAGAAACCAATCCCCACCTGTCTTAACCTCCTTTACGGTAGTTGTAGAGAGTGACAAGCTCTCCCCTCAGCCTCCTTTCTTCAGTCAGCAGGTCCCTCAGCTACTCCTCATCAAGCTTGTGCTCCAGACCCTTCACCAGCTCCACTGCCCTTCTCTGGACACACTCCAGCACCCCAGTGTCTTTCTCGTAGTGCGGGGCCCAGAACTCCTCACAGGCTTTGAGATGTGGCCTCACCAGTGCCAAGTACAATCACTGCCCTGGTCCTGCTGGCCACATTATTCCTGATACAAGCCATGATGCCATTTGCCATTTTGGCCACCTGGGGACACTTCTGGCTCATGTGCAGGGGGCTGTTGCCCAGCACCTCTGGGGCCTTTTCTGCTGAGCAGCTTTCCAAACACTCTGCCCCAAGGCTGTAGTGCTGCTTGGGGATATTGCGACCCAAGTGCAGGACCCAGCACTTGGCCTTGTTGAACCTCATCCCAATGGCCTCGGCCTACCAATCCAGCCTGTCCAGATCTCTCTGCAGAGCCTTCCAACCCTCCAGCAGATCCACGCTTGATCCCCTTGTCCAGATCATCAATAAGGATATTAAACAGGACTGGCCCCAACACTGAGCTCTGGGGAACATCACTTGTGAGTGGCTGCCAGTTGGATGTAACTTCACTCATCACCACTCTCTGGCCTGGCCATCCTGCCAGGTTTCTATCCAGTTGAACGATATGCCCATCTAAGCCATGGGAAAACAAGTTTCTCCAGGAGAATGCTATGGGAGATGGTGCCAAAGGCTTAACTAAAGCCCAGGTAGACAACATCCACAGCCTTTCCCTCATCCACTGTGACACCCTGTCACAGAAGGAAATCAGGCTGGTCATTCCTAAACCCAGGTAGCTGGGCCTGATCCTCTGGTTGTCCTGCACATGCTGAGTGATGGCATACAAGGTGATCTGCCTAATGTTCAAAAGACAAACATAAACCTGAGCTTTAACTCATGACTGAGTTTACCTGGCTTCTATTTCCTACGCTTTTCTAGATTCAAGTACCCTCATATCAAATTTTTCTTCCCACGTAATCACACCACAATGGATCACCTTTCCTCTCTCATTTTGATAAGCTCATTAGCTTCAGCTTCTAACATTTTTCATGATAATCATGTTTCTCAGATTCCAGACTGCTTATATAGTTCTGAATTTTTATGATGTATCTACCAGAAATGAACTTAGTATTAATGACCAATAAAAATACCACCAGTGTTGCATACAGAAACAAGAAGTCCTTTTTCCCTGCTCAGTAGCATCAAACTTGCATATTCAATTCCTGTTATTTCTCCTCAGGACTCTCCAAGTAATTAATTTTAGGGGTGCTTGTAATAGAAAAAGTTAATTTCATTTCTAACAAAATATTTCATCTGGCCTGGAGTAAAATGCTTTGTTACAGACTTAAGCACCTAAAAACTTTCGTTTTTCAAGTTGAAATAAAAAAGACCTAGATTTAAAATTAATGTTTTATAGAAAAATTGTTATTCAGGTTTTTATGTCAATATTTATAATTCCTTTTTGGGCCCAATTTCAGAATGAAAACCAAGTATACGTCACCAACCCAGGATATTTTGTCTCTTTTTCCCTCTTGAAATCGTCTTAATTTCACGATTTCTACGGGGGCTAATTTGGGTTAGGGCAAACTGCAAAACTGATCCATGATGACTATAAAGACCTCATTACTATGCACTTTATTCCACTTTGGAGTGAATGAAGCTAAGTAAGAACACAAAACCCTTTGAGAAATAATCTTTACACACACAGTTATTTCGATGAAGGCGCATTGTAGCAACCTGAATGCTGGGCCCCAATACATGCCAAAAAAAAAAAAAGGGAGAGTGCACTCAAGGCAAGATGCAGTTTGGAGAAACTTTACTAACTGTGAAGCTAAGTTAGCACTGAGCTGGCACAGCTGGAAGCTTGGAAAGCAAAGAAATATACTTATTTGAAATGTGAATACCACTGATTTGAAAATTTAAAAAATTATAAACACTGGACCCAGAAGTGTCATTTTATAGTTAACTTTCATAAAGCTAATAAAAAAGCAGTCCATGCTGGAATAAACCAACACACCTCACTGAGCTACGTATTCTCAGAAAAAGAGCTATGATACACACTGCCCCCATTCTGGAAAACAGCCTTAGTATTACTTTTTAAAAGGGTGGTGAACGCAATAAAATGTTCTCAGCCACTGCAAGAGCAATAATAATAGTAATGTAATTTGAAAAGATGGTCAAAACACTTTGCTAATGCTCATGAATCATCAGCTGCTTTTGCAATATAACCACTGTGTTTGGAAATTGCATTTCCCCATTCATTTATATTATTCTAATCAGTATTCCAGTCTGTTTTCAAAGAGTCATCACGTGTCCAAGAAACAGTGACCATGAGCTTTGAATGTGCTTTTGCCCTGCTTTCATTATAAAGAGGAAAGATACACTTGCAGGTGCCCCTCTGAGCCAGAAAACTTGTCTTTCCCGACAAGCAGCTCTGCAACGTGACCATGAGGTGCTGATGGAGTTGCTATGGTTATAAAGAGGTCTTCTGTGGGAGACATCTTCTCCTGTGCTTAGGATTTGAAAGAGGCAGAGGGATGCTTGATGTGGGAAGGAAGGGTGGAAATGTTTTTGGAGAAAGCCCAAACCTTGTTTCTGACATGCAGGGGATTTCCATACAGGCCAGAAGCAACAACAATACACAGGAATAAAATAAGGTGGAGTTGTTCCCAACCTGTGGAATTTCATGCAATCTCATGCAAGAAGACATTACACTCTCTAAAAGACAATGAGACTAAAATAAACCTAACAGATGAGCAAATTGCTGAACGTGGCAGGACCTAAGTGAGGTTTTGTGTCCCTGCACAAGAAGAAGTAAACGAAAACAGCATTTGGGCTTTTCATCCTAGCTGCTTCCACTTTTGTTCATGAAACCGTGCCTCCTCATTAACACAGGCTGCTTAAGATATGAAAGGCAGAGAGAAGCCAGAGAAGATGGCGGTGGCCTATGTTAATTGGGGCAGAATTTAAAGGAGTAAAATGCTGAGCATGGGCCTGCAGCACTTACAGACTGCTGAAGAGCCTGATTAAATTATCAAACAATAAAACACCCTTTTTCCTTTATCTCCCTCTGCCTCTTTTCTGTCCTTTGGGATGCAGCCCCTTGCACAACACTCTTCCTCTCTTCCTGCACATCTCTTTCCATCCACCCTGCCAGCTACAGTTGAGTGGGCAGACCATCTGAGATAGCATGGGAGAGGAAGCTATGCTCCACTTTGACGTTTATTAAATTATTTCCCTTATCATGTAAAATGTGTGAAGTTTCTTCTCTCTCCCCACATTCTCTCATCTTAGATCTTCAGAGCAGACTTTTCCATGGAGGATGGGGTGGGAGAACTACATCTGCTATAAAGAGAATATAAATCCTTATAAAAGGAAAAAATGAACCAAAATCTTTATTTCAAAATGCCAGGTGAGCTGAAATGCCAGCAAGCAAAAATCATTCTGAATAAAGTTTTAGTGAAATAAAGAAGGCTGACCAGAATGGTTCAGAGTGTGAAAAATTGTGACTAATAAACAATATGAGTTCTGTTTTACTATCAAAGCTTATCACATAAAAAAATCAATCCTGTGAATCATCCTTGATGCTGGCGAGCAGACTCTGTGTTCAGAGCACAAAGTCTGCACTGTCCATAAATATTATTATGGCCAGTAAACTCAAGGCAATGACAAGGGGGCTGTAAAATCATTGAGGGTACACTGCAGCAGTTGTAAAAAGTGCCATAAAAGTAAAATGATCTTTTATTAAATCTTTTGTTTGGGAGGAGCACTGTATTTTAACAGGGCGTTTAGCATGTAGGATAGCTTTTCAAAAGCAGCACTCTCTCTGCCCTTAAATTGGATTTGGAGTCCAGTGAAGTCCTAAAATTACATCAGCCAAGAGGGCTGAAGACGGACCCATCCCCACTTGAAGAAGTAGAACATCCAATGCTCACACAAAAAGCTCACCATCTCCTCTTCCCTGCTCTTTTACAGCTTTTATCACACTAGATGTAAGGGGGAAGGTGAGATGCAGTAGAGACTCTAAAACAGTCTTTTCTGTTCCACTTTTGCTTTCAGCAAACAGAAACCCCAGTCTGCAAACTCGCCCTCTACCCAGATGACGCCCAGAGCCAGCATGAAGCTCCACTGCAGGCGCAGAGGCAGGAGCAGGTCCCACGGCACGGTGCACAGCATGCTTGTGAAGAAGCTACTTCTGAGCTGCTGTTGCTCTCAGGGCACGTTTGACAGCTCAGGGTCTGTGGATGGCTGAAGGGACACACCTTCCCACTGGTACCAATCCATCTGTAGTTAGCATGGCAGGCAGCACATGCCTTTCACTTGCAATGAATTCAAGTGAGAGTGCAGATTGCTAAGCCTGCCTCTAGCTTCCTGTGTTCTCTGCTGAGACCAAACCTTCACTGCTTCACTCAAATATTTTTAATTCAAACACACAGAAGTTCAAGAAAAAAAGATACTATTTTGTTCTAAAAGTTCAACACACAACTGCAAAAATGCAGTATGGGACTGCAAAGTCTGACATCTAAGAAGCTACACTTAGCTGACAGCTAAGTAGCTAAGAAGCTACTTAGAACCAAACCCCATCCATTTCATTTATCCCATGTAGCTAAAGGCAGTGGCAGCATAAGAAAGTTGTGGGGGGCCTGATGAGCCAGCTGTTGTGCTGTGGCTTAGTACCACAGCTGGTAACCAGGCTTCTACTGTTCTTTTCATGCAATGGCATACATCTGGAAGCACTCTGAGGTATCCATAAAAATCAGAGTGGTGGGGGTTTCTGAAGTGCATCTGCCTTACAAGACGAAGGAAAAATTTGGTCTTGACCTGTAGACTGTTTCGTGGTCTTAAGGCAAATACTAAAGGACCTCCAATGCCCTGACCAGAGTGGAGACAGTGCACACAGAGACACAGATATTATAAAACTCAGCTAAACCACCTTCCGTTCAAGTATCAGGACTGACAGGATTATGACCCAAGCAAGGCAATTTTAATATTAAAAAGACAGAAACAGTATTTTCTCAGACTAGACAGAAAGATGTTGATTATTAAAATGAAATAAAAATAAATATATTGCTTACAAAATAATATTTTAGAGGTTTGATAGTATTTGTCAACATGTGCAATCATAACAAAATATGATACGCTCTAGAGATTAAGTATGACTCTTGTGTAATGCCAAATGAGTGCTTTGGGAGTTGTTTTTACATATTAGAGGTTTAGAACTTGCTCCTAAGAGCATTAATATTTCCTTTGGAATAGCACATTAACAGCAAATCCAGCAAAATCCTTCACAGTACACTATAAGACACATCTAAAACAAACCCTACCCTCACCCACAGAGAGGTTCAATCTTAGGGTAATTCCACAATTCTCGTTCCTATTAAAATTTTTCAGATTGTTATAAATTCAATCTGTATAATTTTTTTCTATTACAACACAGTCTCTCTATATTAGGACCTGCAGACTATAATCAAACACAAATATTTACTTAAGCCAGTCAAGCTCTGTGTATTTTATACTAAAGCCAGCATATCCTATCTAATTAACCCTTCTGCTTTCCTGGCTGTGTTGCTCACATTGCAATGAACCGAGTCCTAAACCCATGACAATGAAATTTAAGGAAAGAGCTCACAAGGGAAAAATTGCACTCCATTCACCTTAGCCTTTTGTTGCATAAGGTAGTAACATTTTAATATGGCCTGTATTCCACCAAATTGCATCCCACAAATACTTCTGCAACTGCGCTGAGGGGGAGAAGGGCAGCACTACTTCCATCCAAACAAGATTTGCAGAATCACACTATAGGATATAAGAGCAATATTTGCTCCTGCAGGCACAGTAACTGAATTTCCAGGCTATAATTGGATGATGTGGTTTGCACCATCTCCAGAACCCCTTGATGGAATTACATCTGCCTGATAAATTATATAGTTTTCAGAACTGTGTTTTACACAGTGCGTGGAGCCCTGTGTCCTAATGTCTTGATGGGTATCATCTACCTTCTGCTCCTGACATCCCAAGAGAGGCTTAAAATAATATGAGCTGCCCTTTGCTCATACATGAGGCAGAATGGGAATGCCCATGAGCTCATGGGAGCCTGTTCCTTGCCAAAGGGTCTTTCCTTTCACAGACTGATGTTCATTCTCCCTCCCTGAGCTAACAATAGAAACAGAGCATGGTGGGGAAATGGGACGTCTGCTGTTGTCTACAACTCCTTTTCTTCCCACAGAAAAGCAGTACAAATCCACAAAGCACCAGCCACTGGGGTTTAACATGCTTGGTAAAGTGCAAGCATGACCAGTATCAGGGACAGGCTGCTGAGTTTGGTTTGACCCAGTAAGTCTTTATTAAAGAATCCCAGTGTCCTTTTATACCTGAAATTTTAATGTGTTGAAACAAAGTGAGAGTTAAGCAGGATTACATTTTGGCTTCCTCTGATGCCTTTAAGTAGAAGACAGTATATGCCAAGGGAGTGAATTTTAATCTGAGAATGTAGAAGGAATTGAAAAATAACCTATATATAACTGCAGTAGTCCTAATGGCATCCAAAGCTCCTGAGAACTGACGAAAAAACAGGGTCTGCCTTCCTCTGTCTATCCCCTGACTAAAAGAGAATACATAAGGAGGTTGGACAGAGAATAAATGAATGAGAAAATAGTCATTTAGTATACTTATTTGATTAGTTCTTTCTGTTTCTAATGGTAATGTGGTAGAATACGAGACTGAGCAGAACAAGGTAGCTGCCTGTGGCATAATTAGGCCTTTTAAGGCAGGAGAAAAAGACATCAGTCTGCATCAAGCATCAGGCTTGTAGGCAAGGGAACTTCAGTGAGCACCCATAGCTGGAAACATACAGCTGCTTCTATGAATGCCTCCGATAGAGCATTTAGATTTTTTGCTTATGACTTTTAAATAAAACACAGCTTTACCTGTCAGTTGAAATACAATTATTTTGGGTTGTGTTTTTTTTGGTTTGGTTTTTTTTTTTTTAATTTGCATTACTGGAGCCTCCAGACTTGGGTGTCTCTGGCCCCAAATATGTAAGAGATCATTTTAACACCCCAATGTTTTCAAACAAGAGGGTGAGTAAGAATGGGACAGCAAGAATAGAGGTCGCCAGAAGGAAAGACTCCCCCAGGCCTCCCTTCCTCCTTCCCGTCCTCTCCTTTAGTGCCAAAAATCACCACTTTGTATTCTGAGTGCCCTGGAGCTCAGTGCTCTCACTTTTCTGATACATAGCAAGGGGAAACTTAGCCCACAGCCACACCCCCCTTACTTCCACTCCTCACCCTGGTGGAAACCTGCAGAAAACCAACATATTTTAAGAAGTCATTCAGGCCACTCAAGACACTACTGGAAACCAGCAGGTTGTGTAACAGGGGTAATGTAGGATAAGAAAGATGACCTTCTGAAAAAGGGTTGGGAGATCTGTATGATGTTTGACAAATACACCCAGGTATCAGGACCAAACATGCTGTAAAAAATTCTAGTTACAACGAAGAAGCAGCCTTAACTACAATTCTTAAGTTAAAAATACTATTTTTGTGCAAAACTTAAATATTTTTGTTGGGCCAAAATGCATATTTCATACTTACATATCCTCATCCTCAGGTGAAGTGTAACCCTATTATATATAACCCTACATATGTAACATTAAAATCTAGAGACACACAAGAATTAATTTTTAATGGATTTTTGATCTCTTTAGAGAATCCTGCACCAGATTGCTCTCTTTGCTGAGACTTCTAATATATCCAGGCCCCAGACAGCTTCAGTGTCCATCTGCAACACACACTGAAGCTTGGCAGAACTCTTTCCCTTAAACTAATTAAAGTTTTGCTCTAACTTACACTTCTGTGAGATGTAGGACAACCATTATCTTAAGTGCATCTCTTTTTATTTAATAGCCTAATTTAGGGTACAATAAATACACACAAGCAGAAATCAGGATCATATCTGATCTCAGGTAGGATGCTGCTCTGACTGAAGTTGATAAATACCTAGTTACCGATTTTAGTTGAAATTGGATTTAGGTACCCAGTAGGTCAGTAAAATTAGTATCTACATGAAAAGTGCTATAACTACTCCAAATTGTCACATAGAATTGCATAAAATTAATTACAGGATCAAATGAGGAATTAGTATCAGGACACTAACAAAAACCTAGAAAATAGCATTTAAAAATATGGTCTGATGGTGACAATACTTTATTTATTCCTAATCCAATGACATTAAATGTTTATGTCTTTCTTAGTATTAATAAACTCGTATTTCCCTGCAACACACTGATCCTTCAGTCTTATTTATCAGCTAGATAAACATTTCATCATCTTTTTTTTTTCTTAGCCATGCTTTGCACAGCATTGCCCTTTCATCTCTTGCAAGTCTAATTATGCAATTAGGAAGTCATTTCCTTTTTTAAAATTCAACTCAGCCTTGTACTTCAACAAGTTATCTTTATCTGGGGAGATAAGTAACATCGCTACTTAACGTTTACAGTTAAATTTTCAAAGCCTGATGCTGTCGAGGCCCATTCATGGCAGGCGTTTGGCAGCAGGCTTGCTCCTGTACAGCAGGTACCTGGGCTTATCAGACTGCAGGATTGCAGCTGGCCTCCCACCTGCTCATAAGCACAGCATCAGGTACCCCCACCCTACCAGGGCTGGGCTTTGGCATTTGCAGTCCCGTTTGCCCACAGATGCAAATCGCTGCGACCAGAGGCTGTGCACCTTCATTCAAACATAGTAGGTATTGGTTAGGCACCCAAAATCAGTCTCCCTGGTTGTCATCATCATGTCCACCGTATCTGCACAGGAGCGAAGACCCAGAACTGCACTGGTGGTAGTTTTCTTTTAGGAAACCGGAGCTGAAATGGGTGTCAGCCCCCAGCCGGCAGCAGTGCTGCCCCCATGTGGGTGCGGCAGCGCTTGTGGCAACAGACTACTTAATTTTCAAGAACAAATTTTCTTTGTTTTTCTCCTAAAGGAAAAAAAAAAAAACAGCAAAGAAGCTGGTAGGTGATGGGGGTCTAAGCCAATGTCTGCTAAATTCCTGGAAGGGAATAATTGACTTTGGTGTGTCTTGGATCTCTCCCTCATTTTGCAGGGTTATTATTTTATCTTACGCATGCATTGCTTTGTATAAGCCCTGCTGCCACTTCTGCAAATATCCTGCCTGATTTTGAAAATACAGAGTAATGTATAATATCTCTGGAGAAGAGAGAGAGTTGATAACAACACTACAAAACAACTGTATATCTAGCAAAAAAATATTAGCATCTGAAGTCACTGCTATTCCTTTAATCATACAAGTTGGAACAGAAATCTTGCAGTTTTCAGAGACCCGCTAACTGCTAAGAACAAAAAGTGAGCACAGTTAACATTAGACAAGGCAGTGCACCTTCTGAACATCTCAGTAAGCTTCTTACTGGAAGCAAATAGTCATGTTTTTCCAATCATGTTCCTTGGACAAGGAGCAGCTCTTTCCCTTTCACATGGTTTTGCTTACAATGACATATTTAGTGTTACATGTAACAAAGTGAACAAAATAATAAGTAGGTTTGGGTTTTGTTTTTTTTTGTCAGGTACAAAGCATCAATTTAAAATTATTGTGCCCCATATCAGTTTGAAAACAGAACAGGGGAACATGGCAGTGTTGTTTTCAGGCATTTATCTCAGAGACCAGAAGATTAGGGGGGTTTATAAGTAGAACTTTAGAATCTCACCATTATATTAAAACGGAGATTTGCTAAAGGAATTAATGGATTTTGTTTACAGTTTCTATTCAGTGTATTTATTTGAAATGAATGTTTGTGAGAATGACACAATATAAGCAAATTGAAGTGAAAAATTTCATAGTTAATGATCATTATGTTACATCTTTTTATTATTATTAAAATAACAAGCACTATGTGAAATAAATTAATTCATTAAATAAATTCATTTAATATATAACATGTAAACATTTTTAAAAAAATTACATAACATTTATTATTTATTGTCAGCAGAAATAGCTGCTATCAAGGTTGTGTTCATGGAAGTCAGTGCAGAGCCATGATCTAACCTGAACCAATAACTGACAACATCTTTCTGAATATGCAGCATTGATGCCAAACCAGTATGATGGGAGAGGCACTCTACAACTATTATTCTCTAAAAGGAATTTGGCCCATAGGTTTCCCACAGTGTCTCCATTTCTTCTGCCCTTCCTTCCATTTCCTGCTCTGGCTGCCTGCAAGAGCCTGGCAGTGCATGTGATGTGGCTGTTCAATAGACCAAAGTATGAAAAATACTTAATAATGACTCTTCTCTACCATGGTTAGCATGCATGAAATGAATGAGGCTTCCTGCACAAGGGATAAATCTATAACTAAATGTCAAAAACTATAACTCTCTCTGAAGGTAGCTCATTAAGAATTTGCTATGGCTCATTTTACAGTGACACTTCCATATTCAGGAGTGTCAGAATATAGAGGAACAGGCTGGGATCAATTCATTCTGACATAAAGAAAAAAAAAAAGAGATTAAAAAAAAAGGGAAAGGAGAGAGAACAGAACTGGTATCTAACAAAACATCTGGACTCATTCAAAGATAAAGAAGATTCAAGATTCATTATTGAGCCTTCCAGTCCCAATCAGATAGGCTCTGTGACACAGTCAGGGTGATTATAGTTCACTAGAGGAATGCATGGCAGTCCTAAAGCCCAATTTGCTTAAATAGCATGGTATGGTTCTTCCTCCCAAATCACATATTAAAGCTATAAAGAAAAATAGCATGAGTGAAATATGCAGTATGTATATGACAGAAAAGACCAACAACAAAGCTGTTGGGAGGAAAGTAAATTCATGAGTACAGTAAACTCGGGTTTCTGACATTGTTAGTTTTAAAATCAATACTGGAAGCAAAGCAAGCTTTTGCTCAAAGGTAATAAAAGAAAGCATTTCTAATTCTGCAAATTGAAAGTCAGCAAGAACATTGGTTTGGGGTTAACAATTTAAAAAAAAAAAAATCTGTTCTAGGGGCTGGCTAAAAAACTCCAGGTGAAAACTTCCCCTCCGGAACATGACATCTTTGTAGCAGTGACAACCTCACCAGAACACTGATGGGGACAGCTCCCATACCGCTGGGAAGGAAAATGCCAGCCTATACCGCCTCCTCCAACACACAAACCTGATTACTGTTTGTCATCATCTTCTGGCTGGAAAAAAAGGAATGGGCATCTTCCACCTTTAGAGAAGCTTTTAGACATTTCTAGACCAGAAAAATTGCAGTGAAGCCAGGCACAGCTCAAGGGATTACTGTTTAGCTCGTTTGCTGCCTCCAAACTGCTGCAGAGGGAAATCAGGCAAATGAAGGGGAAGCGTGAAAAGTCACAATGTGTCCCTGCTGCCTCAGTGGGACCCCAGCAATGTGTGGCAACAAATGGGTGGTCCTAAAGGCATTTATCTATGAATTTGCTTTCACAATAGCTGTCTGACAGCTGAGATGCGGCAGTTATCAAACTACCTGGGTGGTTATTGGCAAAGTATTCAATAAGAGAGAATAAGACATGTGCTAACAGCTCTGTGATATATAGCAGTATTCCTTAGAGCTACCATCTCTTAATGACAAAAGTTTGAGGTCACCTTGTTTGCATTTCAGTACAAACTGGAGGGGAAAGCCTGAACAAGAGATATTTGCAATATATCTGTGTTTTGTTAAGCTCTCATACTTCTCCAGTTCTGAGGCAGTTTCCCCACTTACATATCCTAGTTTCAAGTTTTCACATTGAGCTTTACATCCTGGCATTTGTAAATAAAGAAATAAATAATAATAACAACAACAACAACAACAACAACAACCCAGCCATATCTTAATTGCTTTTATGTTTTGGAGTTATTTTTAACACCACATCAGAAATGAAACCCAGCTCCTAAGGCATTAAAAGTACCAGCACTCCCAGACCTGTACATCTTTTATGGAGGTTGGTCTGCATGAGACAGTATATGACACAGAAAATTATTGCCTGGCGCAGAGCTTGGACTCTTAGGTTCTGCCTGCCTGTAAATTTCCAGAAAATCCACAAGACATAAAAACCACAGTGAGAAAAAAATGGGGATGCTCTTAAAGGTTCATAAAAGCAATGGTATTTGTAGACCACCCAACATACCTTTATGATCTTGGGTGGGGATAATGTTATCAGTAAAAATGCACAGCTATCTCTAATAAATTAACAGTTTTCTCTTGGGTTCTCCCATCAGCAATGTCTCACCACCATAGCTCTGGCTTTGGGTGTCAGCAAGGTTGGATGTGACCTGGAAAGTAGAGACGGTGCAGGGCTGGGAGGGAGGCCTCAAGGAAACAAACCTGGGGAGAAAATCAACAGCGAGAGTCTCTTCTTGTCTCCTTTTAAAAAACTTTAAATACATGTAAGTGTGAGGAATATGAAATCTGGTCATGCTATGAGAAGTTACCTGTGATTTCTATCAGGCAGCTTTTCACTCTCTCTATTGGAGAAGATGCCTCAGAATCACAACAACATCACCTATGCAAGAACAGCTCAAACACTGCTGATTTTTCCCTCCTTATGAAAATGAACAAAATCTGATGTTAAAGAATGTCACCTGACATTGCCAAGGTACTGCTGCTGCATTGAGTGCCAACTTCTCAGATACTTCATGCTGTTTATTAATGAAGAAAAAAAGTCAAAATAGTTCAAATATTTTAAACAATGAACAAGCCAACAACCCTCTACGACAAATAGATACAGAGAGATCAAGTGAAAACAACGAAAATAAATTAAAAGAAATCATTATTTTAAAAAGGATGCTTAGATCTGTTGCTGAGGGTTCTCTCAGTTCTGGAGGAGACTCCCCATGCCCTCATGGAGGATGCTGGCAGCTCTAGTGCCTGAACACCCTGCTGCCTAGAGACTGTTGCTACTTGGACCATACTTAAAAGCTCTCCATGTTTCTTCTTGCCTGTGTAAGTACATTAACCTGCCTTCCCCTCTGGCATATTGTCCTGCTTATCTGTTCGGTGCTCCTGGGTGGCTGGAGCTGACTGATGGACCATCAAGGGCAATGTGAAGGGCTGTGCTGGTTAGGGGATTGTCTCAAGCCCTGTGCTTTTTGCAAAACTCTTCCCAAGTGCATCTCATCGTAGAAGCAACTGTTCCCACACTCGGGTTCTGAGAATGAAGTGCTTGGAGAGGGACTATTGTGGTTTAACTGATGGGGCAGTGAGCACCTGTAATGCCCTAACACATGAAAAGAGACTTCTTTAGTAACTCTGCTGGCATTAAAAAATGAGTCACATTAGAAAAGTTAATTACACAAGTGCGTGTTTCAGGGCAAAGCTGAAAAATATTAGATAAATACTGCATTTCAAATCCCTTTCCACCCAAGATTTGTTAGTGGCTACTGTCTATTATAGTACTTTTGTGCACTTTTAATCACAAAGTTTTTGAATACAGAGAAACAGGATATGTAAGTAAAATATATGACACATCTACTACATTTTATATTGAAATGATTAAAACGAGAACTCTGATGCACAAAATACAATACGGGGTCTGTTCTCTCTCCAAAAGGCAAGGCAGGAGATTTCTTCTGGAAATTTCTGGATGGCACACAGTTACATTTGCAAAGGAACAAACTGAGAAACTTTCTTCTTCTATCACCTGACATAATTTTCTGCCTGTTTGCTTCTGCCTGTTTTAGGAGAGAGGCTTTCTTGCTTGCATAGGGAAGAGATAATGCATCTTATCAAAAAAAGCTCCCATTTTAATCACATTAGCATTAATTAGCAGAAAAATTTGATATTCTAATGATGATACTAATTGCTTGCAGAGATCTCAGTAGCTTCAAAGCATTGCATGCAAATGAGTAGAGCAATGCATAACTGTGCATGCCTTTTATCAGCTCCAGTATTATTTGATGTTCATTAAATATTTTCTTGAATTAAAATGCATGGTACTTGATAACTGAAAGCCTAGTTGTTTAAAAGAATAGAAGCCACAGAAGCAGCTTTCAGTGATGGAATAAAGTTTAATTTTCTCATCAGAAGAACAAAACATATTTAGCTTAGCATGTTTACTGTTTATCACATTATTCCAGGGAGGACTGTATATTGCAGTTGTGTGTCTGTTTTTCAGAGGGACTGTGGATAAGTAGAGTTTATTAAACCCTGCTGAGGCAATCTGTTGTGTCTGTCTGTTTTAATGTTGTTATAAGTCAGTTAAGCATGTACCATACTTGTTAGCTGCATGTATACTAATTTAATGTATTGATGGGCTGTCAGTACAAATACCTAATGAATATTAAAATACAAACTCAGATACAGAAATGCAAAGCAGAGCCAGCATGTGGTCAACATTTCGAGGGATAGGCAGAGAAAGGAAAAGACCAGAGTTCAGAGTAAATGACAGTAAACACTCATGAAATGAACCTGAAAACAAATCACAAGCTGCTTCCCAGGAAAGATGGAGGAAAATAATAATTAACGGTCTCAAAAACATGGGCTCTAAATATACACTGTGAACTTTGTCTTCTGCCAGCTGATTACAATATAAATGAAACAAAGGGTGGTTAGAAGACCAGTATGCCAGTAAGACAAAGGGAACTAGAGAAAACAGAATAAAGACACTGTACCAGGGGAGAGAGGGGAGGGAAGAAGGAAAAATCTCCCACTGTCTCTGCTGTGATGCTAATTTTCTGTTTAACAATGGCTCTAAAAATGGATAGCAGTCGATACTTTGCATGCTCTGCATAATATAGTCTTTCAGCAAAGGCATGTACGTACAAATCTCTTCTGCTTCAAGTGAATGTGGCAGGAGTTTGCTGGGCATGTTGCTCCCTATTAGATCATATTCAGAGCTGCAGCCAGCTGCTTGTTAGAGATTGAAAGCCTTGTGCACCATTCAGACTGAGCTCAGAGGCATGCTGTCTATCCTTCATGAGGTTTGAAGGGAAAAGCGAATTACAAAGAGAAAACCCTTGGGCCAGAGGAGAAAATATTAAACCACTGTGAGTGGAGACGCAGTAGGGCAGAGACACGTGAGCATCCACAGGGCTGATGAACCAAGAGCAACAGCCCAAGTAACGTAGGATCTGTCTGGAGTTCGATTGCTGCTTCCTTCTCCCTGTCCTCCCTCTCCAAAATCATAAAAGTGTCTCAAGGGTGACAGGCAACTGTCACATCTACCAGCTGCAGGAAAGGGAAGAAGGAAAGAGCAGTTAAATATCAGCCGAGCAGGAGGGAACACCTTGCCATTCCAGGAGAGGCACTGAAAAGGGTTCAGTTCAAAAAGTTCCCCCTGGCTCCTTCACAGGTGGCAAAGCCTGTGTGCACCTTCTGCTCCCATCCTGCGGAATGGTAACCCAGCACCACACAACCAGTAGGGACTGCAGGGATCTGCGGTGTCCCAGGAATGACGGGACTGCAATGCAGATTCTGCGTGCTCATCAGCATGCAGGGACATTGGAAGGTGTTGGGAAATCTCTCCCTTCACTGGCAACAAGGGAGATGTAAAGCTGAAATGGTCTTCATCCATGGTCAGTAGGGAAGGTGGTCAATTTTGATTAAGAGGTGAGTGACATATCTCAGCGGAGGCCTTTATGCAGGACAAAACAGCGGTGGGGAAACCTGCAAATTTTTCTATGGCATAGTCTTCCTAGTTTGCAGCCAACAGCTGTGTTTGTTGATGGGGAAGAGAATATGTTTACATAGACCAAATACATAAGAATCTGTCAGAATTTCAAGCTTTACTTAAACACCCATTGGAAAGACAGACAGCAAGCCTTTGAAATGAAAAGGAAAATCAATGAAATTGTAAAATTCTGTTAAGAATCCAAATTCCACATTACATTAAGTATATGCTCACCTAGTGGCATCAGTCACTAAAAGATTTCACAATAATCTTCTGATTTAAATACAACCTAATGTGATCAAATACCTCACCCTTTGAGCTAGAAGGGTAAAGATACAGCTTTCTTTGACATCTTTGTGCTGCCCTTCTCTGTTTCCTTTTCAAATTACTTCAAATGACTTCAAATGTCTCCTTGTAATGCTGTGAGGTGTGAAAAACTCTCTGCTTCCCTGTTCATTTGGACTGCTCCTCCTCCAGACATGGAGACCGATTACAGTGGTGGCCATCAGAAATCTGCTTGAGGAACTGCAGCTGGGTGGCAGGCTGGGATAGTAAAGCAGAGGAGGAACCATTAACCTCAGCTTGGCAAGATGTATTTCATCACCTTTACTTTACAGGTAAGCAATCTTGCTGGGTGAAGTGGAGCAGGCAGGGACATTCCTGGTAGAAGAGAAGTACAATGTACTGGGAAGCTTCAGGAAGAAATGACTCTTTGGTCCACTGGCAGACATTGAGTAGATGATGGAAAACACAACTAGAGAGATCAGGCGAGGATAAAGAGCACATGTTTTGAATCCAAGGGGAACTATATTTTTGGGACAATTAAAAGCAGAAGTTTGCACTCATTAAAGCTTTCTTATTTAAACCAAACTGTGTCTTGTGGACATCTCAGTGCAAAGCCATGACCAAAGTTTTAGTGAAGAAAAGCAGGATCTAGACAAGCACTAGCACCTACACCCAAAATTTGTTAGTCACTGTTCTTCAAATTTCCAGTGTTTTTTTATTTGCTTTCTGCCATCAGAATAAGGTCTGGCACACAAAGGTAGATGTCAAGCAAACATTCAGTTCAGTTTAATAAGAGAGAGTGTAAATAACACAGGATCTACGTTTGACGTTCACTAAATATGACTGCATTATTCTTGTCTCTTGTGGCTTTTTTCATTGCTTCTGGCAGGAAAACATAGAAAGGCTGGAAATCACTTACTTCGAGGTAAAGGCTTTGCTTCTGTAATAACTCACTAAAGGCCTAATTCTGTTGAGATTGAAAAACTTTGGTAGGACAAAGGATATTTAATTTAATCAAGTATTAAGGTCATGTGCAAAACAAAAGATAAGGAAAATGAAGATGAAATAAAATGGAAGCTGTCCACCAAGAGGCTGAAGGAAAGACAAAGAAATAATATTCTAACTGATGGCTTCATGGATGAATGGCTAGAAATATTTGCTATGCCCAGAAAATAACTGAAACATCTGAAATCACCCTTTAGAACGGAAAACAGCTCCTACTGCTGAAAATGGACAAACCCATAAAATGCTTCTCTGTGCAGAACTGAGCAGAGGTGAACTGCAAGAACAAAGCTGCAGTACTAATCTGCCCAAAACCAGGGAGGAGAGGAGGAATGCAGGCTCAGTTCCACATGCCTCCACTCAGGGAGGGATGGCATCTGCAGCACACTAGCGTAGCTCACAAAAATTGCAGCTAGAGGGAGATGAGGCCATGGCGCTGCACGGATGTGCTGAATGAGGCAGAATAAATCCCTCCTCAGTAGAAGCTGACCTGGTGAGCATGGGGAGGTGTAAGTGTGCCCACTGGGGCGAAACAATTCCAGATTCATGCAGCCATCCACACATCTATCATCCAGACACGGGGGCAAGGAAAGCGACCTCCTTTTTCTTGCTCAGTCATCTTAACAGCAACAACAACAGGAAAAAAGAAAACACCTTGAAAGCTTGGCTTAGCTAATACATGCAATCTCGACTTCTCATCAGTGTCACTCCTGCCTGCTCTGCTTCAGCCCTGCCACACGCCAGGCCAGTTTGTCTTGCCTTGCTTATACCTGGATGGTAGGTATGAGAGTTGGCTAGGGTACAGACCTGCTGCCTGAGATGCAGACTCAAGCACCATGCTCTGAGAATTTTCAAAATGCCTCTTTTTGCATCACTCTGGCCTTGTGATTTCTGTTGTTAAAGGTCCAGAAAATAAACTGGTCTCTGGCACCGTCTTTGGAGGAATTGAAGAAATGGAAATGTATTGCAACTAAATTTCACATTTGAAGCTATAAAAAGTTAGTTCCAATCAGGCCATCACTTGTCAAAAATTAAGAGAAGGCCATCATTAGGCCTCATTTCAGCTGGTTTGAAATTAATAATTAACTTTTCACAGAAAACAGATATTTTGCAGAGAATCAGAGATGGCATTTTTATGTGTGATGTACTTTGTGAGTCAAAGGAGTCTGCATATCGACAGTAAACATTATGCCAACAAATCTCTGCAGGTTGGAATAATCTGCCCTAATTGGGGATGGTTTTCAGCAGTGGGGATATTAAAACTTAAGTAAGGCACCACATTTAAACTGCAGTAAGCAGAGCATTGGCAATGCGATGTGTTCTTATTAACCACTAGCAGAAATGAGAGAGGAATAAACACAACAGAGATCAACTCTGCCCTGACTGAGGTGCCTTGATCTGGGATGAAGCAAGCAGGGAGCGTGGCAATCACAAACCCTAGATTATAGCGCCTCCAGGGTAGGAACACTCCAGCTCACAGGTCTTTTGCTCTTGCTGGGATCTCATGCAGGCAGGACCAGGGAGCAGTCGCAGGCTACAAAACTGCTGGCAGACCTTCCTGGGTGGTGACACCACGCAAAGGCTGTGCTACTCTGTAACCACAATGCTCACTTGCAATCTGCATGGGTCGGTTAGCTGATCCTCCTTTGCTTTTTTTAAACGAAGCTGGGAATTTGAGGAATTATAGAAAAGCCTGTCTTATCTCACATCCAAAAATGCTGATACAGGCTAAAATGCTGCAACTTGTTTAAATGAACATATGCCCCCACAAAAGAGTAAGCATTAAGAATACAGCCGACAGTCATAAATCATGCCAACTCACCGTGCATAGAAAAAGAGAAAAGAAAACTGTCACTTCAGTGCTAGACAGCACAGTGATGGGCACCATACAAATGGATAGTGCTCATCTAATATAAATGAGATAGTTGTTGCCTAAAAGACTACCATTAGGGAGTACAATGCACTGAAACTTGGGTAAACCAATAATATAGTATTTCCTGTAGCAAGAAAGACAGGAGTGCCACAGGAGAGTGAAATTTTTCTTATTACTGACTAAATAAAATACTTGACTCACTCAACTTTGGGAAAAAAACCAAGACAGAGGAAGCACAGGGAAACACAAAGGACGAATGAAGCATTGGGAAAGACAGAGGACAGAACTGCTTTGTCAGTCAGGGAAATAAACTGAGTGATCTAACAAGTGTCTTCCATCTGTAGTTCCTATTCCTGTGTTAAGGGCAGAATTTTCTTTAGTTTGAAGAACTGTCTCTGGCACAGTCACGGCAGCATGGGAGAAAGCACACTGGGGGAAATTTCCTGGCCTCTTTCTTGCAGGATAAAGGCAAGTGAATCTGCTAACCTGCACCATGACTTGCCTCAGAGGGTCTCAGCTGCCACGGTTCTATCCAAGCGCCAGCACAGCCTTTGCCACTCCAGCTAAAGACCACATTGGTAGCTTTTATCTTGTAAAAGAAATTTAATACAACCGGGAAAATCAATTTTATCTTATTTTGTTTTCTTGTAAACTGGCATCTACTTGCTGACATGGATCATTAAGTAAAGCAGAATGAAAAAGTACTAGGAATGACTGAAAACCTATTTAACAGAACAGCAGCATTACCTCTAAGGAATAACAACAAAAAGACAATACAGAGTATGTAAGGTGGTGGATGACATTTCATGTTCATCTAATCATGCCAGCACAGTCCAGCTATTCTGAAATTTGTTCATGTAAATCAAAGAGACAAACAGAACATACTGTGGCAATATGCAATTTGATGAGACAAATTCCCTAGAACAGTGACATCCAATGTAGACCCTTGGAATGTTTTTTATAATAATCTCTGCTGTACAAGGCTTTGAAATGTGCCCATTAAAAAAAAAAAAAAAAAAAAGCAAAAAGCTTCATAATAAGACTTGGCACACAGCACAAGAAGATCTTAGCCCAAAAAAGAGTTCTTGATTTCCTTTCTTCTCTCTGTACAGACCAAGTCGTACATTTACTTACAAAATGAGAACAAATAAATATATTTTCATTAAAGATGAATTAAGCATGACGGTTTGGCCTGTCTTACACATAAAAGATAAAAAGGATGTTGTTTCTCATTTAGAAATATACTACCTTCATGTGCCACAAGGGCAGCTGGAACATAGGCAATGAAACCTAGCAACTGATTAATTGCTTAGGGTATTTAAACAAGTTCCATAGCATACAGGATAGCTTTACTTGCTTTCTTAAATCTCCCTATTATACTTCATTTGAATATGTAATCAGAACTGGCCTAATGCTGTTGAAGCCTGTAAAGCCTATGAGTTTTGTATTTCCACTGGGTCATGTGAGTAACTCAGCCCAAACAGACCTTGCAGCACCAGGGTGAGATGTTGCTGAGACATAAGAGGAGCCCCACAGACCCCTCCAGGTAGTACAGCCCTTATTTGTCTGCTTTCCCAACAGAGACTTTTTGCAGTATCTGAAATTTTTCCTTGCACAGAAAGGATGCTTGGCCTGCTGGAACAGATCTATGCCAAAAACCAAGAAATCATGAGGGAATAAGCAGAATAAACAAACCAGGGAACAAAGTTTTTTTATACAAACATCCCACATGCAGGCTATCATATACAAAAGCTCTAGCTTTAAGATGACCAGAGCCTGCATACTGCTAGCTAAAAATGAAATGTGAGCATATTTATACTCACCAAAGAAGCAGCTCTCAAAGACAAGCATCAATTTCAGCAAATACTTCAGCTTCAGTAACAAAGTGCACAAACAAAAACCCTCAAAATATGCTGCAATGAGATCTCACAGGGATCCAATCAACGGGAACAGATGAGAAAAGAGCTGCAAAATTCTGAATTATCCCTACCTTTTGTCAAGTCAGTCTGGAAGATGATGTTTTAAAGCATTTTTTTAAAAAAAAGGATAGAAATTGAAGCTGATGTTGCAGGACATATGGAAAAAAATTGAATTCTGAAAAATTAAAATACAGCTCTCCTTTTTTTACAAATGTGACAGTGCACAATGTTAAACACTTTCTATAGTTGCTCATGCAAGTGATTATAAGAGACTGAAATAGCAGCTTTATGACTTTTAATGAAAGCTCAATGTGTCCAACCTCTGTGACTGCTTTGTCAAGAATACTGGCAGCATTGGTACAAAAGCAGGAATTTTCTAGTAGGACTGTGTTGCTCAGTATATCTAGCTCAGACTTTTGAAAAACAAAGCAGAAAACCTTCTCCATTTGGTGAATTTGATTCCTGGCTATTGTCTCTCAACTTTGCCAATGGCTGTTATATGCAGGTGTCCTTTTTTGTAATAGATCCCTCTAATACATTTTATTTCCTTGGCTCCCACCAACAGTTTCTAGAAAGAATGCACTGTTATTCACTTAAATTGGACAATTCAACAATAGTGGAGGGAATAATGGAGAGGAACCACAATCCCTCAAAGTGATAATAACCTGCAGAGGTATTTCACTGCACATTTTTTAACCAAAACCTGACATTTCTTATTATTTCAGAGTGCAGACTACCTAATCCAGAAGTATATCTATCACAAGTAATTCAGGTACAGAACTGACACTGCAATTATTTTTACTAGTACTAGCCAAAAATGAACTATGTCACAATGACCACAGATCAAATCTCTCTTAGATATAGCAGTATACCTGCATCGAAAACTTCCAATTATTGGAATGAAAACATACAGTTGTCGATCCAAATAAAGTGTTTCAGGAAGAAAGGGTCCCTGTTTGACTCCCTTTATTACTTTCCAATAGCCTATTCCTGTCAAATAACAACTGTATTTTATATGTTATTTAAGATGTAAAAATCCATCAGAAAGCATAACAAATTTATCTCTCAAGCAGAAATAACAGTAGTACTAGTGTAAAATGATTGCAATAAAATTTCAGTCCCTGGGAAATGCACTGGAGTTCAGCTTTTGTTGGAGACTCAAAAGCATGCCTGGTTTTGCTAAAAGCTTCAGGACCCAGGTGAAGAGCACTGAGGCAATTTGGTTTTCACCTCACAGCTCTTACATGAAACCAGTCTATTGGTGGCACTCAAAAATGCTGCCTCTGACTATAAGAAAAAGAGAAAGGAAAAAGAGAAAAATAGACTTTGTTCAACTTCTATCAAGGCTTTTCTGCATTTTTTTATTTTATTTTTTTTTTTTTTGCAATGAAGTGTAGTAAATCTCAGTGGCACCATAGAAAAATTCAAGATTCCTGTAATCGTCCTACTACAATGAATAATCAGAGACCAAACATTGTGTTATTATTATCAGTTACATCTCTGATGCAATCTGCATTTATTATTCTCCAGATTTGCAGAGAATAAAGACTTGCTTGGAAGAAATGAAAGCTTTAGTTTACAACAGTGGCATTTTCTTCTGTGGTATCATTCCCTTCATGCTGAAGGTGTGTGGGTGTGAAAAAAAGTGAATGGAATTGAGGTCTCTCAAAAAAACCCCCACCCCTGAATAACCAAATAAAGGCTTGGGGGTTTTATTGTTTTGTTTTGTTCCCCCCCCCCCCCCGAACTTACATTGGGTCTTTTCCTACTTAAGTGAACAAATTAGTATTATTAAATTGTTACCTAAGTACGATGGGGATTTTTCTATGTAACACCACCTTTGGTCTCAGAGAAAAACAAACAAAAAATAATAACACCCCCATACTTATGCCTCCTGTATTTATATTTTTTTACTGAGGTTTAAGTAAAAACTATATACCACATTTTGAGGGTTGGAGTGCACAGGTGATGAAGAACAGCTGATGAAGAACAGCTCACCATACCAGCTAGGCATTCATCACTTGGACATGAATGAGGACAGAAAAGGTTGGGGTGTAAGAGTGGCCAACAACCACCAGCACAATGAAGTTGTAAAATAGGCAAATGCTGTGCTAGAATACACCAACCAAGGTATTTCTGATTCAAATTCTGAAAGGTACACATGAGGTCTCACCCAACACACTCTGCACAACAGGCCTTTACCCACCTTCAGCACACCAGAATCAGTGTACTTAAGAGATACAGGGATGAGCAGGAGAATGGAGCCCTTAACTCAAGAGAATAAAAGTCTTGTGGCATGCGTGAAAAAGGAAAACTGAGAGTGAGAGAAGGTAGAAACAGAGAAGAGCAATGTGAGGGAAACACCAATATTAAAAAAAGCTAACAGTTACACACAGGCTGTGAAGAAATCTGGACAGTAAAAAATGCCCCTGGGAGTAATAGGAAGAAGGAAAACCTTCCCAGCAGGAACAGCACCAGAAAAACAACAGAACTCCCACATAGAAACACTCCATTGAACAAAAATCTCCTAGACTGGTACTGAGATGGCACTTGATGAAGTTATGAAAGGACTCATATGGTGTGCTTGCCTATCATAGCAGGATAATGGATTCGGTGACCCAGCAGATCCCTTTGATTTTTATGGTCATATAATAGCAATAAAGCAAATTGCCTATAGCTTTGTCACTTGGGTCCTCTATCAGACAAATGAAGATCCTGGACTGCAGCAATAAAACAAGCTCCCCAGTGTAACAGGAATGGGTTTTGTCATGCCCCATTGGTGTTCTCCCAAGGTATGGGAGACCAGGACACAAGACCTCTCATCTCGTGGCTCCTGCCACTCTCTGCTCTATCCTCCTGTCAGTGCCCCTTGGTGCCTCCCTGTCCTGCCTGGGAAACATGGTGAGGGGCACCTGTCTTGCCCAGCTACAAACCTCCAGCCTAGCTCCCTGTACAGCCAAAATGAAAGAGGGATCTCTGCCCAAAGATCACCTCAGAGGCAATTTGGAGCATCTAAGGCAAAGTAACTTCTGGAGACCCTCATGCAGTGCAACAGCTGCCAACAGCTGCCTTTTGAAAACAGTTTAACTTTCAATGGCCTAGAGTAATTGGTCTTTCTAAACAAAACCATCTATGTAATATTAAGGAACCATAACTGCATTAATGCAAACCAAGCTTACTTAAATATTATTATAATTGGGCATATAAATAGCTAAGTATATGCAAAGTTATTTCAGACCTCCACAGGGGGTGTTAATAATGATAACTTCATTGAGGTGAGACCCTGAAGACTCTACTCAAAAGTTAAGGTTTTCTTAGTAAAAATACACTTAAGCCTTCCTAATCCAACAGAGATTTATTTACAGCAACCCACTTCTAGTACTGAGGAATTGTAACACTATTACTCTAGCTATATTATTAGCGGATAAAACACATATACTACTGAGCTGAAGGTAGAATCCAAGTGTTTTATGGATGAATGGTTCAGGGACCACCCCTCCTTTCTGTAAGGATTTTGCACTCTTTACTGTGCTAATTTGTGATATCGGGAAGCAATTTCTTTCCTTTCACTCAATTCATGTCCACAAAGGAATATAAGATTAACTCTCACTTCACCAGCCCTCTAAACACCTGTAATCTCGAACCACTATCTACAGTGCATTTTGGTGATAATAATCCTTGTTATACGATGTCAGCACAACTATCAAATTAAAGCATGTTACGGCAAAATGCCTTCCAACACTGTGAAAAGTTTTTGCCTCCCACATGAAATGAATCATTACAGTATTATATTTCCTTTTGGTTCTGCTCTCAAGTGCTCTGTAGCTGCTAAGGGTTTTATAATGGCTCCTTGTCACCTTGCACCCAGCTGCCTCAGAAACACATACTGCTGACGTCAGCCACTGCTTTATCCATAATTTCTTCCTAAACAACCCCAAGCCCATAAAAGCCACAGAAGAAAAATTCCCACTTTATTATCATATTGAACATGTCATGTTCTTGAAATAAACCAGCATCATGAGGCTTTAATCCTCTTTCAACTTCCCCTAAATGCCATCAATCAGAAAACTGTCAGCTCAAGTGTGACAAAAATCCTGCTTCCATTCCCCTGAGACCCTGGTGAAATGACTATTATTAGCCCATTTTTTCGTTTAAAGAGGACTGTAACAAAAGAGAGAAGTATCAAGAAATGCAGTCTCCAGCACAAGATCAATATTGATACATCCCCTGCTGAGAGTTTTAAAAGGCTAACAAACATATGGCAAAAACCTTTTGTGGCTTTCCGTAGTGTGTGGTAAAGAAAGGGGCTGGAAAAGTGGCTGTGTGACTTCAGCAAGCATGTGACAGACCCTCCTGGCTGCAAAGCTGGAACATGTGTTTGACAACCTATGTGGAAAGACTCCTCTTTTCCCTCCATTATGAAAGCCAGACTCTCAATACAGAAGTAGACAATCGTCCAGACTTTTGCCAATCAATCAGCTAAAGATCCTTCTCCTTTTTGTCTAAACGTAAACTGACCATCAAGCAGCCTGGGAAATTTCAAAATATCTCTGTGTCAAGTTTCGCAGCAAAATAATAAATTCATACCAAAATGTGCCATAGACACAATTTTGTCCCACTAGGAGTATCTGACTTGGAAGGGCTGTGAAAAGTTTTCTCCAAATTTTGTCAGAAATTACTTTGATCCCATCTCTGAGGCTATGAACTGAGAAAATTCAATGCACACTTCTCCTTTCCAGACTTGTTTTCCACGGAAGAACTCATGCCATTTTAAGAAAAGATTCCAGGAGAGCATATTTGGATAGGTATACATTATAATACTGCTCCAAGGCCCCACTCTACTAATTTTATCTGTCATTGTTTTACAGAAAAGGGCATTGATAGATTACCCTTACAAGCACCTGGTGCATAATTTTCTGTATCTTGCATTTTCTCTATCAGTTTATGTTTTTTACAAGGACTTCAACTTCCTCAGACAATATAGACAAAATTTCCAGGGAGTAGATTTTGTGAGTGAAGAGGTTTAATAGTTGAGGGTATGAAGCTTTCTATTTTGTGTTTATCATCTGGTAAAAATAATCCATAACTCATCAGTAATGGTATACTGTTATCATACATGGATTTTGCTCAAGCTTATGCGAAGAAGTTTTCAACCTATGTTCTGCCTCTGCTTCACTAAAAAAAAAACACCAAAAAACCACCAAAGCAACTCCCCCATGTTAGAGGTGTCAATAGGCAGGCTCAATGTTCAAAAGCACTGAGATGGAAATATCAGCCTGGAGGCACCATTCACAATGTAACACAGTCAGATGACAGGAGACCTATGGTTAGCCTCCACTTCTGCAGCCTTTCTTTCCCAGAGCACCAGGGATGCTGGGGCTAAGTGTTGTGGAGAGGTTAAGGGACATTAAAAACAGTCTATGTTTTTCCAAACATGTCTTGGGGCTTCTTTGTAAACTATTTCCTTGTATAAAATGGCCAAGCCATACGCAATATGGGCAGATGTATGACTACAATAGCAGCTTGAAGAATGACTTCATGGAGAATGACCCATTTCTTTCATTAATCATTTCAAAAGTCATTGTGATTCTTAAAAACCAAACCAATAATATTCATCTAGGAGCTAATGTGAATAACACACAGGATATTGATTGAAGCAAAACTACCTACCAACCACTACTGCCCCCAAAATTTTGGTCACTAAGCAGTATTTATTTATGGACATTTTATGCTACTTTGAACTGCTACTTCTTCTGGCCATCAGCTTTCCTACACTCCTCCAAGCATACAAGCTGCAACCATCTGACAGTAATTGCCATGACAACTGATGCTGGTCCCAAGAGTACAAAAGACAATACCGCCAGCAAAATTCAATAAGGAATGTAATGAAGTCGAACAGATCACGGGAAGTTAGTTGTGGTTTCATGGTATGGACAGCAAGCAATCTCTGGAGGATCCCTCAAGGGTCTCAGGGCTACCCATGTCCCAGGCTGGAGCAATCACATATGCTGCTGAGGGTGACCTTAGTGCCCTGAATAGGATGGAGAGATGCTGCAAAGGAGCAAATTATAACCTTGGAGGAGAAAGGCAGCAGGGTGATGGCAGGGGAAGAAAGTATTAAAACGAAGTGATTTGCAGACAATGGGGCTGTAAAGGCCATTATAACACTTAGTCTGGTCTGCAAAGAATCTCGCTCTGATGTAATAAAAGCCAGAGGAAGATTTTCAGAGCACAAATCAAGATTAGGCACCTTCCTCCCACACATTTTCAACTTCCTAAACTTTCAGCTTACTGGCCTTTCCATCCCTGCCACAAAGTAATCATCTGAAGACAAAAATCCAACAAGTTCTAACAAAATTGAAAAGAAGGGAAAAAGAGCACGCTAGTTTTTATTTACTCAAGCTCTAATAACTAAGGAAATGCCTTAATTGTAAGCATAGGTTAACTGCACGGCATCATTATAAGGCTGATTTGGAGTTTGCTGATGAATTAACTTCATCCCTTATTTTCAGGTTCCTTTGATGTGGAACTTTAATTCAGACTTTCATCATTTTATGATGACTGATTCTGCAATTATTATAAGAATTCTTTTATATTTCTTTTTATCAAATAATAAGTTTCCACTTTCAACTTTAACAAAGATTTCAGTTTCTAATGACATTCAAGTATCCAGCTGGCACTAGCTCATTTAGCTAACTACCATGTTAGCATGGAGCAGACAGGGTAACTTAGGAGAAGTGGCGTGCTAAAAGCAGCAGTTCTGATTGACAAGGCCTTGAGCTATCTCCTTGTAATTTTTAATTTGTTCCCTATTTTGAGTTAAAAAATAATCCCTGAATATCATATAATTTCCTCCTTCAACCACAAATTGTTCCATTTCATTAAAACCAAGTCCAAAAAGATAGCTGAAATGTCTATGAAAGAAAGCTCAAGTTCAGAGTGTATAATAAACACCCATCCAGGAAACAAGTCTCTAGAAAAATGAATGTTGCCAAGAAAGCTTCCTGCAGCCCTGCTGTCAGAGCACTGTGACTTAAGGCAAGCCCAAATCAAAGTGGTGCAGATTGCCAGAAAGAACAGCAAATGGAGATAAGGAACCTTCTTGCCCAGACACAGTGTTTATATGACAGTACAGCAAGAGGCTCATGGAAGTCCAGCATCAGGCCTATGGAGAAAAAGGCTTTGGTTTGTAGGCAGCACACCAGTTGTATCACCATATCCATGAACAGCAAATCATCAGTTTTACCTGCAAGCACCACAAACTGAACTTCAAGGCACCTCCAAATAGGAACAAACTATCTTGTTTATCCAGATTGATATATCAGTGCAGACCTGCAACATTTCTCCTACTGAATAAAAATATGGTACTATGTACACAGAGATAACCTGCACCACTACTATTGAGATTCAGCCCTGTGATAATTCCAGCAGTATAGGATAGGCTGGATGTATATTAGTGATCCAAAGGGATGTAACATTAAAAAATTTTGGCAAGGACTTATCATTGCCTTGGCAAGGTAAAGGACTGGCATCTCTGCTTTTTCTTCAATTTGGAAAAAGATACTAGTGGGTATGCAATGCCTGTGGGGGATAAGAAAGCTTCTCTGTGAGCAAGAAAATCTTCAGAATTGAACCTGAAATGCAGCACTGTGGGAATCATCTTGAATTGCAATAGCCTGAAAGGCACACAGCATGGTCTGCTTCCAGTCCTGCCAGCCTAGGACAAAAGTCTCCTGATGAGAGTCTCTTACCCAGGCTTTATTTCCAACACAAGTTAAAAGATGACAACAGTTTAGCCCTATGAACGGACAAATCACTGACACTTCATGGAAACAGGAAAAAAAGGAAATTAAAAAAAACCCACTTCTTCCCAGTGAGCAACAGTACTGACCCCAAACACCAGTTTTTGTTTTTGAGGTGGTTTTGAGCCAACCATCCCAAGGTACCTAGAGCCCTCTCGGTACCTCACAGACCCAGACAGTGGCCAGCCACCCCGTGGGTTGCTCCCTTGCCCCCAGCTGGTGTTTCACCCCTGGGGTCCCACTGCAGACCATTGCCTGTGTTTGGCAGTGCGGGGCACCACAGGTTTCTACACAACACTGAGGCAGCTAAAAGGGTCTGTGTTAAATGAAGCCGCAGTAGGAAAACACTTTGGGCAGAAAAAAAGGAAACAGCTGGTGGTGCCAAGGCACCAGGTAATTTGAAATCAAACTGGCAGGAGGGAGAAGAAGGAAGCTGTGTCTGTGTGCAGCTCGCAGCTGTGCTGGCTCTGCAGCCTGCTGCCTCTCTTAATCTCAGCGATTGAAGCTCTCCATGAAAGCAGAGGATCTGCTTCTCCTAAACTCAGCTCTTAAAAACACTCTAACACCAAAACCACCCTGGATTTCTTCTATGATAAAAGGCCTCAGAGCAAGTAAACAGGTAAGCCGCGCGGCCTGCCCTAGGAAAAACTGAGAAAATGGGCAGAAAATTGCTGGTGGGAGAAGGGAGGGCTCTGCTAGCCATCCAAATGCTTTGCGGAGTCACTGTGGAAGTGTCATTCATCTCCCCTGAGCTTGGTTTCCCACTGCAAGTCGGAGTGACAGCCCCTTCACTTGTAAAGCAGGAGAGGGTATCATTACATGCTATTCTGCTGTCTGATGCAGCTACACATGCAAATATTTCATTTTTGGGGTGAGAACAAAATATAACTGCTGCTGGCAGCACAGCAACTTACTTATATGTACAACCATGGATGTATCTGTTCTTGTGCTAAACACCTGTCAGTGGTTCTTTCTAAAACCCCTTATTTTCAAGGGTACCTCATGTGTTTAAACTGGTTCAAGATTGCTACTCTCAAAAAAATTAAGAAAGAACATTGTAGTTGTTTCTAATTTAAGAGCGACATGAAGATCAACAAACCTTCACTTCCTCTGGGATTTAACCACGCTTCTTTTTCAATTGCTTTTCTTCTATGGATTTTACAATTTCCTTCAGATTTATATAAAACAGAAGAAGCACACCGGGGAATTTGATGCTGTAGGTGAATCCTGATGGCTTTTTGAAAGCCCTGATTGCTGCCCAAGTGTGACTGTCAGAGCTGACATGTTTCTGTAGCTTTGCACAGTACTTCACAGGCAGAAAAAGAAATGAACATAAATTCCCTGTTTCATGGGGATGTTAATCTTGAGCCTTACATCTAAATTATGCCAAAGACATATTTATAGGATTAAATTCTCCTATCAGCTAAACCAGTATAAATCTGGTGTAATTCCATGATCTGAAGATCCACTGCTAATTAATTAAATTCCCCCTAACCCAAAGAAATTAACACAACCAAACAACATTAAAAACAGAGTATCTATTTACCAACTAACTGGAGGCTCAGTTTTTCAGGCTTTTTCTCACATGCTGCTCTAGGAATACCCCAAACAAAGCCAAAAAAAATCAATCCTGGGCAAGGAACTTCTAATTCCTGTTCTAATGGCTGCAAAACAGTGCTAATGACTCCTCTGCTTTTCTCTCCAAATATTACTGTAATGAAGTTTTCTTGGGTTTTTTAATTAAAAAAAATAGAATTTTTTAATTAAATAAACAACAGCTTATCTGTCTTATTGGCTTTCTGTAGGAATCTGATGTCTTTGAGATACCAGTGATCTCTTTGGTCCTGTACAAGCATCCTGCCTATGAAATTGCAGCCAATACAGTTATTTTTCCCTTTCATGCTTGTTACCAGCCAAAACCTTTCTGCTTTGGTGGGAGCAGCTGTAGCAAGTAGTTATCTACAAAGCCAGGTAATTACATGGCAGCTTTTCTTCACTGCTTTGGAAATTCAGTTGTTACACTGTTCTTTCAGCTGAAGAAAACACTAGCACATACAAGGAGAAAAGTATTTTTTAATTGCAATAAGCATAAAAGGATCATAACCTTTCCAAACTACTATACTTCCCCCTACTTCAGTTCTAAACTATAAGGGCTTTTAGAATGATCAGTCAAAGTCCCTGCATGCTATTAAGACAAGCAAGAGGGAGATGTGCTCATGCGCCATGGCAAATTAATTCCACCAGGACTTAATCAGGAGTGTAAGCACAAGTTTGGGCTAGGCCAAAACCCCTTGTTATATTCTGCTGTGACTATAATGGACTGATTATTAAAATCGTACTATTGAGGGTGATCATTAGAAGAATATGTTAAAGTATTTGATTAAGAGAAAATGCAAGTATGATGTACTGTTCTGACTACCAGGCAGCTGGAGAGAGCCATTTTCAATACTTTGCAGATGACATTTAAAGACTAAACTTTTCCTGATTAATTCTTGTATGGGATTATAGATCCTGCCTTCTCATTCTCTCCTCCTTTAAAAAAAAATTAAAAATTTGGCTGGTTATTTAAAGCATCTATTTTTGTTCATTTACTCTAATTTTATTCTGTTTTATCTATTTTAATTTTTTTTTTTTTTTAGAAATTTCAATATTCTGGTTCTCTATAAGACTTTTCCCTTAGTCAAGAACTGCAGTCAGTAATAACAGCAATCAAAGCAGTTCATTCTCACAAATGTATGTCAGAAAAGGGCTGCTGTGACTTTGAAATATTGAAAGTGACTGATAATGTAATGTGTGAAGCAGAATAAATACATACAAATAGAAGTTTTCCCTGAGCAGTCCAAGTATGAACTAAATACAGTGTCAGTGCTCTGTCCTGAAAGCTCTCTGTCCAGGTGGTTACAATGGCAAACTACTAAACGCATTTTGCAAAAGTGTTTTATGAATAAAGCAGCAAACACAGTTTTTCCTTGGCCATATAATCCTTTTGTCTGCTTGCACACCATGTTTAAGTACAAAACTTGGGTCTGGGAAGGCACTGGGTTTTTAGCAAAGTCATTTAAACTATGATGCCTGGGATCAAGGCCCTGCTTTACCTTGGGCTAACAACATAAATGTCACTAAAGCAGCATATAAAACACATTATTGTCCATTGCGCAAACAAGAGTCTTCAGTTATGTCCAACTGGTTCATGTCAGCAAATGCTTCTATCAGTTTTGACCCTGCAAAAAACTATAGAGCCAAGTCTTGGTTGTTTGGAAGCCCTTTCTGAACCAGCCTATGGTAGAAACTAAATTTGTTAAATGTTTCAGGGGAAATGTGGATCAGACTGGCACAGATGAGTTAAAGCACACCCACTCCCTATGCCAGGACAAGCTGCAGCAGCAGGAGTTCTCTGCTTGGGTTGGGCAGAGGCTCTGTAATGCCTGCAGCAGCAGGACAGTTGGATATGTGCTCCAGATGCCTATGTGCCCACTTCCCATGACTGAGACCTTTAGGGCTGTGGTATGTGGTGCAGCCCAGTTGGGCTATGTGGTGGCTGAAGCAACATAGCACAGATATTTTCGACAGCCACTTACTCTTTACTCCATGCCAGACAAAAAACTTGACTCAAGACTCTCTGCTACCACCAAGTCTTCTTTGGGATTTGGACAGAGGTCTTTCAGACTTCATGATACCCCATCTCCAGAATATTTTTTCCTCAAGGCTACTAAGACCCCATACAATCAAAGAGTAAAGGCTTCCCCACCCCATTTTCATCTTTCAACTAATCCGCAGTCATCCTGGTCACTCTGCTGGGGAAACTCTCTGGCTTCTGATGACTCTGGGGAGCAACCTCCCCCACTGGCTTGCTCTTGAGACATAGCAGAAGGCTTCTTTGGATAGTTGCCCTAGATTTCTCACTTTGTTAATCTCCTCTGTGCATGGAGCTGAGCAGTAAGGAAGGCTCCATTTATTCACTCTCCATAATAACTGAGAAGCACTCAGTGTCTCTCACTCCCTCTGTCCCTGTAACAGGCTTCCTTCTTCCTCACATCCTGTTTCAGCATGGGAAGACAACTCTGCTAGAAAACCTGCTATCAGACTTCCTTGGCTCTACATTCTGGAGACTTTCCACATACTTTTTTCCTTTCCTTGACTCTGAATTTGACTGAAGTCATAAAGCAAGACTAGCACCTTCTTTCCCTACTGACGATTCAAGGATGGGTGACAAATAGAATCACAGAATAAGCTGAGTTGCAAAGGACCCACAAGGATCATCGAGTCCAACCCTCAGCCCTGCATAGGACCGTTCCCAAGAGTCACAGCACATATTCAAGAGCATTGTCCAAACACCTCTTGAACTCTGCCAGGCTTGGTGCTGTGACCACTTCCCTGTGAAGCCTGTTCCATGTAAAACCACCCACTGGGTGAAGAACCTTTTTCTAATATCTAACCTAAACCCCCCCTGACACCACTTCAGGCCATTCCCTTAAGTTATGTGTTTTACAGCAGAGGAAATCTCTAGAGGCTGAGATAGCTTCTGTTGCAGCAGTTTGTGAGTAGAAGCAAAATTCTTAGCTCAGATATGCAGAAATTGCTCCAGTTGTCATACCATCAAGTTCACTACTTACCAGACTGTATTTCTGCTTTGAAAACAAGCTTTATTTCCAGGCCTTTCATTTTTATCCAGAAAAGAGGACTAGCTGAAAATGAGCTTTATGGTCCAGCTAAAGGTTAATTAGCTTTTAAGCCAACAAAATGGGTTAGCAGAGATCTGTTCTTCTTTTGTCTTTTGCTCCTCTTGCTCATTTCGACTAAAGTAGGTTGGCCAGTGCTTTGAGAACCTAGGTCAGGAGTCAGGAACCCTAGGCAAGTAGTGTTGGTGTGGGGTAGGTGGGCTAAACCCTTACTTGTGGTTATTAAGGTTCTGTCATCAAGACAACTGCATGACTGGATCCTTCCTGTTTTCAGGCAAAGCTTTGCACTCATTTTCCACCTCACTTTAAAGGCAATGCTGATGGTCAGCTGAGTCCAAGTGAGTAGTTAAACCTGTTCCTTTCAAGACTGATGCACACAAACATAAGAGAAGGCAGACAGAAAATTAAAAATGTACTAGGGACAGTGTGCATTAATGGCAAACCTAGTATCTTCTTTAGGAATTCATAAAAAGGCAGGTTCTTGGAGGGAAGCCACTTGCTGAGACTCCTTTTAGCTTTACTGTCAGATTTATAACCAAGCAGTTTCAAATTCTGCAACCATGCACTTACTCACTCCATAAAACTTTAAAACACATGAACAACTCAGCTTACAATGAATGTTGCTTCCATATAGTTGGATGAGCAACACTGTTTCCACTGACTGTACTGCACACCTTGCTGGGTAATATCTGGCCATTTTCCACGCCAACTATGAGGTGTCTAAGGCTAGAGAAGTGGATAGAAAGTGCAAAGAAATAGCTTGCAAAGTGGTATCTACTGGTAATTTAACACCTTACAATTAGACTGTTTTCTTTGGGGTGGTTCATGGGTAATGATGGGGAATTAATATGCATAAACAGCTTAACTTGTTTGCCTTTCCGAAACTTTGAATGCAGCACCCTTTCTGAAAGTGAGAATTGATTAGGAAAAAGAGAAGGTGTGAATCTGCCTTTTTCATGGCACCTCTTTTTTCCAACATGCAGCAAGTCCTTCACCACAGCAATGCTTGGGATGCAGAGGTGCCTTCCCATGGTGAAGCAGTCAGACAGCTCTTTCGTTCTTTTAGCTCTATGCTGTGTGAATGCAAGATCTAATGCCTTTCCCTTACAATTTTCTTTCTCATGCTTCTTCTCAGCGCTGCTACTTCATGATTCTTTAACTTACCCCACCAATTAATATTAGGATGTATTTAAAAAGCCCACTAATCAGCTTGCTGCCTTTATATGTTTTCATTGATTAATTTTGCATTATGTGTGTGTTATAAACTTCAGATCTGCTACAGAATCTGTAACCCATATCATCAGTTTAATATTACAGCAGATTAAGAAGTTGCTAAAATCTCTGTTTCTGTAGATGTCTCCATCTTTTTCAACATCTAATCATGAATTTACTGTGAGACCTGCAAGCACCAGATCAACATGATCAGGAATCAATAAAACCATTTTTCCTGTTCTGACAAAGTGTTGTGTGAGAGCCACAGTTTCTCTACAGCCCTACAGCCAGCAGCCCCTGCTAAGCAAGCAAGATGGGAATGGACAATAAAGCCAGGAAAAAATTCTGATGACAGTGCAGGAATCTTCAAGACCTGCAGCTCTGCATTAGGCAGTTAGTGGAGTAGGATGCAAAAGGACAACATCAGATCACCTGGTCCTTGGGGAAAGCTATTAGCAATGTGCTCACACAGCATACAGAACACTAAACTTGGATCACATGGTTATGGGCTTGGTAAAAAAAAAGAAGAGGGAACGGTGGTGGGACAAATGCTTCCTGTTAAACCTTTTTTTATGAAGTAATGAATGCCATTTTTAAAAATCAGAATGATGTTACATCTGTTCTTATAATCCACTTGAGGTTACAGGTCTTCAGCCTGGATCAAGTGGCCCAGGAGTGAGCTGTGCAGAATGTGACCACTCTGCAGCCTCACTGAGGCAGGCAGCTGGCTGAGCAGCACTTTCTCAAGGTGAGTTTCCCTGCATGAAGGGCAATTGCAATTTGTCTTGGAGGACCTGGGTCGGCAAAAAGGGAGATGGACATGTCTTGAGACCTAGGGCCTGGTGCAATTCCCAGTTCTACCCCATGAGGCTAACACAGACAGCAAAAAAATAAGGATAGACTATGTTAGTTTGGATGGTCAAGAAATATAATATGGGTGTGGTACAAAAGTTTTTTTAATTTAGTATCCTGGTTATCTGAAAAACTGTTGTTATATGCTACTCTGAAGTTAAGGCTATTATTAACAATGACTATACATGAATCAATTAAGACTGTATTCTCAAGTCAGATTGCTCAGAAATCTGAAATTAATTTTGATTCCCCCCCCTAATGTGAGTTATATGAACTTGTGACACGATCTAAAGGCAGACTCTTAAAATTAAACTCTTCTATTTAAATTCAGGAGTTTGCCATAAGTCCAATAATGCTCCCTGTTTGCTGAGCCTCTCAATTTTCTGGAATAATCAGAAAAAAAAAAAAGTAATTTTGGGTAGAGATTTTATTAGTTCCTCTGTTATATTTTACAGAATGTTATATAAACAACTCAGGATAGAATTTTGATTCTCAGCAAACTACCAAGGCAAAGCAAAGTTGAGCTCTTAATAAGGCATCCACTATTCTGCAGAAGATCACTGTATTTAATAATTAAAAATCAAATTAGATAATTATTGTCAGTTCTCTGCAGGATTAGGGATACAATCTAAAACTCTTATTTTCACCATAGCTGATAAAAGATAAGTAAGGGACTCTATTGGGTTTTCATTAAAAGAAGATTGAAAAAAAAAAATAAAGATGGGGGGAATCTTCTCAAAGAAAGAGGTACATAGTCCCAAGGACAGAGAAAAAGAAATCAAGGTAGTCAGGAAAGAAGTAATTTTCCTTGTGCTGAAGTCTTTGGACATAGTGACCTCCAAGACACAGAATGAAAATTTAAGGAGAGAGAATTAATAGCAAGGAGACAGAACACATACTTATGGCTCAGGGCAGGAACTTTCTAAGACTCAAGGTTTTGCTGATGAGATGTAAAAAAGACAGGATAATATCCATACAATTTGTTTAAAGCGTATGGCTAATGAATTGCTAAGGGGCAGTTTGAAATGCCATACGATGTCTCTCATCTTTGCCTCCAAGCTTTTGGACATCTGAAAGCGCAACACTTGCTGCTAGAGAGGTGTCTTTAGGCTTGCCATGAGGAAATCATTATAAGTGTCCATTTCTTTTCTTCCCTTAGGACAGAAAGATGTGACTGGCTTCTCTAGCAGCAACACTTATTCTTTGTGATTTTTTGTGATTAATGTCAAATGCAGTCTGAGGTTTCTGCAGCAGCTGTATGGTAGTTACACCTTCCATACGTTATGCCATCACATCCCCACCTCCCACAGATGACCACCAGGAGCTGTGCAACTGCTGCCGCTTCTTTCGGCACATAGACAACTTGAAGTGTCCCTGAGCTTGTGCTCAGCTGGGGTGGAGCATGCAGAAACACAGCTCATAAGCAACAAGCAAGAGTCCCACACTATGGGCTCTGAGGGAGATCATTCCCCCCCCCCCCCCCTTTTCTTTCTATTGCCACTGTTTCCTACTATTTAAAAGTGAAGTCTTTGGGGTAAAATGCACATAGATGGTCTTGGGATATGAGGATTGTAAACCAATCACAACTTGATTTTTCAGTGGTTTCGGTGTTGGCAGCTTCTGGTTACTTAAGAGAAAAGCTGGCTGCTAGCCTCTGCTGAGCATGAAATTAGTGTTTCCTCTCCCTCTGCCTCTAGCGTGCTGTGTGGCCAGGACCATAATGCAGCAGAAGAGAGTCAGCCAGCAGGGAAGGTGGGGACATGAACGGGATCTGAGCCCTCTGTTGCCACCCCTCCTTGACTCCCACCAAAAGCCAGCCACCAGCAGAGTGCCTGAGCCATTGCTGTGGCACTCTAGGAAGCACAGACATCCTATGTAATACTCTCAAAAGCGTTTGCAATTTTATTTATACCTCCCAGGAGTGCAATGGAAGTTTTAAAGTTTAGGGTTGAAAAGAATTCTTAACAGGTGTCAAATTTAGTGTCAGCATAGAGTTCCTCATGAACCAAACAATACATCCTTTTCAAGCTCTCCTAGGAAATTTGGCAGTTCCTATTATTACAGCCCCTGTCATTACCCTGAAAGAAAAATACATACAGAGAGAAAACTGACACGCTGCCTGGAGGCTGCTGGTGCTCAGAAGGTTAAGTCAGTGGCAAAGAAAGAGGACAGCAATCTATCTGAGTACATCAACTGGCTGCCTAATATCTGCAACTACATGAATGAAGTCATCAGGATGGTATGACAGGTCCATCTTCCAAATGTTACCCAGATTATTTTCTATATTATTTGTGTTACAGCCATACACCTATTTTCAGGATGGACTCGAAGGACCTGTTTTCAGAGAAAGCATTAGGCAGAGAGTGGTCACAGGTGCTGTGTGGGACCCAGCTGGCCACTTTGCCATCCTCATACAGCAAAAAGCCAATTTCATTCTGCAGTCAGACCACTCACTGCTGCTCATGTCTTTGTTCTGGCCTAGAAGAGATTTTTTTTTTTTTTGCATGTGAAAAAGAAAGGTCTCAAAGATCACTTTCTTTACAGTGCTTTTTGTTGCTTACCCTTCTCCTTCACTAAACCATACACTAAACAAAATGCTGTTGTGGAGGCATATCGATACTGCACTTCAAACGATTTAACTTTTCTCATCGAAAACATTTTGTTCATTCCCAAAATTTCAGATTTCCTCAAGTCTGGAAAGAATGATCCTGAATGGGGTTTAATCTCCTGTGGTATAGCTGGAGTCAATTTTTTAAATCCCAGGAAAGGCACATGAAGTTTCTAAGTAATGTGCATTTTGCCACACCCTCCACTAATATTTCGCTATAACCAAACTTGTGTTTGTAAGAATAACTCTGATTTTAAATTGCATCAGTTTAAATACGTATGAGTGCTCATGCTTCTCTCTGAAGGGTATAGTCAATACCTTATACTTGTAAAGTTATAAACGCAATATGAACCCATGCAAGCAAGTGTACCTCAATGACAGCACACTCCTGTACAATATTTGCTTAATTGCATCAGTTTAAAATCAAGTATATATTGAACCTTTTGTGTTAATTTAGCTGTAGCCTACTGTAAGCATTTTCACTTGCTGGTTCCTTGGTAATCAGAGGCTCATTCCGTACTGGTACCACTGCATCCCATGAAAATACACAGGCAGGAGGTGGTAGCAGCAGTTTGACTGCTGACTGACTCTGCCCTATGCTCAGAGCACTACAGCTTGTGTGCTTCTTCCCAAACATGCTACTAGGACCATCACTGTGGCTTTGGTTCTCACTGAGTTCTTGGTTCCTTCAGGCTTTTTTCTAGCACCTCACAAACTGCCTGGGGTAAAATGGAGCCCGTCATCACAGTCACTTGTGGGAGGAAATTAAATCAGGGAATTTAATTTTTGTAATGCCCTGGACACGTTTTGATAGCACCTTAGCATTTCAAACTGATTGCAGTTTTAATGCCTTTCTTAAGTAGCCTAACTGGGTAAACTCCTGTAGAGATGAATACTTTACAGAGCAGGTGGATATCGTGGCAGTCCCCAAAGGCCACAGTATTTTGTATGTGTTAAGAACAATACAGAGCACATATGAAACATAGAATGCTTCTGGAAATCCCAAATGCCTAAACTTTACCACAGTGCTACCTTGACTGCACCTCACCCCATAGCACTGGAGAGAAGGAGTGGGTGCTCACATCTCTTTTCCTGTTTCTCTGGGAATCACCTGAATGCTCAGAAAAGGTACTGCAAAGCATTAAACTTGTGCCCTTGCTTCCTGCACAGGGAAACAAAAAATCTCCTGTAAGCCTGCCAGACCTTTTACAGCTGCACCCTAGGGATTTAACACTGTGCAGCTTATGGGTTTATATGAAATTTCATAAAAGATAAGGCCTGTATTTTCACATAAATATATGTATTTTGGGAAAGATCAAGAAAGGCCAATATATTTTAAACCAGTTCCCTGCTGCATTAAAGACTGTGAAATATTCAGGTGAACATTTGCTAATCCTGCTCAGTGAAATCTATTTCCCTCTCTATTTATTATGCAGGCTGCAGCTGCTGAAGGGTGTTCAGCCTTTTCATTAGGAAGAAAAGTACGGATGATGTGTGAAAACCACATGGAAGTAAACTTAAGGAACAGTAAGGAAGGGTGTCTAGAACACAGCCTTGTAAGCTACCGTGTAGGCATGATTTTTCTTTCATGTATTTTTTTTTCTTATAGGGTGTTTCACTGCTTCAAACTGTAAATTTATATTTATGGACATAATTAGAAGTGCCATATAACATGCTCTCATAATACAGAAATAAATATATAAGCACAGCAGCACATGCATTTTCAGAATATATATATCAGGCTTTCTGAATTCTCCAGTAGGTAGAATCACTCAAAGCAAATTCCAATTTCTCTGTTCAACAATTACTTTTGCTAATGTAATGAGTTACTTTCTCATCAGTGCTAAGTTCTGCGTATCCATCCAGGTCCCCCTGTGGCCCAATATCTGACAGATAATCCCTTTTTTCCTCTACCTGAACTCTGATAACTATAGCAGGAAATCAAAAATGAGTGCCTATGATTCCACCAGGGGACAACATATGACCTTGGGAATTCATTTAAGTCTCCTGATGCTATGGATTCCCTAAGCATTAAATGGAAATGGCATTTACTTTCCACTGAGAGATGCTAATAGTTAAATATTGCTTCAAAGATCTTCACATAAAAAGACCTATATATGTGCAAATTTTTATGTTTCTTTCTACTTTCCTATAGCTTCAAGATATAATAATACACTGAAAAGCTGAAATTTTCTTATGAAATAAAATTGTACTTGGAAATGTCAGGCCTGCACAGACCAGTGATCCAGAAGTAGCTAAAGGCAGTGTATCAGAGGAGGATGTAATCCAGCCTCTCCAGGTACTGAACACTGCGACGAAGAAGATACTCACTTACCAGAACCACCCATAACCATTTCCCCCATATACCAAGAACTATAATCAGTACATAAAGAGTGTCAGAAGCAATCTCTGAGGGGCAGTTTGGTACATCCACATTGACTTGGATAACAGCAGTGGTGGGCTATTTTTTCCCCCTACTTCACTCTGTGGACTGAAGGCAAAGGCCTGGATGAAGCATATTTGTATGTTTACATGGCAACCACACAGAAGAAATTCCACCACAGCAACTGTAAAACTTTTTTACATGCATCTAACACAAACCAATATAAACCAGGTTGAGAGAACAGAGTCAGAATGAAAAAGGCTCATGAGATTAGCCTGTGTCTTCACCTAAACGCCAGACTGCAGATACTGCACTTCTAAAAAGTTTGCTTGTTTTTTCACACTGAACAGACATCCTGATTTAGGAATCAATACTAGAGTCAAGTACAAATACTACAAAGGTGTAGTACATAAAATTAATGTAGTATTTCCAGTCCTGATACAAACACAGTACCAGTAGCATCTCTAGAGATGTCACTTTTGTAGCCCAAGAGATTGATCAGTATTGGGATAAGCATCTATGCTTTTGGGTACTAATAAGGGTCTTTCCACCAAAATATCAAATGTCGTTTTCCCATCACTGTCCAAATTTACTTTCTTCTTCTTTAAGAAATACCTTCTGTAATAGCGAGAGTTAAGTTATGCTGACTCTCTATAAAAAATGAATCAAATCTTTCCTCATTTTCCTGCTCATGAAGTTCAGTTTATCTCATTAATGTTTTCCAAAAGAAACAAGGACAATTCAAATAAGAGCAACATGAAGTGTTTTGAAGTGTTTTGAATGCAGTTTCTAGAAAAGTGAATAATTAAATGTCTCAAAGAAAATGAAGGTCTATATAAGAAAGAAAGTGGATTACAAATACAAGATGTTTCTCCTTCACTGAAAATTAAATTAAAAGAAGGACCCAGAGCTGAGAGAAACCTTTCCTTAGGATCTGCTCCTCCTACTCCAAATCCTTACCTTTGTGAGAAAACATCTCGGTAGGGGCTGCCATGCTGCAGTGCGATCCCATATCCTCTGTCCGCCACAGTGTTCCCGACTGTGTAAAAAGAGCACTCTGCGTCATTGATGGCCACATATTCCAGCACTGCTGCATCCCATACAAATGCATAGTTTCCATATTTCACCTGCAGAAAACAGAGGAAAAGCTCAGACTATGGACTGCCAAGTCCAAAAGGAGGCCAGTGCACTTAAAAATGTGGCATTTTCAGCAGTCTGTTCGTTAAGGAAAGTGAAGTTTGGGTGCCCAACTGCTGCCAGAATAAAAGGTGCAGTCACTGTGGCCATGCAGTGCTTTGGCTGAGCCGTTCAGCTGAAGGTGAAGAAATGTGACCTGAAGACAACGTGCCATCAGTGAAACAGCACAGTGGAGGAAATCTGACTGTCCCTTTTCAGGGAACAAAGGAAACATCAGGGTCCCTCCACTGAGGCTAAATTCCACATGAAACCCCTCACCGATTCTTCTTTGAGCCTTAAAAGCAACCATTTAGAGGGAAAGTAGATATTCACATTGGGAGAAGCATGGGAGGGTAGGCATGGCTATTCAGATGATTACCCACAGTCCACATTTCAGTCATGCTTCCCGTTGCAATAGATTTCATGAACACCCATTTATCTTATGGACTCTGAGGGCAACATCATGCCAACTAGATTTTTTGGGGATTATTTTTCTCAGCATGAAGTGTTTTTACATATTTGCAATGACTTTCATAGCGCAAGATCATGTAAGCCATTTTAACTGTTTGACTAAGATAAATCCAACTAGCTCATTATAATGAAAATCTTTTAAAGTGAAATTTTCCTATCCATTCACATTTGAAATAAATCCAAATTTTTTTTTGTTTAAATTTAAATATCTGCGTTGTATACAAAATTTCAGCATTTATTCAGAAGCAAGCCTTTAAAAGCAGAAATTCAGTCTAAAGAAATCCTTCCCCACTTCAGTGAATGTTTACTTTTCAGTCAAATCATGTGTTTCTGAAAAAATAATAATCTCTAGCTGCTCTACCAGACCCAGATATTTTACAAGTTTTCTGTTTCGTTGGTCTCTATGTCAGACCTGAAGACTCACATTGGTTTTTCCTGACCCACTGCTTGGCTTCACTCAGCGCTTTCCCTATGCTGTATTAGCCAACTAAACTGTAAAACTAGGCTGAATCCATTGACTTTGTACATCTAATGGGAATAAATACGTGACAGCTAAGTGAAAAGTAAACAAAACACAAAAAGGCCATGTGGGGCCAGGCAATCCAGAGAGAATTCAAAACCAAGTCAGCATATCAAAGTAAGCAATGTCAGTACATCATTTAGATTAGGCTTTGACAATGTAGATTATGTTTTTAAAGACTGTTTACATATAAAACTTACTGAAGCAAGCCACACCGTCTGTTTGCTCACAAGATGTAGTGCACAAGGAACAATTGCTTTTGGGACATATTGCTTTTTACTGCAGGCCTGGCAAGGGAATATTTCCTATTTCCATCTGTGGGCATGGTAGGAAGAGGATTTGTGCAGATTTTGGAGCAAAAAGGGAGCCATATTATCTGTGGACTCCACATGACTCGCAGGATAAAGAAAATTCTTTTCAGAGTGCACTCACACACTGTAATGGGTCAGTTTTAATCTTCAGGCTCTGAAAATAGTCAAGAAGGGTTTTTCTTTCTTCCCCATGGAGGTTTAGGTCTACCTAAACAGCCATGGAATAAGGGAACAAGTGAATTTGCAGTGAACAAACAATACAACTTGTATGCTTGTCTTATAGGCACTAGCACTCACAGAGCTTTTCCTAGCATGGGTTATTCTGATCTTCCTACAGGCACCACTTGACTAAGAAATAGCATAACTGAGAAAAAAGCCCTTCTTAGGAGAATTTAAAAGGATAATGACTCAGCCTGAAGAAGGATCATGATGTGCAGAGAACAAGGGAGGGAAATAGGAGACAAAAGCAGAAGATCAGAAGTGGGGAAATGAATCCTGAAAAGGATCAGATGAACTGTCTGAACAAAGGAATTCAGGAAAAGTGGGGTTCACAAAACAAATAGTTTTACATGTGGGAGATAACCTTTGAGGTGATGGAAAGAGCAGAGGGTTATGTTTTGGCACCTGCTTTTGTCCTAACCCACACTTTTAACATCCTAGTGCATTGAATTCACCTAAGTGCCTGTAAAGAGACTTATCAGCTGCTCAGCTGGTCAGGAAAAATTCTCTTGATTTGGCTGCCTTGCTGTAAAACAACTCACAATGAGAATATATAAAAGAGGTAAAAGCACTTACTGTCAATAATATTTGTGATGAAGTGGTATATATAAGGTCCTTAGAGCAGACCTGATAATATCACAGTTCAGGCTCCCAGGAAGATATTACTTTTCATAGACAAGATCACAGTAAGCCTCAGTTAAACCATATGGGGTGCAAAAGAGATTGAAGAGTCAGAAGGGATCATTCCAGTCATCTACCTTCAACACATGGTTGCTCCATGCATTAAAATACATCTTTTTAACATTTTTGCCTTATTCATTTACAAATCTAAGGAATTCAAATCCATGGAACAAACCTAAGAAGCAACTGTCATGCATGCAATCATGGAACTGCTTCCCGGTCTAACATTTTTCCTTGCTATTTAATGTATTTATTTTTACTATTTTTTTTAAATAACTTTCTTACATCATTCCTAGGTATTTTTGCTTTTCACTTCTAAATACTCCCATTTCAGTGCTGACACCTTTCAATCATTGATAGATCTTTTTATTACTTAGCTGGATATAGCTTTCTATTACTGGGATAGATATAGCTTTCTTTAATCTTTCCTTGCAAATCCATCAGTTCAGTCCTCCCATTAGCAGTGACACTACTTTCACACTGTCTCCAATTCTCTATTTTTATGTATAGGAAAAACACCTTTCTCACTAAGAGAGAATCAGTTATCTGGCAGCTCTGGAGGTATATGATTTTCTTTTTAGCACACTCTTCTTCTGAGAATCATTGTCTAAACTGTCTGCCTATGGATCTTTCACACAGCTCAAGACAGGTTTTAGTTTAAAGAACTGAGAATAAAATTTTGCTGGAGTATAGCATATCTGGAACACTGCTGATACTTCACAGATTTGCACCTACAAATAAGGAGTAGCTATGTATTCTCTCTGTAAAATAACAAAGGAATTCCAGAACAAAATGTCAATTAAAAACTTACATCCTTCGCTCTCTCCCTCTCACTATGGAAAGCACGTATTTTGTAGCTTTCTAATAGCTATGCTGAAGACCTCTACTTTGGGCCTCAAAATGAACAGCAAAAATCCAGCTCTGCATTATGAGAAAAAGTTAAGGAGCTTACATTCAGCCAATTATGGGGGCTAAAAGAAAGCAAAATCTCCTTGGAGAAAGAAACAGTTCCTTGTAATACATGAAACTCACTACTCTAAGAAGAACTGCGTCCCTGATTCTACATTTTCCTCATCATTATATTGGCATTTTGTGTAGAGGTAATAACATTTCAGGATGGTGGCAAATCTGAATGCTGTTTACACATGACCACATAGCCCAGGATCACCAGGGAAGCATTTGTAGGAGGGCAGCATATTATCATTCAGCAGCAACCCCAGCTTTCCAGTCCACCAGGGCATGGAGAGCTGACACTTCAGTCTCCTTCCCTGTGGCATCCTGCCTGTCACTATGGCAGAGGCTAAAAAGATTTTTTGAGTATCTGATATCTGTTGTCTAAAAAAATACAGGCAAAATTGAACCTGTTAGTTGTTCATCAGGGTATTATGAACTCATGCACTGCACCGGTCATTAAGTGAAACAGGGAGTTATGGTACCATACAGAAATGCTTGATTTGACTTCATGGTTCTGTGAGCAATTCTGAAGGAGCTACTGTAAAAAGAGTTGTTACACGGAATAAGGGTCATCAGCACAAAGATGTTGAAACTATTTCTCTAAGGCTGTTATATTTCTATTTTCTATCACTAAACATTACAGAAGTTTTATTCGCTGAAGCCCTGTTTGTAGGTATTAGTTAAAATTTATCTTTGATGATTCCACCAAAAACCAGTTGAGTGATATGAGGAAAATATTTAAAGCCGTTAAACTGTTGCATTTGCTCATACTTTATGCCAACGTGGATGTGGATAGTATTTCTTCTTACAGCTAACCCATTCACACAGATTAGGCTGAATAATGCATTTGTGTACAACCCTGGCATTCTAAAAGCACTTTTCAAAGTTTAGCAAGTGATATATTTCAGAAAAAAATAATTGTAAGTAAACAACAACCAATTACTGCAATTTTTCATATTTGAATTCTTGGATAGTATATTTTCTGTATTTTAAATTCCTCTGTAAAAGAAATATGAAGAATTCTCATGAAAGAAAAAATTTACACAATAGATTTCTGGTTAAAAAGAACTGGCAGTTGTTTTTCCTGCAGATCTCTTTTAAATATTTCATTGTACATAACATGTATTAGCTTTTACAAAAACAACAGAACTTTCAAGGCCAGGGAAATCTCAAATTTCAACTGATTAAAATGATAATGATTTTCTGGAAGAAAACCTGAATATTATTAGATACTGCTGATGAAGCCCATTTCCTGAATGCCCTGTGCCTACACCTAGGAGACACCGGGGTGATGCTTTCTCTGCTCCTTTCCATTACAACTCAGGTGCCATCCTTCCTCTCCAACTTCTGTATACCTCTCCTTGCCTATGAAGTTGTCAGTTGTGTTTTAGCTAAGAGCACATGAACAGAAATAGACTCTTCCACAGCACAGCAGCAGTGGCTCCAGCTCTGACCTAAAACCAGTCAAGGACACTGATTAATCACCTGCTCCATACAGGACTTTGAGTGTCATGTTCTCTAATACCAGTCACTCCACTACACTGACTACATAGGGGAAAAAAATCACCCTCAAATGCTGCTAGCTAAACCTACACCCATCTGTGTGGACCTGAAACTTTGGTATATATAAATACCTAAATTAAATTTTTTATTTTTGACTCAATCTTTTCAAATTCAGTAAGTGTGCTGTAGCTACAGCCTGCAGAAGGCTGCACTCCATTCTACAAAACAGCCTCATCAAGGATGCTATTACATAAGGAATGAAGAAGAGGGAAGAAAATTGAATGAACCTTTGCAAATATATGAGTGAGAGCTAGTATACATAATGTGGATATTGTACTCCAAAATGGGAAAAGGCAAAGATAAAGTCAGTGGTGGAAGCTTAAATCTAGATTTTCACATTGTCAGATGTTGGCAAACAGCTTGATGGCATTCAGAAGGGATTTTTTTTTTTCCAGTAGAAGGAAATGGAAACACTTTGATCTCCATAATCCTCTTGCAAGATGTCAATGAGGATGCTGTTTATTGGACTGAAGGAGAAGTCAGATCTTCCGCCTTCATAGAAATTCTCATTTGCTAATTTATTTTTCTCAAGGGACAAAGGTTTCAAGTCCTGGTCTTGTTCACAAAGGGCACAAATTTAGTTAATTTCTATCTGGATGCCAGTGAAAGAAAATCTCACATTTCAGCTCTGTTGAATAGATCCCTCTAATTTACGGTTCTCTCAAAAGTAATCTTTTTGTACACCCAAAGTACAGTTCTGGAGCTTCTTGCCCCACACCCCCTTGCAGACCAGCATGTGTGGCTGATCTGCAATAACTTAAGAGTGAAACGCAGTCATGGACTCAGAGAATATAAATCTGACTGACAGCTCTCTACAGTGCATGACAGGAGCTGGATTCCCATGGTGGTATTAGATCACAGAATAAAAATTCATATCTATATATAGAACTCCATTCATCAAGACAAGCAGCTAATTAAATAATAATTTAAAAAAAAAAAACCTTTTGGATGTCATTTTGCAGGGTCTATAGATAGTTATTTAAATTCAAGGAGCACTATTTGACAAACATTGAAAGTTATTCTTTGTACTTATTCAAACAGAAAAGTGTGGAATAGCTTCTAAAACCATTATTGAACAAGTGCCTAGGAGTGAACAGCAGCAGGAAATGAAACACCGGGAAGCTAAGGGAAGAAAGAAGAGGTTAGAAATCCCAGCCTCATCTTCTCTTCAGTATGAAGTTTATCTCACATTACATTGTAATATCAGCTTGAATGGCATGTCTATTTGTTCCACATAAAACAGGAAAAGCATTAATTCCTCATATGCAACCTGCTGTTCTTGAGAAATGTCTCATGATCACATGTTCACTTGTTACACTGGGCAGACCTTGAATAATTCATCCAGAATAAGAATTACTCAAGTATGAGAGCTCTGTAATGAGAGGGCACCTCGGTGCCAGAATTTTTCCAGCGCTCAGTGCCTTCACATTTTGCCATTGTAATTAAGTGCATCTTGTAAGTTACAAGAAAGAAAATAACAAGCAGAGCAAAACAGTGGAGACCAATCGAAGCTACATTTCTGAGGGTGGTAGGAGAAGGAAACCAGCTGCTTCTTTGGGTGATCACAGCAAAGCAGTAAAAACGGATCATGCTGCTGACACGAAGCTGAACCACAGGTTCTCTTCTGCAAATATTAAGCTCAGATGGAAAACAAAGAGGAGGAAAAAAACAACAGAAAAAAAATCTCAGCAAAACAGACCTTTGAAAGGTAAGAAAGTTTGTTTTTTTTTTGGTTTGGGTTTTTTTTTTTTTAATGCTAGCTTCTCATTTATTTTGTGACAGCTTAGTGCTTCAGATAGCAATGTGTACTATTTTAAGGGTATCATTAGTGAAGGTCATATACAGAAATTATATGAAAACACTTCAGGTTCCTCAGAAAATGAGATCTGTGGTAACCAAGTGGTAGTCTCTATAATGAGGCAAATTTAAACCAAATGTTGATAAAGTGATTCCCCCTTCTGATAAATTTTTGTGGCAGTTAATTCCCAATAAAAGAGCATTTAAATGAGGAAATGTACATGGATCAATACTTTACATTTGGGTGAAAAAGTAAAATTTTGTGGATTAAGGTATCCAGAAAAAGTTAAACAGAGATGAATATAGAGAAGCTGTATCCCTCTTTAAATTAAATCAATCCAGTATGACACTCACTGAAGGGTTCTTGTCACATTCTTTAGAATAAAAGCAGAGTCAATCTAACTGCAATTCTTGGGCGTCATTCCTTATTCAAAGACACACTTACTGAATACCAACTGCAAGGATAGAAAAATGATTAAAAGTAAAAAAAACCCTACTCATCAAAACCGTTCATCATCCGAAAAAGAACTTTAACCAAAAGAAAAGTCTTTGCAAAACTACCAGTGATACTGAAAAATCCTTCAGTAAAAGCTCATTTGAAATAATAGTTTCAGCTTAGAAACTTAGTTTAAAGAAACTGACTTCTCTTTCATTTTTTTTTTACATTCCTTGTACATGAACCCTGACTTTCATAGTGGTAATGTGGGACATTCAGGATGTCCCACTACTCACACAAAAGAATTTAACTATCTTCTTTTCACTTTTTGATATGCATCTCCTGCCCAAAGCTGGATGAAGCCACCTTGGCACTGCAAATCTAGACACAATGTCTTGAAGCTCCGAAAGAAATGCTTCCCAGCCCCTCTTTTTCTCCTCTCTGAAATTACATTGCACAATTTAGCATGTTTCCCCTCATTTTGATACCCTGCAGGAGAAAAGAAGCACTAACAGCTGGCAACCTTCACAAGCCTGGGCTGGAGCATGAAGGAAAAGGTTTCAATCATGAGGCTCAGTGCTTCCACATCAGCTTGCTTTCATATAGATTGTGGTGCTCTCAAAAGCCACTTCTTCCTCTGGAAAACCTGCATGAAACCACCTATCATCTTTAGCAGTGAATCTTCCCCTTAAGTCCAGTGGTTTGTGTGGGACTGAGATTTTTCACAACTCCCTCAGGTTTCTGCCTTTCAGTGACAACTGGCATTCCCTTTCCCTGAGAGTTCAGTAAGGGCTACCACAGAGTGGCTCTAACTACTTCTTTCAGAAGACTGCAAGCTCAGGCTGCTGTGCAGACTGGTGCAATGGACTGTTTCCATCAAAGCACTCTGGAAAGATCCAGAGATATTTCTGGTCTGTGGTATTTCCAGCTAAAGAAATCATTTTAAGCCTGATCAGGTCTTCTAGAGGCAGGTCAGCCTCTCCTGACCACACACCCCAGATGGCTGATGCTGCACCAATAAACACTCCTGCATACTCAGGTATTCTTAAAAGCTGTTATTCCTCCAGCACGTGTGTTCCTAATGCCACCACACTGTCCCTTATTGCTGCCTTGTCACGTCATTGGAGACCCCACTGCTAAATGCATTTTCACTCTTGCAAGAAGGTGCTTTGAACCCACAGGAAAGGAAAATATTACCTATCTGAGCTAAGGTGGTTTTCCCATTCTTCTGCAGTTTAGGACCCATGGAAAACATTAGGAGCTGTGGGAAGGGGAAGAAGACCAGTGCACTTGCATTTTGTACTCAGTTCAGTCTACCTTCTTGCTATCACCATGCAGACAACTGAGAAGATGACACAACAGAACAAACTGTCCCATAAAGTCCCTGTAAGTCTTAAAAGCTAGCTGCTCTCTGATGCTGCCCTCCTTGCAGCAAACTTACAGCCCATTTTGTGCTCACAAACTAGGAATTCAAATCCCTTGTATGAAACATTTAACACAAAGAATACTGTTACAGTCATTCACAATGCACAACTAAGACTGCCAGGCAGAGCAAGTCCGGTTCAACTCCCATGACTCACAATTAATCACCCATTGTGTGAGTCCCTGCCCTGGGGGAGGGACTGGGTGCTCCTTGAGGGTACATAAGTGGGGGTAAGAAGGCCTCAAGTCAACTCCTCGGATCCAGAGGAGCAGCAGGACCTCGTCAGAAGGAGACCACCACTCTCGACCAGACTACAACCACCAGTCCCAACCAGACCACAGCCATCATCTGCACCAACAGGTTCTTCACTTCCTTTTGCTTTGGACTCGGGGGAACCACGCGGGTC
>JAWWEW010000131.1:20353797-20450521 GCA_035583185.1 Anabacerthia variegaticeps | reverse complement strand
TAAAATTGTACTAATAAACTTTTATATCAATAAATGCATTTAACCTGAAATTACTCCTAGCTCTAGCGTCTATTACACTTCCTACTGTGTATAATGGAAGGACTGAGGACAATGCCAAAGAGCACCTAGCGGCAAAAGTCTGCTCAGTCTCTAGTCTCCTGGACCAGATATTTTCAGGTAAGACATTGGAGATCTCTCTGGCTCTACAACATGTACTTGCATTTAATTGCACTATTTAGAAGCACAGACCTGGAGTCTGGAAAACAACCACCATTTTGGGGAAGCATAGGTAAAATCTTGGATTTTTTTTTTTTTTAATTTGAAAAATTAGTCTTTACTGTGTTTTATTTCTCTGCGTGGTATCTTAAACTGCACTGGACTTCCTCTCCTCTTTTGAGATTAGGATGACTTTAAGGACAATCACCTGTTTTAATTAAATTTCCTGATAATATAAGATTTGATACTCATATATGTTAGAGACTAGAAAGGCAGATATTCCTAAGTATTCTGGTAGGGCTTTTTAGTTTGCAATTTAATTTTCCTGCACAATTCTTATTACTTCATTAGCATTTAATTGCATACCAATGTGTTAATGTATTGACTATCCAAGGATGATATTCTAAAAATTTGCTATTCGAGCTTGATCTGTGAATCACCTTTCTGTTCTATGTCTCCCTATGTGTGAGTATTAGAATGAAAAGCCTCTGAATCATTTCATGGTGAACTATTAAATGTCTTACAGTGAAGATGTGCTACAGATCTACTCACTGCAATAGCATGTGCCAGTCTATGCAACAGACATTTTGTTTGCTTGTTTAGTAACAAGTTCTTTAAGACAAATGATCTAAGTCTATCCCAACTGTTTTAGGAACAATTGGCACAGCATCTCCAAAAAACATGAAACAAGATCCCTCTGTTACTTCTTATCCCTCTCTCATGATTTTAGACTTGTAGTCTCTGTAGTCAAAGTCGTGCTTTAGGGCTGGAACATAGAGTGCATTTTATAAATTCCCTTTCTCATTATTTCTCTTCATGTTGTTTGGCTGGTTTTTTTTTGTTTTTTTTTTCTGTTGTGTATATCCTTTAAACAACCTTACATTCAATCCTATCATTTGCATTTGTTAATGCATCACAATGTATTTGGGTATTATTAAAGCATGTTAATACACAAAATTGATAGCTGGAAACACTTAAGCAAGAAAGTGAATACATTACCAAGTTCTGTGCCTGGAGCAAGAGTGTGCTCTCCTGTCTCCATCTATTGATCATTAGTCAGAGTCTGCATTTCCCCTCATCTGTGCGTGATACCTCCCCTGAGCAGCACAACACACTATGAGCCTGCAACTGGGCTTCAAAGTGACAGAATTTTTGGAACACTTCATCTGATTGCAAATGGAAAGTTGCAGAATTCATTGCACAGATAAACAGCAAAACAATGTAAGATGGAGATAAAGGGGATGTGAAACTGTGTAGAGAGGTGAAGGGTGGAAAAAGGAAAGGATTTGAGAGCTGAGGAAAAGCTGGAGTAGCTGTTATCCAAACAGAAGGGACAGAGGGTCAAAAAGCAGAAACATTACAAAGTAAGAGGGAGGAAACAAAGTGAAGTGAGAATTCAGAACAAGTAGAGATTGTTGGAGTTGTGTAGGAGTCTGTGTAGTCCCCAGACATGCTCCAGAGGGTGGTATTTTTAATTTTCTTGAACCTGGAAATGTTACAGAACCTTTGTAGAAAATGCATGAAGTTAATGGAGATAAAATGGAGAAAACAAGAGCTCATAGGACCAGAATAACAGATGCCTAATACCTTTCGTGTCCCCTGTAGCCAAACAAGAATGCTCCATAGGCCAGACTGCTCTTCTCTATCAGGCATTTTATAGATTTTCTTTCTTAGGATAACAAGAATGCAAAATGAGGTATCAGAGCATGGACATGTCTCTCTGCCATGGAAAGGGGCATGAGCCACAGAGGACATGGTGAGGGAGCTGTGACTTAATACTGTCTTTGCACGAGTGAGGTAAAAAAGCAGGGGGATGACAGACAAAGGCCTAATCCAAATTTCTATTTCTCCCTGAGGCAGCAATTTTTGACAGACCTTTTCCACTGACATTTTTTAAAAAGGGATATGGAACTAGATTTGGGCACAAAAGAAAATGTGTGGTTGTTAAACTGCACAAATTCTTTTGTCATCCTCCCATAAGAAAACGGCTACAAGAAGTGACCTGAAGAAGTAAAGGAATTACTTCCAGTAGGACATCTTACTCATCCCAAGCTTTGCTTCCCTCTAAGTTGCACAAACATTGCCCATATCTGGTGACCAGACTAGGCAAGCATATGCTTGGGAGTTTGTAACATCCATCAGGAGTCTCTCTTGTTTAAGAAAGAACACTACTTCAAAAATCCAAAGAAGGGTATATCCCTCCACAAGCTGCTTCACGTAAGAGGAGATTCACTGCTCTGGTAGCATCTCAGCACAGCATGCTCATCCCTCTGCAGTTTTCGGTCTGTTGGCCATAGTCTTTTTTTGCCAAGGCAATGTCATAGATGGAGAAGCCTAGGAAGTTAGCATGTACAATTTTAGCAACAGCATTGGAAGTAGATTTATCCGTTGGAAAACATGGCAAACTTATATTATCTAGCAAAAGTTTCCTTGGATTGCCTTTTTATTATATGTATATATATCCAACATGTTTTGCTGTAAGATGCCACATGAGGACCCACATGACTTTAGCATCAGTGCCCAAATGACAACTGACACCTTACAAAACTGACCCCTCACTATCTTTCTGCCCCAGAGAATCTTGCATCTCCCAAAACCTTCCTAGTCCCTGCAGCTGATAGTCAGAAGGGGATACTTAATTTGGTTTTGGTTTAAATTGAGAGAGCAACATGCAGCAGAAATTCCATTTTGCTACCAATATATCCATAAAGACATTTCCAGTTTTGTACTCTACTAAATCCTGTGTTTTACTCATGAGATGGTTTGCAACAGCACCCATGGGAGCTGTTTCTCTTTCAAACCTCTCCTGTGCTAATGCATAATAAATGCACTCATCACCTAGAAAATAGTCATAAACCTTTTTTTTTATATAGAATATAACAATAGCACAAACTAAGCTGCTCATTTGTAGAGGTAGGTTCAGCATCCTTTTCTGTTTATACAATCCTGTCTAACAGATGCCTCCCTAACACGGAGTGTGACCTGCTGAGAAACATTCAGCAACAAGTAATACTAGCAAAAAAATTTCCTTTAAGCATTATCCTGACATGCTCATGCTCAACTTTTACAACTACTGACTGAAAATGCGCTATTTTTCTTCAATTATTTCCTAATTCTCAGTTTTCTAACTCCCTGTCACCTTCCAACATTTTTCCATCCCCTAAAAATTCGGGCATCAGGACAGACCTCAGAATTTCTACAATTAATCACTTTCCAGTGCAAATGAAAACAGCATCCATGCTGTTTAGCTATTCAGAAATGTAAAGTCTCTCATATACAATCCTTAGGATTGTGGCATTCAGATGTGATAGGGCCATGGAAATGAAATGCATAATGGTCTAGCAGCAATTCCCAAAGCGCTCAGTGCCAGAAAAAGGCACAAAGAAGATGTAAGGGGGTTAAACTACGCATTGCCAACTACAATGTCCTCATGGCACGTAGCCACAAGCAGTTACTCCATATGTTGTGGTCAAGGTACACTCACCATCACCGCATAGCATTGTGTTCCTACCTATCAGAGATAGGCAAAGTTCTCCAGAAATGAAAAAAAAAAAAAAAAAAAAAAAGAGAGAAAAAGAAAAAGGAATTAGGAAAAAAAAGGAAACTCCTATTTGTTATCTCTACAGTTAGGGACTGAGGGTTATTTAGTACAAAACTAGTTCTAGTTTTTGCATGTGCACAAGGATTATCTCACACCAAACACCTGGCAATGCACCATGTGCCTTATAGTGGCAGCTACCCACACACAGAGCTGGTCTCCTATCATCAGGACAGACATGCACTCCAGATGTTTCTCTGGTGACTCCATCCTAATTAGTCCAGTTCTACAGAAGAGAAACATCAATTGAAATCTCCACTTAAAAAGGACTCAGTTTTCCTCTCTGGACTGTTTTGCCCTATAAAAAGATGACTACAGGATTAGACAGAGGTTAGGGTGTGAAGTACTTAGCTTTGTATCTCGCCATCAGGATGAAAGATTGGGACCCCCTGGGTGCGGACCACCCCCCCATCTCATGCTTACTCCTCAAAGGGCTGTCGGCTATCCTTTCTACAGCTGAAAAGTCTGGACTCAGCCCTCTGCAAAATGCAATTCTACACGATTGAAACAAAATTAATTCCTCAGAGTATATTTTGCTATTTCTTATTTTTACTGCCATTTCTAGTCATGGAATATGATCTTTTTTTTGGTAGGTACTGTACAAAATAATCCACCAAGAAAAAGAAGTACCCAGCTTAGGCATTTCTGACCACTCTCTAGAAAAGCAAATTATCTGTCTACAATAGCTAGGAAAGAAACTTGGGCATCTAAATTAGGCACCTCAAGTTACATATGATGGGGGCCATTGACGGATCTAGGTGAAGAAAGGTTTTAAGAAAGAGTTATCTTTGCACAGAAAAAAGAATGTATCTGTGGGGAGAGCCCTAAACAACCAAGCTTTCAGGCAAACAAACATCTGAAAAAAAGGAGAAAACTTCAAGACTAGAAAACTGTCTCTGAGATTAATCCAATTATATTAATCAGCCAGAGAATTCAAAAGAAATAGGTAGTTAGAACCACTGACGTGGAGAAATTGGAGGATAATAAAGACCAATTGCTCAATAAAATCTTATTTTCCCCCTATCTTTTTATATAGTATCAGACTGTTATGAACTTTAGTTCCCATGCTCATCTTTTGAAGTTAGGCTTTAGCTGTCCTTTGAGGATGAAGGCTGAAAAGTCAGACACAGAGAGGTTGTTTTTTGAGAAATACTCTTCATCTGATAAGGGTGGTGTTTATTAATTTAGTTAATTGTGGGGTTTAGTAGTTCTTAGGTTTCTCTCACATCACATCTATGCTAGTATTTAGATGACTATGGTGTGAGTTCCTCTATCGCCTTTGATTTGACAGTTATAAAATAAACCAAAGGAAGGGAAAGAGGATAAAGAAACAACAAAACAGCACTGCTCACCTGATGGGTAGTGATCATATTACACCAGAGAGCTAGTTGTCAAGGTTTTTGTTACTGTAATAACAAAGGGGAGTGTTAAGAAGTTTGAAGAAAAGACAAGACTACTGTCTTGAGGGAAAATATACCTTACAGAAGAGTCCTTGGAGAACGCATAAAGATGCTTGCTTGAAAAAGGAGTTGCACTGGAAGCCCACACAAGTGATATTCAGTTCAGAAATGAGAAAGCTACAGGAAGAGTCAGAATCCACCATGAAAATCCTTGAGGGTCAAGACAACTTTTTTTTTTTTTTAATTATTATTTTTAACACAGGAGTCTTTTCAATGGAACTAAATTCAGAAAGAGTGCTTTATAGAGGCACCAGAAAATAACTCTACTGACCCAATGGACTGGAGGTTGTACAGATAAGTAGTAGATATGTTATGAAAACTAAATTGGCAAAATTGAAATAGACACACCAGCAACAGAAAGCAACCAGAAGGAAAATTAAGATGAAGTCAGCTACTGTAGGTTTTAGGTTGAACTAAGTTAGTGATCAGACATGAACAGACAGTAGAGCAAAACACACAAAATTTTATTTCAGATGAAAGAAGCTCAGTTCAGTTTAGGAGAAGGAAAACTGCAAGTTGTCTCTGTGAAGCCATTTTGTTTTGATTTAAGAGTAGTCAGGGATAAGCTACAGATAGAAATGACCATGGTCTTGGATGTAGGGTGGCCCACAAAAATTTCAAAACAGGTCTGGAAAATTCTCCAAAAGAATAGAGAGATAAGAGAGAGAGCAGGCAAAGACAGTCATGGAAGATAGAATGGCACAGCCCCACAGCAGGACATCAGTCAGTGGCATCTGAGGTTGTTACAGTGACTGGCATGCAGACTGACCTTTGAACAGAAGTCATGAGTAACTTGGATGGCATTTCAGTGAGAGCAAAACAGGTGAGGTACTTTTGGGAGCATGTAAGATGAAACAGGAGAAGATGAACTCAGATAAACTTGTCAGAAAACTTTGGAGACAAAGGAAACACAGCCATAGTTGGCTTGCTTAGCCACTGGCTGAACACATGTCCATGTAGATTCACTTCGGATATGTAGGCTGACTCAAATTTTGACTTACATATTCATTTGAATAAAGCCCAGCTCTGCAGAAAATAAGTTGTACAGGTGGTTTACTCAAGATAAAACCTGTGAAAACTCTCTCAAAAGTCAAAGTTAGATCAGACTTTAATATATTCTCAGGAGTGTTGGTGAGGGAGAGCAAATCTGTTTTTAAACCTACCTTGAATTCTGAGAAAATGAGGCAGCAGGAAAAAAGTTTTACATTTCATTTTTAAAGCTATACACAGAATCTTCTTCACGCTCTGGTAACTGTCACAGACCAGTTATTACACTTCCAAAACACACTGACCTCCTCAGCTAACCCAGATAACTATTAGCCTTTTGATAATGCCTGCAAGTAACACCACACTGAGTTTGTAGTGCATTCTGGTCAGGATTCTAATTTTTTAACACTGCCATAAGTTTTTTCAAGCCCCATATATGGAACAGAAGATACATAGGGTTACTGGAAAGAAAAATAAATAGCCAGACTACACATGATAATACAAAGTGAGAGCAGTAGGTGCGCCTGGTACCCCTAGGCACCTGTCAGCTCCTAATCATGGACTGTGAAGGAGGCAGTAACTGCAGAACAGATGAATTGCACCTTCAGCTGCGGGACTGAACACATCAATGTCTTAAGGGTGGTTGTGAACCTTATTACTTGTAGAGCCAACACAAAACATCTCAGCTGCCCAAGAAGCATCACTTCCAGAGGCAGAGGGGAACAGGAAACCAGTGCCTACGTTGATAATTAGCTAGCTAACCAACAGCTTCATAGCATAGCTGATCCTTTTGTTGTGAATTAAGTTACACTGGAGTACTGTCCCAGCATTTTTATATGCTCTTCCTTTTTTTGCTCCCCATCCCTTTCTTAGCCCCTATCAAATTGCTGAATCATGGTACAGATCCAATATCCCAAAACACTGTCTTGGTTCTCTTTCGTTTTCAGCGTCTTTTCATTGGGCTACTCCATGGTCAGAAATGTGCACAACAAACATGTATAGACTTCCATATGTTAACAAGATTTTTTGTGGTGCCACCAGTGTATCTGCCACAAGAATGGCAATTCCGATGGCAATTTTGTGAGTGTATCAGGATAATTACTTAATTTAGGAGGTCTGTTTGACCCACCAAAATAAATATTCATGCTGTCGCTACTGTTGTAAACAAATTAAGAATATCCATGTTTAGTTATGAATGATTTGTTCTACCACATAATCATAAATTGTTATTAACCCTTTCTTCCCCATACAAATAACCTTAGCAAAGCTTTGCTATGGTCTATTCATAAGTAGTTTAAACAATATATTTACTATTACAGTATTTTCAGGAGGGTAGAAGTGCCATCCCCAATGTCCAGGGAAAACAAATGGGCTCAGCAGTTGCTAGCATGCTTCCACTGGCTGTGCAAGTAGGATCACAAAAAAATCCAAATCTCAAGACCAAATTCCTTTTGATACTGTGTGCAAGTTGAAAAGAAATACTATGAGCCTACAAGGAGCTTCTCTTAATGCACCATCCATAGGCATTATTTCACCTGACAGTCATTCACAAGTTTTCTACCAGCTAAATATTTTGCAGATGGGGTTAAATAGGCAGAGGTTTCAAACGCATTTGGATTCTGCCTGGGAAAGGAATTTTCCACTCTGTACTACTGAGAAAAATGGAGACGCTGTAGGCTATGGTATCATGTTCAGAGGAACAAGGTGGGTAGGACAGGGCATTAGGCACTATTATACTCCAGGGAGGAAAGAGCAGGCAGGGGCACAATAGAAGTGCTTCATTATATTTTAAATGGGAATAGTTCCAAGGATAGGAAAGCCTGTGGTGCTTGTAAAGGATTAAACAGGGTAATGTGCTTTTTAAGAAGACATAAAGAGGTATGTAATGGGATATGTTTAAGCCTAAATGATTTTTCTTGGAGTCGTCAATGAATGTTTAAGCAGGCGTGACTTAGGCCTCTGAAAATCCTCTCTGAATAAATAACTTCCGCAAAAATAGAGTTTCCTTTGACAGAATGAGATGCATATTTCATAACCTATGCAAAAAAGGAAAATCGATTTGAGACACACCTAGGAATAATAGAGAAAAAGAGAAGATAAAAGTGAATATTCTCCAGAATGATCCAAGCTTATATAAAAATACAGCTACCTCCCCATTCATTTTGATTTGATAGCGAAGGAAGACAGAAATCTGAATGTTTCCCTACCTTAAGTTCAGACCTTCAACTGCTTTTTGCAGAAAGGAAGAGACAACAAGTGGAAGAAAATATCTAAAGTGCATGTGCATTTCAGGCTGCCTCATTTGTGGTACCTAAAACTGTTCTCTCTTCAGGGTAGATCTACACAGCTGCTCTCTAACTGGATCTGATGGTACATATAGCTGTTCACTGTGGATGGAACAGGAGCACACACAGTGATACATGTGCACCTGACTTATGAGAAGAACAGGACCAATAAATATCAAAACCTGAAAACTTACAATGGCATGATCTTCCCATCTTATTTCTCTTGCCTGCCCTGCCCTCCTGCCAGGAAAAGCATGTCAAAACGGTAGATTGCCTGATGCAAAGTGGGACTGTGCAATCATTGTCATTTGGCTGTATTGTATTTTCACTCACATGGGTGCCATTCCCCATGAAGACACTGGTGCAGCAAGCATGCAGTCCTGCTGAGTGAGAGGGGTGATGCGTTGAGTAAATCAGTGGTTGATCCCTCTCCCCTTCCCCCTGTTTATAGATACATTAGTATTAGAATGCTACTTTTCTCAAAATAAAATAATGCTAGCTCCACCAGAATTGTCAGAAGAAAAGCAAGACAAAACTAAAGAACTTCTATGCTTTAACAGAAACTTTTGGGGAAGGCTCTGCTCTGAAAGCTGCTTGTAAACCACATTTAACCTCTGAGGTGGTACAGCAGGGAGTGTTGTTAAAGATGAGCATGCCCACTGCACTCATAGCATCCTTCCTGTACACCTCTCTCCCGTGGTGGTCCCTCCTATCCTATCACAGTACATTCACGGCCCTTAGTCAGCTGGGTGGAAGTCCCTTTCCCTGTGCCCATTTGGAAGCACTCAGTAAATCTCTGCTCTCTCACTTGGCACTCCAGGAACGTGTGCCAAGGTAATGGCATTGCAGTGCTTGGACAAGCTGCTGTTCAGTCATGCTTTAGGAATGGTAAAAACAAATTGAAACAAAGAGGAAGACCTGTTGGTTTACTTGTCCAGGGTTATATTCAGGTTAATAACTCTGATGTGGCCAGCTAAATTCATTAATGACCCTAAAGAACATTATGAAGCATAGAAATAGGCCTAGGGGAACCATGAATTCTTTCCTTTGAAATGTTTTCATTTTCTGAAGTGTGTCACAAAGATTATAATCTCTGCTTCTTATCTGTTACCTTTTAAAATACTAGTTTTCCTTGGCTAAGATTAGCTTTTAACATCACTTTCTTCATCCAGCTTTCTTCCTGAGCAGGCCAAATAGAATCTCCCCAAAGCTTCTGTGTGAACAGCAGCTGGCAAATAATCTTTTTCTGTGGCATTTCTTCCTGAAAATTGAAAGACAGGAAAAAACTGCACAGGAATGTAAATGTGTATGTTTGTTAGAACCAGGCCTAAGACATCTGAGTTTTTTTTAAAACTGCAGGGTGGTTGGCTTGTTCGCGTGGCACAACTTAGTTTTTCCACATCACCATTTGCAAGTGCTTATTCCTGGGAAGCAGAAGCATGGGAAATTAAAGAACTTAGATATTTCTGGATTTGTAGGTTTTAGGACAGCAAATACCATGTTTCCACGAACAAGAAATCAAAGACTGCAATCTGGAATTACCTGCCAGTGTGATACACCATTTGTTTGGTTTTCTTTTGCTATAAGACTTTAGTCAGCACAGCTGTGTTTGATGTACTCTGGTTTTTGATTCTTCTGAAACCCTTTGTATAACTTGGGAAGTCAAACCAGAAGGATATATATATATATATAAAAAGAAACCCCTAGCTTTATCAGCCCCTTAGAAACTGAGCTAAAATATGTTTTCTCAAAAAAAGCAATTTCCTCTTTAGCCGATAAATCTTCAGACCTTTTTTCCTTGCTCTTTCAGCTTACAACTTTATCTAAAGGGGTTTCAAAACTGCAGTTCCCCAGGCCCTCTCTTGACTCTTATTTTATGCTATTTAGTCCTTCAGAGAAGAAAATACAATCTCGGTTATCCACAGGTTGGATTGGTGATTTTAAAGCTCCAAAGAATCTTTGTTATTTTGTAGTTCTTTTATTATCAACAGACCACCAGTGATTTCATCATTTAACATACTCTTTTCTCTTGTATCCAGTGTGAAAACAACAAAAAATACAAGTTTTCCTGGCAAATGGATTTTGGAGGAGACAAAGAGTTTGTCTGGATTTTTAGAAGTCTCCAAATCAAGCTTATAACAAGTAAGCACACAATTCATGGATATTTTCTCTAATTAGTCTTTACATTTTGAAGTTTAAAATAAAGTCAACAAAATATGATATTTCCTTGATTTGATTTAGAAGTCTGAGTGTAAAGACACAATTAGAGGGAGAAAGTTTGTACACAATCACTCGTTAACACATATTCCCTCTTATACTGAATCCTCTCATGGACTAGTGTTTTTATAAAAGCTGTAGCTGTCAACCAGAACTTGGGAAGGAACTACGAATTCACCAATGTGCCTACAAAAATTCACTCCTGCTCTCAAAGTATTTTCCCACTGCTAAACCCACTAGAGAAAGTGGTTATGAGACTCCTCTTTAAAGCCAGATCATCCTTTTCTGCCTTGCTCTCTCAAAACAACCACGACTCGGAACTGAAAGCCAAGATTTCAGTGTCAAGACTCTTCAAAAATAAAATAATCAATGTCTTATATTAAAAATTCTTGAAGCATTGTGCAGTACATTGTTGTGTCCTAAGTTCCAGTGATCCTATTCCCACCTTGCATCCTGACAAATGCATTCATCTCCTATAAATGCACCTGTATGTCCTTTTTGGGCAAACAGTCTAGATACTTACAGTTTAAAAAGGTGTTGAAAACAAGCTACACAGCTGAGGAGTCACAATATTCTGTGCTGATGCACAGGGCTTGCAGAAATTGGTACCAGGCATGAACATTATCTGGGTGCAAATGCATCCCTTATAGTTAAAAGCAACAACTAAGCAAACGTGGTGTTACACAGAGCATATCCAATGGGAATCAGTAAGCAAGCATACCAGTACCTTTTGAATGCCTGCGGTCGACTCCACGACGTTGTTCTCTGAGCCGTTACTTCTGTTAATCATCCTCCACATCTGGGAATACATGCTGTCCCTCTCAAAAGGATTCATCCCTTTCACTCGGACATGCTCATAGACCGCAGAGTCCAAGACAGTGCCATAAGGAATATCCGTCTGCCTTGAGAGATCCTGGAGAGACCTTAATGGTTGGTGAAGAAAAAAAGACACAGGAGACTTGAAGCCATATTTTCAAGAGGAAGGAGCTGCAGGCAAGCAAAGGGCAACACATAGGAAGACAGCTGTCAAGAGACCTTCTTTTGTTGTTTTGGGTTTTTTTTCCTTTTCTTTTTTACTTAAAAGGTAAAGTGAGACAAGTGAGACTGATTTTTTTTTTTTTTAATTATTATTATTTAAGACACAAAGAGGAATATGAAGGGAAAGGAAGGGGTGGAAAAAGTGAGAATGGAAGAAAAGAGAAAAAGCTCCTTTAGGCAGGGCAAAGGAGAGAAAGGGAGCATGGCAGTCCCTCCAGCCATACCCAGGAAGCTCAGCAGAAGGTGGGTAGCAGCCTACAAGAGCACAGTGCAAACACACACTCTGCTGCTGGGCAGCCGGAGTGTTAGCACTAGAACTCACCAAATCTAGCCCAAAGCATGAGGGCTGAGTACCTCTATGTGCTACACAGTGGGTTACACAGTGAAGGGCAGTTTTGTGGTGGTAATCCTGCACTGAACAGTGCATCCTTTACATAGGTCAAATCCTATATTATTTTCAGCAATAAGATTTCTGTTGCAGTTTCATGAACTGCTTTTTCATCACACTTTGTGTAGTTCAGTCTAAAAAATTTGTTTTACTTTACATGTTTTACCCTTCTTTATAAACAAGAAAAATAATACAGTTTAGAAGTCTCTAGAGCATCCCAACTGCAGTTTTTTTCAACTCTGCTTTGGACTAAAAAGATGTATATTAGAACCCTTTAAAGTCTCCTTACCTCTTGACCTTTATTTTCCTGTCCTGTAGAACTGTCCTCCTGTACCTTTGATTCTTTAATGGCATTCATTAAAGTTTCAAAATAACTACTGCCTATGTCTCCTGCCTAAAACCCATTACAGCTTTCCCAGCACAAACTAACTGTGTATAAACTGCACAAATCTAGGAGATGACACATAAGGAAAAATCAAGGCACTGAATACTGTCTTAAAGAAAGCAATAGTGCATTGTAAAAGCTCATTGCAGACACAGAAATTGCAAAAACAAATGTAGGAAACATCAAATTCCAGACTGTGTTCTTGAAACATGTAAATATGGAGGCTAGTGAAAATGGCATTAAAGGTGGGGAAAAAGAGGAATTCTTAGGTGTTCTGGGAATGGCACTGAAGTAAACAATAATCAAATCTCAAAAGATATGTATGCCTCTGAACAAACAGAAAGCAGGAAAAGGAGAAATCAATCAAGCTTAATGGCAAGGGTTTAGAGGTTAGTTAAGTAAAAAAGAAATCCTTTTAAATTCAGATATATGGGCTTAGAAAAATATTGAACGAGAGCTATATTCTAATCAGATAATCAGAATTATAAGGAAGGGATAAATTTAATTTTGGAGAGTAAATAACTAATGGTATTACAACTCCCAAAATTCTCTCCTCTTTCTCCAACAAGATCCCTCTTCAACAGGCATCCTGCAAAGAATCAGTACACATATGGAATCATTAAAAATGAGATGCCAGATGTAACATTTCCTGAAATCAAGTGTATTGGTTTTCTGCTAGAGGACCAAGACATGCCTTTTTCCTGGAAGAAAAATATGAGACCATAAGGCATCAGGAAAATAAATACCATGGTTACTTTCTAATTGAAAAGTAAAAAATAAATTATCAAGTCCAGATAAACACCTGTGAATTCTGAAACACTAAATATAAAATGGCTGAACTGTTAGTAAAAATGGGAAACCTTGCTACAGCTGTGAGTGAAACCAGTATATATTTCAAAAGTGGCAGTCAAGGGAATTGTGAAAGTAAACTACTTATGTGATATATTTAAATTTAATAAATATACTGAAATAAGGATTGATACAATTTTAAAGATCAGTCCTGAAGTTTAGACACAGCCACCAGGTAGGTTTCTCCAGGGAAGCCAATTCAATCATCTATTACACTTTGAAATTACTAAAAAACTCCAAGAATTTCAAACAGACCTTCATCTCATCAAACAATATACAGATGGTGGAAGTATGGACAGTCTTCAAAGGAGGAATTTAGAAACACTTCCTGGCAACTCTGGATGGCATTAGAAATACTCAGCCAGAGTGAATGCTCTTGAGAGATTTCAAGGGTAACAAGAACAGCTTTCGCAGAACTAAAAGCCTGAACAAGAAAAGTGTGAACCTGTCGACGGGAACAGCAGACACAGCTAAAGCTGAGGTGCTCTATGCCTGCATTGCCTCACTCTTCTTTGGCAAGGTCTCTGTGACTCGAAGTAGGGTTCAAGGAGGCAACAAACAACGAGCAGGAGGTGGTCAGGTAAATCCCAAGCAGAAAAAGCAGGGATTGAATGAGATCAGTAGACCCACAGTAGACCCTGCCCGGGACCTGGCAGGCTGCAGCAAAGTGTGCTGAGAGAGCTGGCCAATGTTCTTGCAGGGCCACCTGCTTTAATTTTTGAAGGTGAAGGAGACCCCTGGCCATTAGGGACAGAAAATGTTCAGATTATATTAAAAATGATAAAAGAAATGATTAATGGAATTACGACTGGTCATCCAACATCATGCAGTGAGTCCTCTCAGGCTGTATTTTAGAGCACATGAAGGAGAAGCAGCTGCCTGGTCTACATGGATTTACCAAATAAGTAATTCCCGACTGATTTAGTTGCTTTCTACAGGAAAATTACTTTGTGGACAAAACTAGAGAAATAGATATAGTTTACCTTAACTTTAGCAGGGCATTCAGTATGTCTCCCACAATATTCTTGTATCTAAATTAGGCCACTGGTACGGCTATGTGGGAAACCAGATGGATAAATTCCTGATTGGACAGCCATGCTCATAGGGTAGCTCACCTAGAGGCTGCTAGCAGGTACCACAGAGGTCTAGCCTGGGACATGTCTCTACCAATAACCTGGAGGAGATAAGTAAGGACCCTCTTGTCAAAAGTTTGCAGATGGCACGACATTGAGGGACCAGCTGGCTGCTCAAGAACAGGCTGCTGTTCAGATGGACCTAGAAAGGCTGGAGGAATGGGCTGTGAAATTCATTAAGGACAAATGCAAAGTCCTGCATCTGGGGATGAAAAGCTCCCTGCAACAATACAGGTTGGGGCACAGCTCTGCAGAAAAGCACCCCTGTAGGCAGTGATGGGCCTTCGTGAGAGCTTGTTTCTATTTTACCATTAGGCAAAGTGCTGTTTAGAAGTAGGTGTATTACTGTTGTGTTGATGGTCTACCTGTCAAAAGCATCAGTGATGAAAGGCACTAGCTAAATACAACATGCCATATTCATCCATTCTGTGTTACTGCTGCTGCCAATATACTCCTCTATTTGGCAGTGCTCAGCAGTACAATGAACAATGTGCATAGGATGCACATTGTAATGTCCTGTGATTGTTGTGTTGTCATACTAGAAAAGTACACAAAAAGTATTTACTGAGTCTCCAATGTCTAGCGACAACACCTAGCAAAACTGCAATCATTACTTTACAAGCCTCTGTATAGCCATACAATTTGTAGTGTAACAAGCTACAAAGAATTGTTTTGGTATTTTATTGCTACGTGGTATATAATTGATATGTGTAGCTGCTGCCACAAATCAGTATGATTACAAACAGCACGAAAGAAAACCAGCTTCTCCGTATATCTTATGGCTATAAAAGCAACTTTGCTATTTTCAGAAAGGCAAAGCAGCACAAGACATGAGCTGTCAGTCTTGAAGTCTACTAAAGCCAGGTATGAGAAACGTATTTCAAGCAGGCTGAGAAGGAGGCAAAAGTGCTATCACACACAAAGGCACCACCAGCAGGGAAATAACAAGGAGAATTGTGTCATGCCTTTAGGAAGGCATGTTGGAGTTGCCAAGTCTGGCATTAACTACAGTCTGCAGTTCCTCACTGTTAGATGTGCTATCCTAAAACACTGGATGCCTCTCAGCTGCCCTACTCTGCGTCTTCTCACAGTTGCAGGTGATGCTCCATGCTGAGAAAATGATGGCAGGAGGACAAAAACAAGACAAGTATACGGATGTGCTAAACACTGTTGTTGGCAGTAAACCCCAAGTTTTGGTTCACCTGACCATACACTGAGGAGAAAGAAGCTTTCAGAACCTTTGAGATGTATATGTGTATTCTGCTGCATAGGCAAGCTGCAAAACCAGTAAAAATCTATCATATCAGTGGCTCCCTCCCCTCACACAAACATGTAAAATGGGATCATAATATATCAGAAGCTGTGTTTTTTATAACCTGCAACTCTGCAGATTACTGGTGTGACATTCAGAACCTAGAAGCTATGGTACAGCAAAACAAAGAGAAATGACAAACTGACAGAACTAATAGGATTATGAAACCATTGAGGTTCCTTTGCAGAAGAAAGAACTTTTACAACTACTTTGCCTCCAGCCTTGTTTATAGATTACACATTGTTTGGTGTACCTCTATTCTTGTATTAAAAAATTCATTCTCTTTTCAGACAAATACATTTAGTGGATATATAAATTCTCAGCCTCACTATGTCACCCAGTCTCACCACACACCAGATCTTGTCAAGCTGATTATTTCCTACAGTGTATCCTTTGATGCCCACATTCTGATACCATTACCCACACCAGAATTTAATTTTGTGATAGTTCTCAGTTGAGCTATCTGCAAAGCAAAGCATACATCTAGCATGAGTAAGCGAATTTTAATCCCACATTTTAAAACTTCTCTCTCCTTGAATTTCTAATTTTGAACCAATGAGGTGGCAGACAGTGATCTCTGTGGTGACCAGTGACAGAACCTCTGGGAATGGCCTGAAGTTTTGTTAGGGGAGGTTTAAGTTGGACACTAGCAAAAGGATCTTCCCCCAGAGGGTGGGTGGGCACAGGAACAGGCTTCCCAGGGCAGTGGTCACAGCATCAAGCCTGACAGAGTTCAACAAGTGTTTGGACAATACTCTCAGGCACAAGGTGTGACTCTCAGGGATGGTCCTGTGCAGGGCTAAGGGTTGGACTTGATGATCCTTGTGGGTCCCTTCCAAGTCAGCATATTCTGTGATTCTGTGAATGATGAAAATTGTTTAAAAATATAAAAAAGCAGATACATTTGAAAAAATAGTTATAAAATAAGATCACGTTAACTGAGTTTGTATAAAGACAAATCCTGCTTCTAGGGAAGTGACCATTCAGTCAGGTCATGGTTCAGCTTATTTTTGGCTATCACTCATGCAGCATTGTGGAGAAAAATGTTATGTGTTTTCTTTATCCTAAGTTTTTTTCTCATTGCAATTACTGGGATAACACCAGTACCCAATATCAATATTATCACAAATTACTTAGGCTAATAGGGCTATTCTAAGGATGAATTGAGTCATTTGAGGATGAATTTTAACAGATACATGTATTTGCCAGCATTTGTTAATCTTGTTTAGTATTCTGCACCTTAATTAGACAGCAGTTGTCAGGTCACTTTCATTTTATGGCTTAGTAAAAATTAATTACTTTGTCATTTAAAAAATTACCTATGCTTCCAGCTAGAAGAAAAACAGTAGAATTTGGATATATTTCTTTCTCCAAAGCATACCCTCTTCTATAAATTCAAATCCTAAACTGACAACTGGTAACATGTCCATGTGTGTCAGCCAAAAGTCTTTAAAAAGTACACAGAAAATGTTGAAAAGCAAAAGGTCAGCTCCATAAAGAAATAACCAAATTTCTTTTTAGGTGATTAAATACCAATGAGGTCAGATACTTGGGCATCAACATATCTTTGTAAATCTGGGTTATAGATCAATCTAGGCTAGCTCTGTTAGACTTCACTGTTGCATAGAGCTGTCTCTAAGAAGTAATCACTAAATTTTAGGCAATAAATAACTGATGCCATGGCTTACACTGAAGTATTTATTTATGACTAATTCAGATAAAGTTTTCCAGGTTTTTTTTTTTGTTTGTTTGTTTGCTTGTTTTGTTGGTTGGTTGGTTTTTTTCCCTAGAATAGTAAGGATTAATTCATGTGTAGATGTAGGCTTAGGAATAGGGAACATTAATCTAAGAAATTTAACTGCTGGCAGGGACAGCTGAGGCAGAAAGTAGTAATACTGCTTGCTAGTCAGTTTGGAGATCTGGGTGAAGCATGTTAAAGGAAAGATTAAAGAACATTCTGTTTTTCAGCATCAGAAAATATCTAATTACTGCATTCTTGTGTAACCCCCTTGCAAAAATCCTATAGTCTGTTGCACTGAGCTATTTAAAGCCTTGGGGACCTCTCAGCTTCAAGGGAATCATGGTTTAGCAAAATATTGTGAGAAGAATGACTAGGCAAGAAAGACATGCTTTACCACTATGCCTCCATTATTCAGAGGCAGAGGTCTCATCTATCAAATAAGACATACTAGATATAACATGGCGAGAATAATGTGAACTTATTTTATAGAAGACACAAGACAGACTCTCTGTAAAGTGTACAATATAAAGTCTTAAGCCTTCACACTTTTAGAAGTGGATTAAACTTGAAATCGCCTAACACTGGCCTTTCATATGACAAATCCTTTGACTTCTCTGTCCATCCTACTCCTCCAACCTTCCTGTAAAATGTCAGTGCCCATGAGAAGGTAGCGACACTCTCCTCTAACCCAGAAAAAACCAGTGCAGTAGTTTCAGTAAAATCAGTCTCTGCCAATGGACTCTAATTCTGTCCTAAAGGAATCATAAACCACGATAATGTCAATATTGGCTCACTGATGAAAAGCACAGCACCAGTACCTATGAGACATAGCTCAGGACCTCCAAATTTATTTGGCATTTACCAAGGAAAGCCACTCTTAATTACTATTAATTCATGTTGCATTTGAGGCAGTGATTTTAAGATTTAAGGGGCACAGAAATTATGTGTTGCTTTGCTGCCACAATGTTTTGGCATTTGAAATGCTAACTGTCTTGATTTAAATGTCATTTGCAATGTGGGTCAAGTGTGGAAAAAAAAAGACGCAGCCAGGAACTACATTATAACCTGAGTGCCTCTACGCTTGATATTGTGTGTTGGCAGAAAATGAAAAGCTGAGCTCCCAAAGGTATTAAGAGAAGCTGTTTGTCTGGAAAAGGAGATTAACGTCCACTCTTTCTTTTTCTAGTTCCTCTAAATTAATTTAAAAACTGTAACAATTTGATTCAAATTGAACATTGAAGCAGAGCGCGAATGCTATCAAGTGAGATTATACAGCAAAGATCTACTTCAAGACTCTCTAGGGAAAGGGAACATTTAACTAGTCCTCCCTAGTGCACTGACTAACAAAATTTTGCATGCTTTGCTTCTCAAAAATAGAGTTCTGGATACCATGAGGCACTGACAGAAATGTGGGCCAGCCTTCATACCAGACAAGAAAGGGAAGCTGCAAGAGTTCTGAGCACAAACTGGCTTCATATCCAAAAGCTGAAATGCAGTAAAAACAGAAATTAAATGTGCTGTGGACTGTTTGAATCCTCCTATCTTTTGTAAAAGATATCACAAGGACCATACCTTCAACAACACACTGTAGTATCTGATGCTAACTGGAAATCTGAAATGAAAAACTATTAACTGCTTGTTATATCTGTGCAAACCTACTGACTTCAATTTCTTTCATTTTTCTGACTTCTCTGAAGCTGGCTGGATAGTACTACAACCAGAATCTGGATTACTTTCTCTAAATGCTTATACTCATTTCCATTCTGGCCTTCAAGCCTTCCTGAGGTACAATTTGAACTGTTTAAAAAAAAAAAAAAAAGGAGGATCAGCTTTTTTCTTTATTGCTTATTCATGTTTTCCACTTTGCAGTAATTCAGTATGGTAAACAAACAGCCTCTTTCTTATGTGCTGGTCTAAGTTCCAATTTTGGCAGTTTTGTAAAACTGAAGTTTTACACTCCCACCGTAGTTAGGATAACTTCATTCCCTAATGGATACTTAACACATCTAATTACTCTATTTTTGAGCTGAAAGCACTGTTGAAAAATGTCCCCGTTCTTTCATTCCATAAGCTTTCCAGCTGCAACATTTTCTACTGAATAAAACATTTTCAGTGACTTTGTCCATAAATAATACAGCACAAAGACCAATGTAGTCCCAACTCTACAAAATAACCTCAGATTTCCACAGGGTGTTTTCCAGTGACATCATAATAAACTGCAAGAAAAAGCTGAAGATGTATTAAATTATGATTGGGCATATTTTATTCTTTTTTTAGACATGATAAGAAAACGCAGACATTTTTCACAGTAATTTGAACATTTTTCTGGACTACTTCAAAACTAGAAGGGACATGATTTCAAAGCAGGATGCAGAGGCATCTTTCGTTCTTATAAGGACAAACTGAATGACTGAATATATCACTATTATTTATTTTGCATGTAAAAATTCCCATGTTGTTTCTTCACAGTCCTTAGTCAAATGTAATGCTTTTTAAACTTAAAAGTAAGTAAATTAACTTCCTTCAAAGCTTCACACTCGACATTGACAAACATTGACCCAAAATGTCATTTTACACCCTTATAAACTCTGCAGGGATTATAATTGAGACTACATAGTCAAACAGTTCAGTTGTGTCAAAATAGCCATGCAGTATTCCATGATCTGAAAGTCTGCTATTCAGAACACAAAAGAAAGTGATAACTGGATTTAACTGGTAATAAAAAGGTATCAGGAATAATTTGCTCACATGATTTTAATTTGTTTTACATGTCTCTGTCTTTGAGCACTTAGTCCTCTAATAGATGAAAGTGTTGGGGTTATCTCAGAAAAGAAGGATAACCAAAAAACCATAGAAAATTTCCAGTTGGGAATGAATAAGGACTGATAAAGCCTAAGCAACTTGGGCCAAGGGGCACTCAAGAAGTGCAAGAGGATGCTCCTAAATGGGGACAGTCAGGCAGACAAAGTTAGGGGCTGCTTCTGCTCTTGGGTCTGAACTTCATCACTCAAAAGCAAATGAAACTTGTCTGCTATTGCAGATGTTTACTTGCCTATGTTCTGTGAAAGCCTGGAGTGGTTTTAGTACGTAGCAAATCCTCACCCAGAGGAAAAGTGCCTTCGTGCAAGCATGGTGACTGGCTGGCATGCTGCTATAAATTCACAGGAGGCCAAGGCTCCCCCTACCCAGTCTATGACAGTGGCTCACTGTCTCAAGGGGAATTTCAGGGAGATTTGGAAAGAGGTGAACTAGAGGCAGAAAGACCTTAGGTGATGATACACAGAATTCAGGGACTTGAATCAACAACAGAGAAAACTAAGTTTTCTCTAAGGTCAGCATTGGACCTGACTTGAAGGTCAGGTTCTTACCTTTCTGAAGCAAGAAATAGAGCAGAATGTGCCTCTCTTCTTTACATTTTTGCAAAGAAGGGTATATGGGAAAGCCTAACTTTGTCACTCCAACATACTTTCATGAACTTGTTGCCTCAAGATTAAAAACCTTCTATGAAAAAATGGCCAGCTGCCCCTTAGAGTGTTTGGCTAGCAAGTGCTTCACTGTATTTTCTAGTCTCTGCTTTGACCCAAGGGTGAGCATTTGAAGGTGGAGAAGGTCACTGGCACAATGGGAACAAGGATAACTCAGCATGCAGCTTGCTGGAGGAGAAGATACTGGAGTACAAAAGGTCAGAGAGAGGGTAGGAGACCTAGAAAGTTTCTTGTGGTATGGAGAGATGGTCTGCAAAAAAGGACTGGAAGGCCTGACAGAAGGAGAGTTCACTATAAAAGGGACAAGAGAAGACAAGGACACTCATGTTATGGAGGTATCAAGCAAAAGAACCAATAGATAGAAAAAGAACAATGTGATCTGCTTCGTGGGTGTTAGAAATAGAGTTGGGGTTTTGCTGAAGCTGGAGGAATTGCATGGGTAAAGAGGAGAAGAGGGAGGAGGGGATGTTTTTGCAGTTGGGATTTGGTGTAGTTTTAACCTGTTTTTTGCACCGTTTTGTGGGGGTGGGGGTCTCGGGCAGGCAGGTGGATCAGGCCAGGCTGTGAGCTTCCTAGTACTGGCCAATGGGAATGGAAGCAGGGATCCCCAGCCGGGAGAGGGTATAAAAACCTCTGGCTATTGCTGGCCTATGTCTGTCTCCTAGGATGAGAGGACACACCAATTCAGCTGAATTTGTTAAATAAAAAGTTTAGTTTTGCTTCGATGACTTTGTCCCCTTCAGAATTTTTTTGGTAAGTGTGAGCATTTCTCACAGTGGTAAGAGAGCAGAAGGAGCAAAGCTGACTAGTGAGTGAGTTTTTTATTGTTTGTTACTGCTAACACACCTTCTGCCTTGGCAAGAATAGGTGAATTCAGCTTTGAGCTCCCCATACATTGAAGCAGCATTGGGTTCTTCCTGATCAAAGTGTCAGGACACAAGTATTGTGGGACACATCTGAGTGGAAAGCATAGCTGGAAAACATAGCAACAATTTATACTTTCCCATTTCATATACTGTTACACTGGTTATCTCAAACTCAATTGCTTCTTTCAAAATATGTATGTGTGCATACATACATATGTATGTGTGCCACAGGGGAAAGTATATGCTAGAGGCTAAGAATTCTGATCCTTTAAAACAAAGAGTCTCCAGGGCGACTGACAGTCTATGATATATTGTTATTTTTCCAGCTTCCAAACTACTTCTTAGGATGATAAAAATTTATTCCTTTTACCACTTTTAAATAAACATTCATACCCCTCTATATGTGTATCTATGTTTGCCCTCCTTTCCCTCAAATCATTCTTTATCAACTTACTGGATGGAGTTCTCAATGCGTGTGATGGTGAGGAAAGCCGCTAGGTTTGCTGTGTAGGAGGAGATGACAATCAAAGCAAAAAGCCACCACGCTCCCATCATCAGTCGGGTTGCCAGGGTTGTGTATGGAACCTCTCCTCCTGCAGGGAAGAAGGAAAAGTGAGAGTTTTCATTTGGCAGAAGGAAACCCAGATCCTCATTGTTCATACACTGCTCAGGAGAACTAGACCCCAAGGTCAACAGGGTAAAGCAGTTTGCTAAAGCCTTGTGCTTTAGTAAACTGAGCAGGACTTGGAGCCACACTTTCTATCCAACAAAAAGTACTGAAGGAAGCCCACAATGTCAGTCACCATTTCTGTATTTAATCTCTTTTCCTATTGTGCCTTTAATTGCAATTCGTCTGCCAGTCCTGTCCAGTAATGAAAATAGACTTAAGGATCTCAGAACAAAACATGGAAAAGTAAATTCTTACAATGTTCTTCCCTTAGAGATCTTATCTACAAACCTTAATTAAGTTTTTCTTTCATTCTGGGGAACATAAAGTTAAAAAAGCCCATCAAAACACAATTACTTTTCACAGTTCTGTAGGCAGGCAGATGCTCATGAGAACCATATTGTATGCATACAACTTGCTGCAAGTGAACTTGGACATGCAGGGAAAAAACCTCACATGCATTGAAGAATTAAGCAAAAATTGTTTTGCATTCCCATAGCGGATTTCCTTTAAAATCCAACTGTCATGTAAACAGAACATTAGCACCAATTAAGCCTACCAGGATGAGTTGCACACCACCAATTGTGTGACCAGAGCCCAGTTAGGCAAGCCATGAAAAGCACCATTTTTTATTCAAATAGCTGCCCCAAAGTGCACTAATTTGGAGTAATTGCAAGAGCTCTTTCGGTTAAAAACATATGAATCACAGATTTTTTAGATGAAGGAAAATTATTTTTTTTAAAAAAATCCCCCTTTTGTCTGCAGTGTTAAGCTTTGTCACAGTTACAAGTAATTAGGGGACACAGTGAATGCAACAAACGCCCACAGTCAACTGCTCAAGACGTTCACCCTTTTCCTATCCCTCTACACTCAGCAATTTGAAAAACTGACATTATTTTTGAGGCAGCTTTCCCAGATGCAAAATCTTATGATGGTACAATACCTAGGATTTGCAAAAGCAGTTTGTTGCCAAGTCAATCATCTGTGAAAAGTTTAGTTTTTACTTATGTAAAACTCCTTTGTGTTTCCCCAGCAAGTAGGTTTAAAGGGAATACAAATTACAATTATTCCCATTCCAAGAACAAATAATTTTCAGTTCTATACAGAAACTAGATATTTAATCAATTTTGTATATGAAGGATTATCTTAATGTTTTGTTGAGTTTGTCTCACCTATACAAAGCACTGGGAACTCTGCATCGCCATATAAATTTGAAGCTTTACCTCTGCATCTGTCATGTGGAGTTGCACCATATGTGAAATAATAACTGACTCCACTCATTTATACTTTTGGTATACAAAGACTGAAATTTCTTGCCTTTTAGAATTCCAGCATCAAGAGACAAAATCTATGTTAGACCTGTGCAGTTGGAAATTAGTTTTCTTTTATTTCCAAGATGCCATGTAATTGTGTGAAATAAGAATCTACTGATCTGATTGGGAGATATTATTTCAATACAAGGATTACTAAAAATGAACACTAACTTCAACATCTGAAGATTTGGTTTTCTTTGCTGCATAAATTTTAAATGATTTTTAATAGAGTATTTCTACTTTACAACAGGTTTTGCAATGTCTTTGGAATATGTAATTTTAAAATGATTTTTTAATAAAATGGAAAGAACAGACAGTTTTATTAATTTATCAGAAAAGGCTGTTTGTCTTTTTAATTTCAAGTGTCAATCCCTGCAGATAATGTTCATATTGAATTGAAATGGGTAGCATGATTGAGAAGAAGCCAATGATCTCCTGGACATCCTTGCATTTTCATTTTTCAGCTAATGAGTAAAACTCCAAGTTCTCTCACATTTTTTAATTGAAATTAAATGTCAGAAAAGAGAGGACTGTTGAAACAGACACACCTGCCTTCTGGTTTTCAAGTAAGGATGCTGTGCAATATGTGAACACAAAAGCAATTATAGATCCCTCAGCTACAGCATTCCCTACTGTTCATACAGTGCAGTTTTCCCATACCTTGTTAAAGTTGTCCCCACTATTCACTGTTACTGTTTTCCTTTTCCCCCCGCCATGTTAAAAATAGACTTTAAAAAAATGTGTATGCTGATCAGTCCAAGTGCTTTTATCTCATCTAGGTGTTTGTGAAGTCTTGTTCCTAATTCACAGTTGTGCCTTGTATATCAGCGGTCAATAAAGGAAGCTTGAGGACAAAGCTTGTATCTGAGTACATGTAAAATAAACACATATCAAAATACTTCATCACTCCTCTAAAAATCCTTTCACTGAGGCTTTTAAAACCACCATTTCTAAAGTAGGGCTGACACCACAACTGCATAAGTGCATGACTTTTAAGCAGTACAGGCAGGGTACTCCACCCTTCCCAGTGGAAGAACGAAAGAAACAAAAATCAAAGGAGATCTTTTACTGCCATCGTATCATTACTTTGGCATCTATTAGGAGACTTAATGTGATACAGTCTTTTTCCATTGTACTGTTTCCTAAAACACTTCCTGCACTTTGACAGTTCACCTTAAGAAATCTCTTCACTCTCCCCAGTTTTGTTTCTGGGGATAAAACTTTCCAAAGTTTTCTTTCAGTCCAAATTTACATGTTTTCTCAGTGCAGAATTTGCTCAGGAGAGCAACAATCACTCATTTTTCATGAATATTACTGATGAAGAGCTACAGACCTAACAGACACTATTCTTCACTGTAAATTAGTATGCAAAAGAGACACACACACCAACCTGAGCATTGCTTTCCAAGACCTCGTATGACTTTTGGGTGCATCAACATCTTTACGGATGATAACATATTCCAGTTACAAGGGGCTATGCACAGGACACAGAGTGCAAAGGTGAAGGGAGCCAGAAAAATGGAACAAATCTTTACCTGCTATTGCCTTTTGTATCATACTATCAAAACTTAATAACACCTGATGGCAAAGGGGACCACCTGATGCCATGTAAACACACATTGATGACCAGAGTAAAATCTGTTCTAGGATACCTCATTCCTATAGCAAAATCCATCAAAGCGAGTTATCATCCTGGCTGTTGTTGCACTAAAAACACTACTGTTGTAGGGTGTTGAGCAACACTTAGAAGTACTGAGCTCCACTCATGAAACAAATAGAAATCAAAGAAGACACTCAGCAGTCCTGGAGCTGCTTTGTCATCTTGACAGACAGATCTCAAATGAATGCAGAGGCTATATTATTCTTTATCTTGGCCTTTCCAATACACTGGCAACAGGGCTTAATGCAGCAGAAAATGCCACTACCTGTCGATCACCTATGCTGTGGCTACAGTTCCTACTATAATTCATCTGACATATCATGTGGGCTAAAATCCCTAAAAAAATCTAATCTACCTTGAAAATTTTCAGATTGCATGTGCAGGAAGGAAAAGATATTTTCCAGAGTAAACTGAACAAGAAAAATCAATCTTATTGGGAGGTTTCTGAAAAAGTTGAATTACTGTGGAAGTCACAGTGAAGGAAATTACTTTTAGTCCTCCCACTCTGATCTAATGCAGCTCTCCCTCATCAATCCTAGACCATTTTAATATTGGCCTACTTCATATGACAGGCTTAGACTGCATCTTATCTTATGAATTTTTCTTTATTCCCATTTCTTTCCAAGTGCTTTAAGCTAAATACAAGCCAAGAAAAAAGAATGCATTGTCTTGACAATGCAAACAATATAATGCATAATTATGAAAGACCTAAATATCAAGAAAAACCCACCTTAGGAGATAAAGTGTGAACCTATACAACTCCCATACAGATTTTTTTAATATTTTGAAATTTATTCTCCCTCATTAACAGGTAGTTTAAAGGTTTCTTCAAGTCAAAAATCACAAGAGAGGATTATAGGCAAGAAGGAGGAATGAAATCATGGGACAAATGGGCAAAACAGTGAAATTGAGGATCACATCCTGGTGAGATCATGGTATTTTATAATTCTAGATTAAAAATGAAGAATTCAAAATACACAGGCTCTTTCTCTAAATATCTTTTTCTCAGGGATTTGTCAATTGCTTGAAGAAAAACTGCATTCAACTGCATAATTCAAAACTATGAAAGTGTTTCAGAGGAAAATGAAAAAAATTGTCAACTGTGGACAAAAATAAAAGGTGCAATGTTTCTTGAAGTTTTAAGTGCAGTTGGTGATTAAAAGGGTTCAAGCCTGGTGGCAGCCATCTCGCTGAAAAGTGATGCAATTTTTGTTACTAGTCAATCCAGGCAGTAAACGTGCAAGATAAAGTGTCTCTCTCTGATTTAATATCAACTCAACACCTTCACTGTGATTGCACAATACTTATACATAAAATTGATTTTCTTAACATCTCAAAAATGGGGCTTTTTTACTATTAGTAAAGCAAATAGCATGGCAGCATCAAGCCCACAATGTTGAGAATACTCAGAATTGATTACTGAGAAATGAGCCTTTTGAAGATTAATTATAAAAAAGTATTTTATAAACAACCACAGACACAGAAGAAACCTCCATTATTCTATGTCCTGAATTTCATACTTGAACTAAATGATGTTTCAGGCGGGAGTTGAGAGCTGGATTGGGAGACTGCTGCAGCTATTCCATACGTGAAGAGAGAGGCCTGGGTGAGGAGGCTCTACCCCTTTTACAGGAGGGACACTACAAAAAGCATGGCTTCTGTTTGTGATACCCACAACTGCCAGGGAAATACCAGGGACTAGGTTTTTGTTATAGGTAAAACTCAATTTGTCACCAATACTTACCATCAAGGCTACCTTACCATTTTCATTGTAAGAATGTATCTGAGTTATGAATAATTTTGTCAAATTTCAATCCTCTAATAATGCAATAGTGTCTGCAAAAGGTCTGCAGCAATCTGAATTTCTGTGTCAGGAGTTTTCCAGATACTTTAGAGAATCATGAAAAATACATTAATTGTGGCTGTTTTGTTGCGCAACTGCAATACTATAAAACTTGAAAGCAAAAACCTTGATCGTGCTTGGAAAAGGAAGGTGAAGAAATAATAGGGTAGGTTATCTGGGGACAAAGTTTGATTTTGCTTTTTCTTAAAAAGAAAAAAAATTCTGTCCACATTCAGTGAATTATTGGCCTTTGGTAAAAAACACAAGGGATTGGGATTTGGCTGCAATTTAGCCTTCAGCTTGTTAGAATAGTCACATCAATTATGCTGTGCATCTGCAATTTCCATAAACAAAGAAGTGCAGACTTCTGTAGCAAACAGTTTAGATCAATGTACGTCTTCTCTTTTCTTTGTGAAAGGGACATGAATTGAGAATGGGTGCAAGGGAAGTAGTTTGTATTAACAGAGGCAAATGCATTTTATATTTCCACTATTTTTTGCCATGAGAAACAAAACCTAAAGTTTGACTGAGCTCTATTATCTTTACAAAACTCTGCAAAGCAGAGCTCTTCAAAGGCAGAATCTTTCAGGGCATTAGCTACTGCTATTGTTCCGTTAAAAACTGCCTTGATAATATAAAATCTCTCCTGTTTTCAACTGGAAATTTTCAATACAGTATAGGGCAAAAATAATACTTTACAGTCAATGATGCCTATACCTATTTCTACCAGCTGTGAAATAAATACAGCCTGGAAGTTGTCAGAAAACCTCTCACCGTCATTTTTTCTTCCTTTCTTTTCATTTTTTCATCCATACTTTTCCATTCTCCCTTGATCTATGCAGAGTGTATTCATTTCCATAACATTCAAAGCTGGCAAGTCATAACCTGAGTTTGTTATATTACATTTTGTGCTGAAGTTAACACCCATTGACCACAGCAGGCACGACATATTATTCTACAGGAGAATACAACCCTTTGAATTGGTAATGCCTTCCAAATAAGCTTGTATATCAGTGGTTGAATTCTCTGTCCTTGCAAATATTGGCAGATTGCAGGAGATTGAGGCTGGGGAAGGAACTGATCATGAGGCAGGGCTGGCAGCCAGACTCTATAAGGTCTAGACAAGTTCGAGAGCCAGGTATTGCTTTTATTCACCCCACCACCTGTTCCTTCTGCAGCGTTTAGTTTTTATTAAAATGTAGTGGGGTTTTTTGTTTGTTTGTTTTTCTTTTAAATTATATATGAAAAGAGACATTCAGATATTTTATTTCACACATGAAACATTTCTTCAGATCTTAACTTCCTAAAGAGAGAGAACTGCATCTAGTTATTATTACTATACTATGACAATACTCCAAATATATTAGGAATTGTTTTCTGGGTTCACTGCAAGTAGTAGGATTGGAAGGGAACTAAGTTTGGGTTTTTTTTCACTAAAGTGATTGTAAAAGTTTCCATCAAATACCAAAGTTCAAGCAGTTTTTTTTTTTTTAAAACTAAAATAGTAAAAGTCATGTGCAGTGGGGATTCTCATTGTTGAAATATTCTCACATATGAGTTTGCGAAAAATAAATGTGAAGGAAATGAGACACAAACCCCATTTCTAAATGGTTATTTGAAACATATCAAAATGTTGAAATATTTAGAAATGTTCATATTTGCTTCTATTTACAATACAAATAATTTAGTGAGGCCATTGCAAATTCATAGAAATGTAGGTATTCATTAATCTTAAAATATGAAATATTAAACTTTTGATGTCTATCTTCCTAGCATACAATTGATAGAGGACATTTTCATATTCCTACTCCAACAGCATCATATTCTTCTGAGTTAGCTGGCCTATTCTTTTCACTGAACACAAGTATTTCATATGTCAAACACTGTGCTTAAGGGACAAACCAAATATATCCTATTTCTGTCTGTATGGAAAATCTCTCTCATAACCTCTCTTACCATTTTCCAGCATTATTCTCTCTCTTCAGGTACTGTGCATTATAAAGCATTTTTCTCTATGTCACTGGTTTATTTAACCATGGACATGCTTTGGATTCCTTTTCCCCTGTTATTTCTACAGACTTCCTCTGCCTTTTCTGGATGATTTTGAGAAGGATTGTTTTTTCACTCTGTGAGAAATGCTAATGTTTTGTATAAATATGTAACTTCAATACCAGACTTTTTAAATGGTCATACATTTTGGAACTGTTAAGTGTCTGTTTAAACTTGTTAAGTCTTTCAAGTTGTTACATCCATATTTTAAGACAGAAGAAAAACTTGAATTGAAGGTTCAGTTTGGTCTTTAAGTATACATTAGATTTTTTTGTCAGCTTTCTAAAACCTGCCCAATGCTCCAAGACTCAAATCAACAAATAGACATCCTGGAAGCTACACAGCAAGCTCTCTTCAATTTTTTTTTTTTTTTTAATTTTTAATTTGTTTGAATTTGCTTATTTGAAAATGTCTGATGCTAGTAGCTGCCATGGAAATATTTAATTTGCTTTGCATAAATACAGAAGAGAAATAGTTATTGCCTTTCTGGCATAACTATTTTGAATAGTATCACCTTCACCTAATGCACCAATATCATTAAGGTTTCTTTAGCTCCTAGTAAAATTTTCAAAGCCTTCCTTCCTGTTGTTCTCAGCTTTGACTCACCTCTGCCTACATTTGCTCCCCATGTCATTTTTTTCCTGAAGTTTGTAGCATCTAACACTTTGCTGCAACATTCCTTTATCTTTCAATATGCTCTCTATGTGCACTCCAGACTCTCCAGGTCTTCAGGCTTCAGGCTTGAAACATACATCACTCAGATTGAATGCCCCTATTATACCTCACATTTTCCATGACGCATTACAGATACGCACCATGAGAGCCAATCGTCCTTTACTCCAGTGTGATTTGGTGGTCTGCAACAGACGACTCCCATCTCATTTTGAGCTCCAGCCATTAGCACACAGCCACAGAAAAAAGTCAAGATCAGTTCTTTCCAAGCTCTCAGCCTCTGAATACCTAAAGCCATTTTGACATAGTGACACTCTTCCCCTTTTGCCCACCTTGTCCATTGGGCTTTCAGTGTTTCAAGGGATCATATATTCCAATTAGATTTCAGAAATGCCTTGAAGACCAAATCTATATTTATATGAGCTTAACTGTTCTTGTTTATTACTCAGATTTCTCACGCTGATCTATAGGCAATTAAAGACTGTGTCCACTTTGTCATTTGGTGCCCTGATTAATATTCTTTGACCCTTAACATCTTACTTCTGAACTAAACAATCAATCACTCCCAATTGTCGTTGTTAGTGTAATGATCCCCTGCCTTATCTTATTACATTTGCTCCTTGGAAGATTGTTTCCTTTCAGCTGGGTGGGAAGCGCTGCCCTCATTGCACACCCAGAAGGGAAGCAATGATGCACAGAAGAAAGCTCTCCTCATTTATTTCTCCCCTTTATGTGACAGGGAGAAAATCTGAGACTATCATTCCTCTCCTTCAGGCTTGTTTCAATTTACTCCTAGTTATCTGAAATCTGTGAAGGAGTTTGAGAAGCTGCATCTTATACATGCTTAAAGATCCTTATCAACAATTCTGGAAGACAGCTGACCTGAGGGTAGATGCACAGCCTTTTGTAGGCAGACATAGGCTTCTCCCAACCTCCTACCAAGGAGGCCAGACATGAGCCCGCTCCAATCTGAAAGAGAGATTACCATGCTACCTTGTCACTCTCTGTTATTGCTGGCCAGTAATCATTTCCAAGCTATATTTCATATCTTGTGAACTCCCTCTGAAAATCCTCCATTTGCTACTGCTGTGTATCTGTTTGGATGTGCCCCTGGCATTTGACTGACATAATAAGGCTCATTGCTCAGCTCTGTTTTGTCATTAATAGAAAGAGATGCTTTCCCATGCTGAGATTTCAAATGCTGTGACTAATCAAGGACCAGTGGTAAAGTCACTAAGACCTCATCAAGTTATGGCCAATCTAAATCTGGTCAGAGGTCCTGCACACACAACTCGATGGGCCAAATGACTAGCCACAAAATATTTTGCCTGAAACACAGAGTCCTCACTCATATTTTTTGACACTCTCCTCTCTGAAGCTGGAACATGCTCTGGCATCAAGGAAAGGGCTAACAGTGCTGCCCAGTTCAAAGCATTTCAGCCTACTACAGCACTGGCTCACCGTTGGTTAGGAACCTACAGTGTTTGTAAGTTTGAGTCTCTTCTACACCTACTGTCAAATTATTTTTCTATCAATCTTCAAATACCCAGCCTGCCTAACCTGCTGTGTCTATTGCAACAGCTCCATTCTAGTGGCAGAGGACTAATCATTTGGCCACCAGGTTCCTTTGTAAAAGTCTGCCAAGGTACAGCAGGAACTGTCAGACATCCTTGAGTAAAATTTTGTTCGAAAATTAATCTATCTGCAGAAGTCTGTCAGGCACACCATTTCACCACATGCTTCCAATCACTTGTTTATGCAGAGCTTCCCTTTTCTCCCTGGGTCTAATTTATATATAACAGTAGTAAAGAGGCACTACAGAGATGAAAAATAAATTGTGACAATAACACTCCCAAGAGCAAACTAAGGAGGGCATCCAGACAATATACCTTTAGGTAAATGGGAGTTGTAACTATAAAGGTCAGCTTTAACTCTCTCTTAAGCCTCAGGTACTGAACACGCTCTTTCTACAATGTTCACAATTTCCACTAAGCTGTGACTACACCGTGCAGGATTCAGACTCAGAATAATCTAGATAGAACTGCCCTCTGTCTGCTACTAGTTTTTAAAGCTGCTGTGTTTTTATAGCTGTAAAACTATTCCATAAACCAAAGTCCTCTTTCTCCTAAACGTAATGATCAGGTTTGCAGAGAAAAAAGCAGAGAAAAATTGTTTTATGGGAAAGCAATAGCAAGTAAAAACTAAAGATCTAATGGACTTCCTTTGAGGCTATTTTAAGCAGAAATTCAAGCCTCTATTAAAAAGGAGAACAGTACAATGATGAAAATTTTAACTTAGTTTTTCTATTCAGAAATTTTTAGATAAAACCCAAACATTCAGATATATACTGAAAATATAAAAAAGGGTCTAATAACTACATTCCAGTAGAAAGGGATCTAATGTGATAATGGAAAGTCTAAACTCTTTTCAGTTGAGCTGAGATTCCAATTTTCTGCATCACTAGCAATGATAATGTTACATAAACAGTGTTCAATCATTAAATTAATTCCCATTAAATCAATGTCCTTAAAGGCCAAATAGTCCTTTGATAATTACCTGATTAAAGTAATGTTAGCATAATGTATTAGTTATAGCATATTTGTAATTCCCTTCACAACAATAAATCGTTTCTTTTCACCCATCTTGATGAAATGGGGATAATAATGAAAGAATTGGGAATGGAGGCATGTCATAGTGCTATGTAGTAAATGGATATGGCCCAGCTTCTCCTGGTATCTGTAATACTTCAATAACACACATTATCACATTATCATTTCTATTATTTAGTATTTACAGTATGACTCTTCAAAGCTATAAGAATTAATTCCTGGCTTTTAGGCCTAGACTAACAAGCTCAATAACTTATTTCTGATATTAGTAACTTTGCAGTGGTCAGATTCTGTTTTTCTGTGGAATTAGCAAAATATGTTTACAATTGAAAATCAAAGTTCATAACAGATAAAAGAAAAATTTACAAATAATAGTGTGCAGTAATTAATGTCAATACACTGTAGTGACTTGTGCAACATAATTACACAGAGAGAGAGTAGATGAATAGTCTTAAAAGCACTTCTAAATGTTTTGGAAAATGTACCATATTTTGGTTTTTTTCTTCCAATATGATTACAAAAGAGAAGTAATGACTGCAGCTAAAGTTTAAAAATGGAGGCATTTACTTGTATTTACTGAAGTTACTGGGAGCTCTTAGATGAAGTGTAAATGCTGAAATAACATACAAGTCTTGATATTTGAAAATGCATCTTTTGATATCTGTAACTATGACCACATTGGAACTGTGAGGCTTGCTGCCCACCTCTAATGAATCTTTGGCCAAAATATATTGTATTAATGCTGTTGAAATGCATTGATTTATTAGAAGACATAGTAGGGTTTCAAATTTAATTTTGGAGTTACCAAACATGGTACCATTACATTACGTAATCATCACTAATCGTGCAATAAGCCTAGCAATTTTATCAACAGCTCTTTGCTAAAAAAAAAAAAAAAAAAAAGAATAAAAAATTCTGTGACCAGATAATCTTTTGTTGCCACTTTTACAACACATGACAGTAATTTTGCATGATATGTTTATTCACACACACAGATACTGAGACAAACACAGACTGGACCTCAATGTGCATGTGAAAGAAACACAAGGAGCTTCTGGGGATCCTCTCCTGCAGTGCTGTGATATGTTCTTTTAAGACTGCACTTGACTACATGCCCGTATAAAGGCGCAATTTGCAGCCACTGTGAATGCATCAAAGTGATATATGCTTGCTATCATTTTACAGGATATTGGCACTGGATCTTAACAAATAACCTTGCACACTGTCAACATTTAGATTAGATTTCAAGGGATGCTGAGTCCCAATCTCTTGATTACTGATGGCTGAATTCAAATGCTCTGAAGCCTCAAACAATGAACCACAATTATCCTCTCTGGTGCATATTCCTAAGTGGCTAAGAAGCTCACTGTCACATAGAGTTTGCATAGTGGTAGCCTTTCCATAGACTACTGACAGTGTTATACATAGTACCTTCAGTGACAGAAAAGAGAACTGTGCACAGTGGACTGCAAACAGACCATCTGTACACAAAATTAACAGTAAGCTCAACAATGTCGTTAATGACGTATTAAAGGGTGGCTTTAGCTAAGAGCCTGTCAGGGAGGACATTATGAATACGAGGGAGAGAGTCCCCTTCGGCTGAAATTGAGCAACTATGAACCAGGCAAAACCAAAAAAAACAACCCAGAGACCATAAGGACAAATAGTTATTCCAGTAAAACCTTCATGTCTTTTGACAGGTATTTTTCCCCATAATCTTCTTACCTCCACATAACGCTGTGATTCAAGAGTTTGGGGGTGAAGGGAATATAAAAAAATAATAATAATAAAAAATAAATAAATCACATATTAAAAAATAGATTTTTGCTTGGACTTTTAAAGAATTATGGTGTTTTCTATGAACCTGTTCTTGCAAGATTTCCAAGCATCCATCACAAAGTGACACCTGACTACTTCAGAGACAAATGAATCACAGGTACCTTGGATACATTAGTTCAGTTTTCATGTCAATAGCTCTAATTATCGTTTAATTTTCAGAGTGCTTCTCTGTTCTCTGTAGTGAACTCCTAACCTTATAGGATTCAGTCATCACTAGTACAGGAGCTCTAATTATGTTCTCAAATAACACATTTTAAAATTTAGACTAAAATTCCACTTCAAGTACATCCTGTAATGTTGGTATCAAAGTGATCTGTAAAAGTCAGATGACCTAAAGTAGTATTATGACAGTGAACAGAGGACAGAATGAAACCCTCATCCTTTTAAGTTTCACAAAGAATAATGCTATAATGTCATTTATTGATGAAAATCACTAACACAAATACTTATGTTTGAAAGTTGAATAACCTGGTTTTTACTGCAAATCAGCCATTACCCTGCTTAAGATCACAACTCAGATATTTTAGAAATGAAAAGCGACTTCAAAGGTGACTTTACAGATTTTCCTCTTTGGAGATATAGAAATAAAAGAAGCTATTGTAAGAATGAAATACATGCTTATAGCTAAAAATGTTCTATTAACACGTATATCTGGGCATGAACAACGAACACCCCACTCAATAGATTTATTATCAGTGTTCCTTAACAGCCTCTTTGCAGAAGACTTTATTTCCCCTTCATTTTTACCTTTACTCTGTCCTAGTGTGGGGAATGCAGACTCTTCAGACAAAACCACACGTGTTCCTTCATCTCACTTTTTGTCTGGTAGGTGAGGTATCACATTTTTCACCCAACCCCATCTAACTTCAAAAACACCAAAAAGGTAAAGTCCTACTTTAGGATCTCTCCCTCCACTATTCACAGTGGAAGAATAAAAATTAAGCAGCAGGAGATTCCTACACTAAAATGCTGCTATAATGAAGGTAGTCCCCTTAATTTGCATGCTGGGAAGCTGACCAAATAAAAAAAAACCCAGCCAAGACAAAAAAACCCTAAATAAAAACCCCCAACAGCTTTCATTTAGCTCTCATTTTCCCATATTTGCTGAGACTGGTCCTGCATCTCAACAATCAGGGAAATGAACAGATTAGTTAAAAAATAAATAATTTGGTAGAATTATTTGTTTCCTTTCAATATTAATTTTGGTTTACTGCTTCTATAGAAAACTTACTATTACAAGAGGTCTGAAGAAAAACTCCTCAGCTGCTGAAGAAAGGAGGGAGACTTTCCTGTCAGCAGCTTGAAAATCTCCTTGCTACTCCTGTCTTTAGACCTTTCAGGCAATTTTCCTGGCATCTACCCACGAGTTGGTGTTATGAAGAAGATCCGTACGGGTGCACACAGCTATGGAACAGCTGGTGCAGGGGAGGGACTCCCCACAGAGCAGAAAAGCAACAGAAAACCACCATGGGCTCCCTTCTAAACCCATGCTCATTTGGTGCCTTGGATGTCCTCAGCTGAAAAAGACTGATCGTTTAGTGGATGAAACTGCTGTCACCCAAGCAGAAGGGTGTATTTTTATGAGAGCTAAAACTCATTACTCACTTCCTCCCTACCTTACACAGCCACAGTTGCCAACTGAAGCGTAAGCTTCTGTGCAGGAAAATCAAATAGCAGGACAAGTAAGGCTTGCCCCTTCAGCTTCTAAACTTATTTGAAGATAAAAATGGGGGTTACAATCCTCCTCTGTTCAAGAAATACTCCAATCCCGACTCAATTGTTCTTCCATGTTTCCTCAATTAAATACATATTATACAGTGAACATTGAAAAGTCAAATTTGATTACTTAATCTGAATCTGATTTATCCATTCTTTACCCAACTATATAACAAATAGAGAAACTGTCCTGAGTAAAATATTGACTGTAGGATTCTTTTGAAAGAACACAGAATGATGGACCGATGCCACAGACCACAGACATCTGATTCTACTTTCCTTTTGCCTCATTTGGTCTTGATCAACATTTATACTACAGCCAGACAGACATTATGTTCTCACAGTCAATTTATCAGGCTTGGAGACAGTCCTAGCTAGCCTAGGTGTTTTTTGGGCTTTCACAGTGCCATTCATTCTCCACCTCCTCAGAGAAGTTTTGTCAGGCACAACATCTCTAAATATACTGCCTTATGTACCTGGTACTATTACTCAAGCAACCTGGCGCAGAGAAGATATAGAAATGCATTATTTTAGATGCCTCTGAGAACTGCCTGACTCTTAACTTCAAATTAGAGAAAAATCCAAGTATATCCCCAGTAGTTTAACACTAGGGATATCACATTGCTGCAAACAAATGCCCACACTACTGAACATTTTACTTGGAGCATGGTTATTCCCTAGAATTACATTTTCAAAAACAGACAATCGAGTAAACCTCTGAAAGTACATAGAGCTACATCCAAGGTTTACAAATGTGTACTGTAAACCTGGCAATAACTCTCAGTACATGCTGTCAGCTCCAGTAATCACTTGTATTTTCCACACACATTTGAGATATAGGACACAACAGCCAAAATTAACTCATTTTTTGATGCTGTCAAGAGGACTAACCAAAGCACTGAGACGCACAGAAAAGGAGGATGGGTACCACAGGGCTGCAGTACCACTTTCAGAGAGACGACTTTATGAAGCTACATATACTTACTAATATGTGAGCCTAGATTTACTATATAACATGAGAATTTGGGGGTTTCATATTTAAAGGTGGAGTTATAATGTCAGAAATATACCTGCTGGTGTATATGGTTTGCTTCCTAACATGTTTGGTATCTGACTTTCATTTTCCCAGCAGAGTGCTGTGCATTTTAGGCTCAGCAAGTCTGTGCCTCTTGCTACAGGAATATGTCAAGGCTGGCATTAGTTTGAATAGCAATTAAAATTTTTAATTAATGAGACTGGCATTTAAGTTTTGCCTTATATCAGAAGATATAAAACATGTTTTTATGAAGCAAGATGGGCAATATCTCCATTTTACAACTGACAACTGATATCTAAGATATTAAATAAAGTTTCTACAGTCAGCAAGCAAATCAGGTGCAGAATCCAAATTAGGAACTAGGTCTTAGTCCTAAAGCCTTTATACTGGGTATTTTTATTTTCTGAAACTTAAAATAAAAATAAAAAAACAAAAACAAGCCTAAGAGAAATAAGGTTTCACCACTAAATAACACATGTGAAGATACACTTGATTTCTAACACTGTTTTAAAAAAATTCTTTTAGAGTTTTCCTCTGAATAGTAAATACACAGAGATTGCTGCACAGTTAATTAAGAGAAAATTTTGCTACAAAAATTTTTACAGCATAATGGTTTCCTGCTGATAGAGATATGCCGAGAGTGAGATAAGCAAGATGGAGTAATTTATTAAGCAACAGCAGACTCCAGGCAGTGCGTTTCAGGAGGATTATATCACACCTTGGGTGGTAATACAAGGAACAAGACTGAGAATTTTGAGCAGCTTTAACCAATCAAGAAGTATTATAATGAGTGAGAACTACCAAGGCTTGGAGTCTGTTTTATTACTCTTATGAAATGTAATTTACACAGGGCAAACAGTAAGATTTGCTCATTTACTGGGCATTATGAACATAATTGACCATTACAGACCCCACTGATGACCAATCAAAATCTCCAGTTGTGACCAGCATTTTAAACAAACCAAAACATAAGGGGATACAAAAAATGCCCCACCAGTGATGCTTTAATATCATTCATTTCATAACTTTCCTAGGTTAAGCAAAAGTATTAAAATATCTGAAGAAAATAATACTTTTAAGGGCACTATTTCAAGCACACATTATCCTGTGGTAAAATTCCATTTATAAAATTATAATGAACGTTTGTTTTATTGCAATCACAGAGAAGTGATTAAATCTTGAATTATTCAGCCATTTAAAAGATATTTCCCATTATAGAAAAAAAAAAAATAAAAATCTCCCTGGTTCTCTTTCATACAGACATATCCAAGTGAAACAGAGCTTTGCATCTTTACCTGCAAATCTAAAACCCTGCCAGTCCAGTTCAGAGATACCTCCCCCTCCAGAGAAAAATTTGAAGCAAAATAAAAGAGTGGGATAATAGATAGACTAAGCCTTTTATCGTGTTTTTCATATTAAATATAAAACATTGCAATTTTCTGTAACTTCATTAGTTTGTCTATATTTAGCTGAATTCTATTAAACTAAAACGTATTGCTGTATTCTGAAGCAAAATTTGAGACCCCTCTGAAAATAAAATCCTCCAGAACATTCCTCTGCAATTTCTTGGTAAAAATCATGCAGCATTTCACCTTTCTCCAAAATGGATCTATTATACAGAAAGAGTTGGGAATAGCTCTAAATTCTGAAATTCTGTTCCTTAAAGCATTGATTTTCTCCAGTAATGGTGAGTGTAGAGAGCTCCCTAGAGTATTTCATGACAAGAGCACCTAATAGGAAGCTAATAGAAAACCTTCAGGAGATTAAATCAGATTCTCAGCAAGCATAAATAGTCATTTTGCCATTACAGTGAGTTGATCCAGTTAATATTGATGAAGATTTTAGAAAAATTTTTAGAAATGCCAAGTTTCTTCTCTGAGACTGTTCTTTGGTCCCTGTTCATATGGCAGATTCCCAACACTGGCAAGTTCTAGTAAGGGCAAAATTTGAGGGAATAGCAACAGTACCACGGCTGAAGAGAAAGCAAAATGTGGCTGTATAGAGTAGCACAAAAGTTAGAGCAAAGACTACATAATATGTCATTATTCATATATCCCTCAGACTCAATGAGGTAGGAAGGGACCTCTGAAAATCACCTTACCCAAACACACCCTGCCCAAGCAAGGCCACCTAGAGCTGTCTGCCTAGGACCATGTCCAGACAGCTTTTGAGTAACTCCAAGGACAGAGATTCCACAAGCTCCCTACACGACCTGTGACAGTGCTCAGTCAACTGGGCCCACAGCACGCACCAGTGCATGGGGTTGTTCCTCCCCAGAGGCAGGACTCTGCTCTTCTCCTTGTTTAGCTTTGTTGAATATATACCAACAGAAGCCTGTGAAAGAGCCAGATCAATGGGGAAGAGCAGGAGAAGCAGGACCACTGGGGTTAATGAGTCCAAGAAGAATGTACAGCAATGGTGACCATAATCTGCAGTGTGAGACAAGCAGAGAACAAAATGTGTGAGGAAAGGCTTGAGAAGCAAAGGGGAAATATGGAGGGAGAGAGATACAAAGCTCACTTGAAAAGGAAACTGTAAGAAGGCAATTTTGAAAAGAAGCAAAATACAGAGCTTTAGCCACTTAGTTTTCTAGGATGAGCAAGTGGAAAAGAATGAATTCAGAAGCTGTGACACTGAATTTCAACACAACTGCAATCCTCCACAGTCTGAATCTCCGAATTTGCTTCATCTTTAGACATAAATAGACAGCTCTGAGATAACAGATATTATCTGAACTGCTCATGCCTGAATGAGTACTTCAGAGTCAGAAGCATTTGTTTTTAATATAATCCACAGCAGCATGGCCAAGATCACCTAACAGTCTCTGCCTTCTTAGTGGTCACAGTATATTGCAGATTCAGTGGGTATATTGGGTAGTAAGCCAAAGCATTGCAATGCACTGGCCACCTTTTCTTTTTTCTTTTTTTTTTTTTTTTCAGATGAAGGGCTGGAGTACAGGATAAAAACCCAAACCACTTTGTAGTTTATATACTTTTATATTACTTGAACCACCCCAGTTACATTGCAGCTTTATCCTCAAAATTGTCTCTATTAAAAAAATCACATGTATCTTACAAAAATAATGTATATTATTTTGATTGTTCTCTGTAATGAATGCACATTAAATAAAAAGGGTAACTTAAAATATACCCCTATATTACCACGGTCTCAAAATGGTTCCTAGATTGGTCATTGAAACATAGGGGGAAAAAACGAAAGCCAAGTTCAAGACCTAAGTTTAAGTGCAGATTTTTCCTCTAGCTAGAGGAAGGAAAGAGAAGACAACGCCTGAAAGCGCTTGCTAGCTCCAAACAAAGAATCCAGAAGTATTACAGCACTAGCAATCCTTGGTTCATGCTGCTTTGTTTCTGTCAGCACAGGATATAAAAGCATCTTTGGCAGTATGTTTTGATAACAGAAATGACTACCTTGTCATGCTTTAAATCAGCAGCTGAAAGACTTCTTAAGTGAACGTGACGGTATTTGAAATGTCCCATGCTGCTGCACTTAAGATATGCCAATCACAATTAGTAGCAACAGATTTGCTATTCCAAAACAAATAAAACCTGCAGAGTTTTTCTGCTGAATGAAGATCTGATGAGTGAAAACAGAGGCAAAATTACCACAATAGCCAGTTACCCTGTCAATGAAAATTACTTTCATTTGCCTGTATTCACAAGGGTTAGTAAACAATAATGCTTCAGCTAATATAGTTTTTGTTATATTCAAATTGAATGTGAAATACAGGCTGACATTATAAATGGATCTCATACTCTTTTGCACTGAATTTCTGAGTTCTTCTGAGCCTTTATATTTAAATCAATCTGTATGTTTCATATATTTTGATATCAATTGATTACTAAATGTGTTTAATTTTTTCCTCTAGAAAATTAAGGATAGTACTGCATGTTTGAAGGAGAGATGTATCTATAGCTTTCCCTCACTCAGTAAGAGCCAAGAGAATGTTCTATCTTATTCTAGTGGATTCTATGGACTTGTGTTGAAAATCCACTTGGTAGGATCTCTCTCTCTCTGTAAATAATTATTGTCACCTTCCAGGGTCTGTGAATTTCTTTTTCTGAAGTCTCACAACAGTTTTGGTGCTCTCAGATGCCATGTACCACCAGCAGGTTTTAATCATATGAGTTGCACCTCATGTCCCTCTTACTATATGGAGTGGATGCAGATCTCCTTAATTAAATTCCTTTTATTTCTTTTTTTCCTCCTCCTATTGAATTCTGCGTTCTTTTTGTCACTTGGTCCAACTTCTTTTCATCTAACTTCTCCTTCAACTCCATGCTGAATTCAGGGCTTTCCTCTAAGCACTCCTTAAGCAGTAATTTTCATTGACTGGTCAAATCCCAATACACGTGATCATGTATTGAAGGGCTCCCTTGTGGGCTGCTATTCTGGAACTATAACTTAGGCAACTTCAGGATACCAAGCAACACAGGCTAACTTGGATAAACATAAGATAAACAAGTCAGATAAGAATTATCCAGATTGAAGTGTGTGATTAAACCAGCTTTGCCTCCTTTAAACCTTTGCTGGGCAGTTTCCTATAAAGCTTTTAGGGACCAATGTTGGGAGTACAGCAGGGATGCTAAGGCTAATAAACCTATGTAAAATGACTCACATACATGCAGTAAAGAAACTAATTCACAAGTTCTAATCTAACAGGAAGACAGATGTAATGAGTCTTGTTCTGTAACGGACCAACTGTTCTCTCACAGTTGAATTCCCTAAACAGTTACACTGGGAATATTTTGAACAGAAAGAAAACTTTATAAGCCCACCTGCATACATTCAAAAAACTTCTGTAGCTTTCAGTTGCCTCTGAAGTCTTTGGTTATATTAAAAAAAAACCAAACAGAAATCACAAGCGTGAAACAATCTCTTTAGCTTTCCTCATCTGGCCATAACCTTTCAATGCAAATGATAATTTTAAAAGCTATGTCTCTGTGTTTATGTGTTCAAAATTATGCTGCTTGTGGAAAGCCTCAGCTTCAGCTTGTCTTCTCTTTTTTTGGACAGTGACATTAACTCAGCTTTTTTTCCCTTTTAGGACTTTCATACTTGATTTTCATGGCTACCTTTAGCTTTTATGTATGCTACCTGACTGTTTCTAACACAGAATAATGTAATTCTAAATTACATGTTGCCAGTGATGATACCTTTACCTTTACTATTCCATCCAAATTCATGTTAAAATCTGAAAAATAATCTGGGAGTTTGGAAGCTGCAGTGGCCATAGCTCTTTGCAGAGCAGATGCTCTGTGCAATTAGAAATAGGTGCACCTGCAGTGCCAGTAGTGACTGACGAACAATTATATGCATAAGCCAGAAGGTATTTGTTCTGTTTTGTTGTCAAGTGTTACTATCTAAACCTTCTTTGCTCTTATATTAAACTGTGTTTTCTTATTCCAGTTTGCATTACAACAAAACTCGTAAACCAGAATTCTAAGCAGTATATATCCAGCCAAGATCTGCAGTCCTTGATGTCTTTAGGATGCATAGTTAAAACTCTGCCAGAAGTAGACTGTGAAGGACGTGGGAATACAAGCAGAACTGGGGACCAGCCTGGGCCACACCACATGCTAGAAGGGATTGAGAAAACAGCCAGGAGGGCCAGAGAAGCTTGAGTCTAAACATTATATACGAAAATCAAAACAAATCAGAAGAGGGAGGAAAGAACATCAGGTACAATAAGACCATTTAGCAATGGTGTCTAGTCTAGTTCAAAATCCTAATCCCAGCATTTTCTCTCTGTGTAAGAACACAGCACTCACTAATGATGAATAATTCTCCAGCAAATGATGAAAAATACTTTCCTTTTTTAACCAAAGGAAAATCATCTTTCTTTAATGACACAACAAATCACAGCAAGCTAGCATGTGGTACTCCAAACTTGTCATGCTTCCCACACTGGGCAGCCAAATATCTAGGAAACCTTTTAGCACAAGGCTTTCCAGTGCTCCCAGTTCCTCATGGGCTGTGAGAGGAAGGCAGGGAAAAGGAAGGTCTCTATAGCAATGGGGAGGATATATAGGTTTTCTCTGGAAGGCAGAGTCTCCCTCTGTCACTTACCTTGTTGCACAAAGGATCCATACACAAACCACATGGAGTTGTAGAGAGTTGTAGATGTCATGGATCCCATCTGAAGGCGAGGGGGGTTGAGCCAGTTCAAGAGGTAGACCAGTAGCCCTACCAAGAGCACAGTGCCAGCAATGCATGCCCACAGAGAGAGGTCAAACGGTGCCAAGCAGGCAAACATGTCCACTGTCTTCTCTGCCTTTCGAAGCAGCACACCCACCGAGTAGTCCATGTAACGCGTCGTGAAGTCCACCACATTTTCCCTGTCGGGGGTGATGGTTAGGGCAGAGATCCCTATATCAGCTCTCTGAGAAGAGGGAGAGAGAACAACATGCATAAGTAAGAGCTACAGAACGTATTTTTGTTCCTCTGTGATTTTTAGCAAATAAACTTAGGGGAGGCAGATGTCAAGGTAGTGTTTTCAGCATCATATATGTGAGCACAGAAACATGACTAAGGCTTGAACAGAGTAGATATACCATGTGTCTTAGTTTCTGCAAGCACATCTTACTTGGCGGTCTCTGGCACATCAGCTCTCCACATTGTTATTTTCCAAGAAATCAAAATACTATAAATACAGGTAATATCTGAAAGAAATCTACTTTTGGTCATTTTTGTCACCCTGGCCTACTAAAGCTGTCACTGCCATTGTTGCAAAAGGCAGATTTTGTGTATAGCAGATCCAATCAGAGGAAATTAGTTGCCTGACAGATCCACATTGAATCCAATATTTTGATGAGCTGATGATCACGAGAAAGAGCTACTACACTGAGAGCACTTGAAATTCTGTAAAACATCAATTGTGTCTCCAAAGTCTAAAGTTCAGAAGAGCAGACACTGCATGCAGTTCCTTTACTATTCATTCCTCTGTATCCTCCTGACAAGCAATTTCTCCAGCAATGCTAACCTGTCCTGCAGCTACCATGGACTTGCTTTGTGCCACTTACTATTTTTTTTTTTTTTTTAATTTCTTATGAAAAGAGGATGAATAACTTTCCTTGATCTAATCATTGTATTTCAGAGAATGTATTAGGTCTCCAGAGACACCAGGCATAACTACAGCAGGTGCCACTTTACTTTTCACAGGTGCAATTAGAACTGCAGTGAAAACAAGAAAGGTTATTTAAAGCAGACACATGAATATCATTTTTAAAAGCCCAAATATTGAGCAATAAGACTGTGAATTCTAGATATTTTATTATGAAAAAGAGTACTTATAATATTTAAACTGCTACTATCTTGATTTAATCCATTTTTGTTCTGCCTAAAGCAGTGTCTGGTCCTTTGGAAGGGGGTGAGGAGAGCACAAAGGCTTGAAAGTACTGAGTCATATTTTATTAACTCTCTTGAATTTCTTTGTTCTTGCCCAAAGAAGGCAGAGCTCAATTTCCTTAGAACTGTGATGTGAAATATTGAGTGGCAAGGTATGGCAGCTGAAACTGATTAGAAAAATGTATAAATCAGCTGGGCTGTTTTAATGTGATGTGCAAAACACCCTGCAGCCCATAGTAAAAACATACTTCTAATCACAGCCCACTTAAAACTTCAGTTTAAATGATGGTAATTTAAGTTTATATTGATTGTTCATTGGGTTGAGAAAGTGGCAGAAGATAGCTGGAGGCCTGGTGATTTGGACAAAAAAGTGTTTGAAAACATTGATTTGCTTAAAAGCTATGAATTAGAGCTTCAGCTTTAATTTGTGTGTTAGATTCTCTAGCGTCATAAGCGAAGCTGTGTTGACGAGCAGAGCTGTAAGCACGGCTTCATGAATTTACTTCATGTCCCTTCCTAACAAATTTTTGTGAGTGATGATTTAACTGTCCTTTGCCCATGGGCAGCAGCAAACTCAGTCAGTAATTAGAATTGTCCATGGAAACATTCAGGTTGTCTGAGTCTCTCTATCCTCTCATGATAAAACTTTAGGTCAAAGAGTGACTCTAGTGATTCACAGGATCTGCTAGCAGTCAAGTCCTAGCTCCAGTGAACAAAATGCAAAGCACTCAGCATGTGAATTGTTTTCCAGAACTGTGACTATAAATATATTTTTAAAATAATTTACAAATTTAAAAGTCCCATAATTATCAAACAGGAAATTATTACTGTATTTAATGAATAGCTTTTTTTTTTTTTTCCCTCCCCTGAATGTATATAAAAAAGCAAAATAGGAATTCTGGGTTAAAGGAGGACACATGGAAACAAAAAGTCCTAGACTTAGCCTCTGCTCCCTAAGTTTAGCTGGGATATTAATTATCAGCATGTTGCTAAAATACTTTCCTACTGCACTAGATCAATGTGAGTTGCTACTTAAAGTTGGATTATTGTAAGATGCTTAAAGATTCTCCACAGAAAAGCAACATACACAAGTAAAGATACGTTTACCAAATAATAGTTTACTGTATGACTAATAGAATTTTTTTCTGCTTTCCCCCACCTTTTTTAGTGAAAAATAATTTTTTTTTTTCCCATGAAGTAGTACGCTGAAGAGCATTGCATGAAAAAAACAGACCACAAGGTATTTACAGAAATATGACTTCTGATTTCCTTCTCTGGAAAGCAGTCTCTCTACATTCCCCAGCATTATGGTTCCACTCCAGTTACCAGCCAACTATGACAGTGGAACAATACTGTCCTAATGGAAATGTTGCCTTACCTTTGTTATACTGCAGCAACAATCGAGATATAATTATGTCTTGTTATTTTATATGCTACATATATAATTAAGGCTTTCGAGGTGACCTGATTGCAGCCTCCCAGTACCTGATGGGAGCCTCCATGAAAGATGGAGAGAGAATTTTTTACAAGGGTGTGTAGCGACAGGACAGGGGGGAATGGCTTCAAACTGAAAAAGAGTATGGTTCCATTAGGTATTAAAAATGCTGTGAGGCTGGCAAGGCACTGGAATGGGTTGCCTAGAGAAGATGTGGATGCCCCATCCCTGGAAGGCCAGATTGGACTAGGCTCTGAGAAACCTGATCTAGTTACGAGGTATCCCTGTCCACAGAACGGTGGTTGGAACTAGATGATCTTTAAGCCATTCTATGATTTTATATGTCTTTACTTCTTGAGATGTAGTAAAATGAAAAGCAGAAAGGAGAGAGTTAAGTCCTGACTGCTTAGTACTCTAAAAAAGAAAAAAAAAAGGCAACACTGAAATATGACAACTCATATTCTTAACTTACTAGATTGGATCATAAACACCACTTTACCACAAAACTATATGCTCAGCACAAAACCAAGCTTAAGCTTCCCTTGATATTTGATTTACTGATGATAAGCATTCTTGATTACATACAGATTCTGTCAACTTGTTTCAAAATTGCAAGTTGAAAAAAATTAAATATTTGTCATTAACATGTCAGACTGGATCAGAGAAGACATCAGTTTGAAGAAGTAAAGGTTCACTTATTGCTTCTGAGATAGAAAGGCAAATGCATGCAATTATGTCAATATTTAGATATAAACCTGCCAATCTGAATTATAAGCATGTATAGCTCTTCACTCACTAAGTTTTTGCAGTGCCAAAATCAACCAACTATTGTATGCCTTACACGTTTCTCATGGATTAAACTGTGACTTTTAAAACTGACTGAAAAACAGCAGAGGGTGTTGTTTTGCTCCATGTGACCTGCTTAGGAATTTATATTTATCTTCCTTAGCAGCAGTTCTCCTGAGGCAATTGCAGAGCAACACTACCAGAATCAGAAAATCCAAAAGAGATGACCAAATGGGTCTGATATCATTGTTACTGGTGTCACAGAACCAGCTTATCTGCAAAGCCTAGAAATCCCTGAAACGTCCCTAAACTACTGCTTAAGCAAGCACATCTCGTACATGTGGAAAGCAATCTTCTGGTGATTCCTGTGGTTCATGATCAAGAACGGGGAAAATAAATGAATCGACTCTAAATTTCTCCTGTGAGGCGCTGCATTTTATCCATTTTCAATGTTAAATCAAGTTTCAACCAGTGCTAGAAGCAATAAACCACAGTCCCACATGTTATGCAGTTATTAATATAGACATGCAAAAACTAATCAGAGAGACATTGTAACTCAAGTTAAGACACATATATCCAAATAAAAATCCTTTTACTCTGCTATTACTTTTTTCTTCTCACTTTGTCCTTCCTTTATGCTTTCTTCCTTTTCATGCTACTCTCCTTAAAAAGGTGCAATAGAAAAAGAGCCTCATAAGAGGCTTCTACTTGGCTTGCAGTTTCTCTTAAAAATGATTAAGCATGTATTTAGTTTTCCTTTTCGGATGGACCTGACTGGAATCAGGAAGTTTTCCCTATGCTATTTGCTGCCTGAGGGCTCCTCATTGGAAAAAAAAAATAAAAAATCCTAGCAATCAAGGTAGGATGGTGAAATGTGGAAAGTAATTGTTAGTGGACATGAATATCATCAGAAAGTCCAGAGTCATGCTGGAAAGCCTACTGTTTCCTCACAGAAGTGGCATTAGCTGCTTCTCTTACTTGTCACACAGGCTTATCCCTCAAGCAATGTGGATAGAGGGCAGCTAGGGGAATCACTCTGATAAGGCACAGATAATTAACAGTAAGAGAAAAAATTGTGGTAAAGTGCTGCTCCTTTGAGATGGTTTTTGACTCTCCACAAAAAGCTGTTGCTCTCTGAGCTAATCCTGTTTGTGAGATGAAGCTCTACAGGATGCAATGAGAGCCCTGGTCGTTTGACAGGAGAGTGACAAGAGAGCCATGTGCTTCTCTCAGACAGCATTTATTCTCTGAAGACCACCTGGTTCAGGTGCTTAGCAAACATAAAGCTTTATGTAGCATGGTTACGTTCAGTTTATTTTGACGAGAAAAGGTGTACAGACCAAGTGTGTACCTAATATAGGTCTCGACAACCAAAGGAGTGGAGGCTTGAATCAGTTTCCAAGTTCAAATTAAAGACCAGTTGCTTTGTTCTGCTGATTCCAGCTACTATTTTAACAGCCAACAGAAACCTTGTCTTCCAAGCCAGAACAGAGTAAACTTGGCATAATACCATGTCTGTGAAGCCAGCTGTAGACCCAGGGCATGTACTTGGCACAGCTGGGCTTTTGCCCTGCCATCCAACTCTAGTAGGGATGCTGCAGCAAACAAGATCAGACCAGGACTGCTCTCACTGATACCAGGACCTGCACCAGAGACTGGTGCATGCTGAATATGGTTAATGCAAACAGCATATATTGGTCTGGAACACAGAAATCATATGCTTGCTACAGCAACTGCTATTTCACATGGCATGTCTTCTCTAGTGGCCACAGACACCCTTCCCAATGAGATGCTCCCTATAATTTCTCTCTTCAAGTACCTGGAAGGAGGCCAATCTCTTCTTCCAAGGAACAAGAAATAGGAAACGAAGAAATGGTCTCAAATTGTGCTAGGGTAGGTTTGGATTGGGTGTTAGGAAAGCTTTATTCACTGAAAACATGGCCAGGCATTGGAACAGGCTGCCCAGGGAAATGGTGGAGTCACTTTCCCTGGAGGTACTTAAAAGACAAGTAGATGTGGCACTTGGGGACATGGTTTAGTGATCGCCTTGGCAGTGCTAGGTTAACAGTAGAACTTGATGATCTTAAATGTCTTTTCTGACCTAAACTGTTCTATGTGTCTATGCACAAAAAAAAAAAAAAAAAGAAAGCAGCTCCTTCCCATCACCCTTGAGTGAGACTTGTCTTTTGCAGAACTCGTTTCTGGCTGACACACTAACCGGCAAAGAGCACTCCCACTGTTTCTGCAATTCCTCTACTTGTTGGCCAGACTATCATGTAAAACTTGGTTGGGAAAACAAGGAAACACTGTGTTTCAAACAGCTTAGAACTTTAATTTAAAACTGTTCTCTGCTCTTTTGCTTCCCCTTATAAAGTTGCCAAGCAGATAGATATTTGAGTTCTGGGAGCAGAACTAGGTTCACAGTAAATAAGAAAACTGCCTTTCAAGAACAGCTTGCACTTGATAAGGGGTAGATACACACTGGCGGCTCGCCCAGAGGTTCTCTTTTGCCTTAGGAGGCATGGAGAATGGGAGAGAAGGACACAGTGAACTTTACTGTTAATTAATTCTATAAGGGTGAGGAAGATGAAAAATTATACAGTGACATAGTATTGGGAAAACATGGGTTTTGAATTCCAAATGCAGTTCCATTAACTCTTCATACTTTGTAACTCTACAGAAAGATTTCATATCCATTAAGACTCATTTACAGCAAAACTGTAACAGACTGGTAAATATGCTGCACTCATGACACCAATTTACAGATCTGGGTGGTTACCACCTTAAGTGAGCTATTAGAGTGACTTGAAGCCCTGCCTACCAAGGGGGCAAGAATGCCATACATATTTTTTCAGTGAGCCATTTCAGTTGTTATGAGTTCTGCTTTGTCAATCATCCACTGCAAATAAATAAAAAATATTCTAGGTCCACTTCCATTCCCAGAGTCATCTAGGACTAAAACCCCTCTAGCTTGTGTTATGCAGTGGCCCACTAAGTACTGTAGAGATAAGGATACAGGCCAACATCAGATTTAGAAGCAGAAAAAATGGTTAAAAAATGAATCCATATGCCATTGTGGTGTTACATCTCCTAATTAGATGAGGGATTTTTAGTTTTTAAAGTTTAGAAGATGAAGGAAAATATACTTTGCTAAGTGTTTCGAGCTTACCATCTATGAACAAACAATTCCACCCTCCAGCTTTGTAAGGACATACGGAGATGGCAAAGGAAGCTTATTACTACAGTGTAGATGTATGAAATGTTCCATGGGTACAGTTTCCTGCTGCTCAGGAAGGCAGAATAGTTGAAACCTACTACTAATTTTTAAACTATAGGGATAGTATTCGTTTTTAAAAATTTCTTTCCCTTTACTCCAATACTTTTTTTCAGCATTTTGCTAACTTTCAGCCGAAGTATTTAATGGTTAGGTCCTGTATCTGACCATGTTGCTCTTTACTGTTTGCTGTGCTTATGGATTAAATTCCACCTGCAGGTTTGGAAGAACACTTCTATAGCCAATGTTTAAGTTATTTACATGAACCTACTGCAGTTATTTGAAGAAACACAAGTGTAGATCTCTATAACTGTAAGAGCTCCCTCTCCATGTTAACTAAGAGCAAATAAAATACATACATTTGTGGTACATGTAAGGCACCAGCAGAACAATCTGCCTAGCCTTTTCTCTCTCAATGGGAGAAACTGTAAGCAGATAAGATGGAGGGGGGGGGGGAGAGGGAAGGAAAAAATATTGCATATGTATTTGATTTATTTATGATATAATATTTAAAATTTAATGTAAAATTAAGTAGACTAAATGGTTTATTAATGGCAGAATAGAGAATATATTACTCTTGATTCATGCATCTACATAATGTGTTATTATATAACAATAAAACATTTTCTGTTGATTACATACTTCATGTATTCATCACCCCAACATTTTTCTAAGTGCTATACATTATTTATGTAATGTATTGCTAATTACTGCAACACCAATTCTTTCTCTTTTGAACAGCCTCTTCAACTCATTTGTGTCAGGTCTTGCCAAATTAATTAGGATGCTGTGCATCCCATTATTTGACTGCATTTGGATTTTACTTTGGTTGGAAAAAAGAGATTGCCCTGATTCTTAAACAGTTACTACCAAGCTGTTTCCAGCTTTTTCTTTACTGCTCAATGCACACTATCAAAGGCTGACAACATGCCATGGACAAAGTGCTACCAATGACTCATAAAAAAAGGTTACTGGTTGATGCCAACAGAATATATCATGTATTGCTTAGCTTTATCACATGACCTTACTAATTTCTTAATAAGCTTACCTTAAATACCAGTTCTCCTATCAGTCCATTCCATGACCCATCATCCTGAGGACTCCCATACTTGTGATCCGGTGCAACATAAATTTCATATTTAAAGCCAAGATAAGTAGCCAAGGCTTCCAAAACGTCTATTGAGAAGCCCTGATACTTCTTCGGTTTTCCCAGAACATTTTCAGACACCATGACAAAGGGCTCTTCCTAAATAGAAAACAAAGGCAGAAGCTGTTAATAAAACAATTACACCCCACCATTTGGGTGCTGGTTTGTTTTTTGGTTTTCTTTTTTTTTAAACTAAAGGAGGAATTATTCAAATACTGTTTCAACACAGCTTCCCTATGAAGCTTTGTTAACAGTGCTGCTTGCATTTTGCAAAATACTATTTCATTATGGATTTACTTCAACAGATAAATTTTGTTCTCTATTATCAGAAATAAATCTTCTGCTGTAACATTACAACTGAAATGATTTTTTGTAATGCCTTCTGACTTCATTATGGTTGGTAGGACAGACATACACTTAATGTCTGGCCATAAATATGAAAGATTCTCCAGTGTTGCCATCTTCCACTAGCTGGGCAAACGCTGTATCTAACACAATCACTAATTCATGTTGTAAGGAATGAAAAACACTGCAAAACAGAAATATGTATTGCTCTTATCCTTCTACTCTAATCTGAATCTGAATATAAGCCAGTTGAATTTAAATAGTTCTATCCAAAGAGAATCCATTTGATTAGTTTAGGAGCAATCAATTATGGGACCCAAGTTGGTCTGTAAGAATGATTGATGAATAGTCATCTAAAAGATGACTATAATAAAGGATACAAATAGATACTGAAAGCTGTGATTGGTTGGTCAGATTTCCAAACAACATGCTTTTCATTTTCCTCAAGATCTGCAATAGTTTTCTCTGTTCTGTTATTAATATTTCTGATAAAGTTTCCTCTGCTTTGTTATTCTCCCTGTTGTGTAATTAATTCCTAGACATTCTCCATCACTTCTTTTTAAAATGCTACACAAAAAGAGATCATATTTCTAAGCACGAAAAAAAAAATATATATTTGCCACAGGTGGATTTCACTTGTTTATTTTTCCTGAAAACACCTGTCTGATGTAAGCAGAGCAAAAGTATTAAATCTTCCCCAAAAGTGTGAAGGCACCATAACACTTCAGTGTTTTTTTCCATATGCTCCTTTTAATTCTTTACAAGGTGCTGTAATTTTGTATGAATTTATCAGAAACAACTATTCTAAGGTGCAAAAAAGTTAGTTCTTACTTGTCATAGCTTGGTCCAGACAAGTACATGAAACCACTCCCTGACCACTTTGCCCTAGATGGCAAAACCCACAAGCATACAGAAGAAAACAGAATTGATTTTTTGTAGGATTTGTGACCCAAATTTAATTGTATCTCCTGTGGCATTTTTGTTGTGTTTAAATTATTTCTTTCTCTATCACTCTACTACTCATCTCTGTCTATGATTTTGAAGCCAAAGTACTTTTCATAACTTTTTCACTACTACTATACCTCACTAATATTTTTAGTTTGTTGCAATGTCCATCTATATGAAGAGGTATCACTGAATTGCAGGCAGGATATTCTCAGAATAAGACTTCACTGGCAGGATGTTCTTTTCTGACAGCAGGAAATCCAGAAAAAAACCCCAAACCGAAATGAAAACAAATACCAAACCAAGCAACCAACCCCATCCCTGACCTAAAAAAAAAAAAACAAAAAACCAGAAGGATTGACTATCTCAAATTATTATTTTCTAGTTGTCAGATAGAATTCTTTCTTTCATGTTATCCAAGGTCAGTGAAATTGACTGAAAATGCAGGAGAGAAAATGCAAATTAATTTTTAAAATAGTTTTCCAGTGCCTGGGTTCCAAGAACATTGAAGGAATTGGGACTAAGTTGATGAAAGCTTCTCCTAAATGAAAACAGACTGAATTCAGCTTTGCTGATCAGCTGAATGAGAGATTCCATAAATTCAGACTCAAAATTACTGACAAATAAATGTTTCTGCAAAAAAGTAAATATGGTAGTTTATCAATCTAAACACACTATGCACAAAATTCTAAATATTTGTGTGCACAAAGTGTATTTTAGAAGTTGATAATTTTCAAATTAGAAAGTATGAATTTTTATCACTTCTGGGTTATTTAGAAGATAGTTGCTCATAAACTGATTTTCTATCCAGTTAGTTAAAAAGCAATTGCTCATTGTACTGCTTTAAAACCCTGTTTAAAATGCAGTTTGTAACAACTAATATCAGTCTTTTATTAAGCTACCGTTTGTTGTTGAGATATTTGCAGAAAACCCCAATGTCCAGTGTTCTATATAATTAATGAAATAGTCAATCAGCTTTATGCAAAGCAACTAACACTTCCCAAATTCTGTTGAAGCCTGGAGCAGAAAACTATTTGACCATATTTCAAACTAAACAAAACCTATCTACTGCTATGGGGTTTTTTTGGGTGTTTTTTGTGTGTAATTGTTTCAAGTTCTCAGAAGGCATCAAAAGAGAACAAAAATATTTGTCTTGATTTCCCTCTGCCCCATAAATGCTGCAGGCTGAAACTATCCCAGTTGATCTTTTTTTGCACGGGAAGGGTGCTATGGGAGCTCCTATAGAAAGACATATACATCCCTACAATATCAATGTTAAAATGATTATCTCTATCCTTGAGAAAGTTGAACTGGTAGAAAGAAAATATACAAAAGCATTCAATGTTTCTCACCTACTGAACATAAAATTAATGAAGATTAAAAAATGAGCTTGTAGAAAGTAGGTGTCAAAAACTGATGAGCTAACTGATGAATTTGGAGGTGGAAAAATTCACCTGGAAGATAAGGGCTCCATTTCACTCCAATAAATTCAAGAAAATCCTGATACACTTTCCACACAGTTGCCACCCAATGGTCCCTTCAAACCCAGATTATTCCAGAACACAATGCAGTGATCTAAAGAAGGCCACTGTTCTGGCTTCTCCTTTTCTTCCTTTCAGAGACACCTCTCTAGGGGACTTAAGAGCTTCTGTGGGGCAAGAGAGGAGACTTCACAGCCTGTAAAATCAGGAAAGTTTGGAAAAGCAAACACGTCAGAACATCCATGACTGACAAGGATAAAAAAGGAAATGGATGGACAGATCTCCCTTAACTTCTTGGTTTTGCAAGACGGATGATGAGCCTTACTGGACCTCATAGATATCTGGTGTATTTAGGGGATGGTTTTCAATCTAACATCAATGGAGATCCTTTAAAAGAGGAACTACTTTCATTCAACTTTACCTCCAACCTGCATCCTTGTCAAATGAATGCAGCACCACTAAGCCCATGACAAGGGCTCCTTCTACAAATGGCCCCATAGTATTCAATGTCTGATTTCTTCTTGAGATCTATGCTTTGCTGCTCTGACACAAAAGAGGATGAGTTTAAGACTCTATGGACTTTACATAGTATTGTGGGTTAGCCCTGGTGGACTACTAAGCACCACATGGCCAATACTACCTGCAGCAGAATGAAAGTCAGGAAACAGGTAAAATTTATATTGGGTGAAGCTGTGAATATTGCCTTTTACAGCTGTTAGAGGGCAAAGCCTGATTTCAGAGTTGATGATCTCCCTGCACAAGACAAACTGCAAAACACTAGCAGACTAGCACATCTTAGGAAGGCTAAAGGCAGGCCCAAGATTAAGGCAACATGACATAAAAAAGGGAAACTGTTTGGAAAGATGACATGATAGTACAAGTACTTTGGAGAAGTAGCTCAAGAAAATGCTTGTCTCCATTCATTTGCCTATTATCACACGTTTTTAGGAAGAAGCCATACATTAAGATTGACATAGGTTGACAACATGCTACATATTAAGACTTAAATTTAACATCCTCCTCCCATGTTAGAAACATCCTTATGCAACAGCTCAGCTGATGCTTGGCTCTTTTATTCAAGTAATTCTAGTACTCAGCTATTAAAAATATTCAATTTTTGTCTGATTTCCAAGGATGCAGACAAATGGCAGAGCCAGAACTAGGGCTGGAGTAAGATTGGAGAAGTGAAGGAAGCACAAATAATATGCCCTTTATGGAATCAGGAATGGCTATATATCTTACCCAAACCTATTTTCAGATAGTCAACACATGCAGAACTGAAATGCACAGATTTCACGACTTGCAGAGCTGAGAAGCAAATCCAAGCATGACGGACCAGAGAAGTGAATACCATGGGCCAGGGACAAATGCCTTAACCATAGACTGTTTTTCCTCTATCTTATTTTAATGCACAAAAACATTTGTTCTTCCATATGTACCTGTGTTCTGGTGAACCACGAGTGTAAAGGCAGGAAAATCAACAGTGGAAAGCACAAAGAAAAAAGAACAAAGGAAGATGGGATCCAAAAATGAGGTGTCTAGACCCAGGGAGAGAAAGTCTTACTCTTGAAAGGACTACTTGCCAGGGTAGACCTGCAAGTACACAACAGAGATTCTATGGTGGCAGAGATTCTATTCTATAGCAGAGGCACTAAAACCTAGGCACAAAAAGGAAGGTCACACATCCAAACTCCAGCTCTCAACTCCTGCCCTGAATTTTACATAGTGGGAAGTAGGTGCAGAGAATTTATTTTGGTTTATTTTAAACATATCAGTGGAAATCAAAGGTTGATAGTACAGAGCCTGGAGTGTTCCAGATTCAAGATCAGTAGAAGGAAATGCTGCACTTCGTTGCTTTTCCCAACAACATAAAGGGCTAACAGTTTTTCCCATTCAGGATTTAGGTTCTGGTGCATATAAAAATTAAGTCATTCAAGGTTTGCTAAGTGTTTCAAGAATCTAAGATTAAAAGTACAAAATTTAGGTTTTATTTACTCTGCTGAAATTCTCAGACATAATAATAATTTGGATATAATAGCTGATCTGAAGTAATCTTTTTATATCCCTTACTAGACCACCTAATAAAGTTAAAAATAAGAAAGAAGAGAATAGCTTTTGGGCAGAAAAGACCTTCACTTTTGAAAACAGAAGGAGCAATACTGAAGCTAAATAGCAGAAAAAAACCAATTAGGCTGACTTTAACTTGGTTACGTTAATTAATTAGAAAATCAAGAGAAACATTTGTTTGTAGCTGTGTTACAGATTGTGTGAAAAAGTCAAGAAATAAATTCGGGCCTTAGAGGAGGCACAGAGGAAGAACAAGAGAGTAATTGCTTTTCAAGAGTTCAGAGACAACTTACATGTAGGGTAAAAGTATGCCCCTAAACCCAGTGCCTCCATCTGGGGTGATTTTTAGCCACTAGAATAGTGACTTGCAATTCCAAGCTTCAATAGCAATATTTTTATTCCTCAATGAAAATCAGGTTTAGGAGGCTCAGTAATTTTGTACAGATTCTTTCTTTTGGACAAATCACAGAAAACTTTATTGCAAGAAGAGAAAAAGCACCACTCAGATTTTAAACACAGCACTCTAAATACATGAGAGGAAGAAAAAGTTGAATTCAGTGGCCTGTTTACAATGAAGTGGTGGTCTTAGCCCAACTGTTAATGATTTTATGTGCACAGCATTTCATTAGGGGATCACTGAATGGCAATAAGGCAGATTTTCTCTGCAATTACAAGGGTGGATTCTATGGCTTTAAGTTGATATTTATTTCAGGATAGAAATTATACAGAGCTAGAATACACTACTTTATGCACACATTTATGAGAGTCTTATAGTTGCTCTAAATATAAAAATGTTAAAAAAAATGCTAGGATGTACTTTACAAATGGAAAAGCAAAACAGAGGGTTTTGAATTATTTTTCTGGTCAGCTGAATCCTCTTTGCCCCTTAGCATGGACAGAAAAACTTCCTAGACAGGAGGTTATACAGAAAATATTAAGTGAAGAGAAAGTTATTTGCATTTGAGGTCAGAGAAACTGATCCCTGGTGGGATTTACAACACAAATGGGAGCCTTGTATGCTTCTACTATGTTTGGAAGAATACTGTGTTCAGTTTTGGGCTCCTCGCTATAAGAAAGACATTGAGGTGCTGGAGTGTGTCCAGAGAAGGGCAATGGAGCAGGTTGAAGGATCTAGAGCATAAGTCTGATGAGGAGCAGCTGAGGGAGCTGGGGTTGTTTAGCCTGGAGAAAAGGAGGCCTGGGGGGACATTATCACTCTCCACAACTACCTGAAAGGATGTTGTGGCAAGGTGGAGGTCAGTCCCTTCTCCCAAGAAACAAGCTATAGAACAAGAGGAAATGGCCTCAAATTGTGCTGGGGGGGATTACATTGGATATTAGGAAACATTTCTCCACTGAAAGGGTTGTCAAGCATCGGAACAGGCTGCCCACGGAAGTGGTTGAGCCCCCAGCCCTGGAGGTGTTTAAAAGACATGTAGATATGGCACTTGGGGAGACAGTTTAGTGGAGGACTTGACAGAGCTGGGTTAATGGATGGGTCTGATGATCTTAGAGGTCTTTTCCAACTTAAATGATTCCATGATTCTATGAAGAGAGTTTTGAAATTAGGTAATTATATGGATGGTTAGAATTCATAAAGCATATGAAAATGACCTCTGAGTCCAGTCATCAAAAATTTCTGAACACACTGGAATATAATACTTTAATATTGACACTTTGTATTCATTAAATAGTGTGGGAAACTGCACCAGGCCTGTGGATTTCTTGACAGAGCAAGAATAATTTGACCTTGGCCAGACTGCTGTGTAGCCGTGAACATAAACAACTTGCAGAGGCTGAGAGAACTCAGGAGAAGCAGGAGATAAGAAACCTCAGAGACAGTAATTTGTACAAAGACAGTAGTTTGTAACTGTGGCCAATAGATGATTGTTTGTATGTAATGAGCACCAATAATGTTAGTGCACGTAGACTTAGGAAATATAGAAAAGTAGCTGTGTGAAAAAATAAAGTAAGAGAAGAAGTTTCACTTCAATCTATTCGGGATCTTCGCCTGCTTTTTATCCATCCCAACAACAACAACAACAACAAAATAGGACTCCACATTCATTAAATTTTCTCTTTTTCTCTACTGAAAATAGAGATAGAAAAAAACAGAAGCAAGAAATTAAGCTCAGTTGTGTGCAAGATTGTCAATCTGTGCTTGACACTGACTCTAGAAACAGACACATTAAATGATTTGCATAGCCCAAGCAGAGCTTTGCCAATCTCATGAAGTAAATATTCACTGTGATGCTTTAAAAACTCCAATTACCTGCAAATGCTAGGAAACTGCTCCCAATACTAAAATTCACTCTTATTACTAGATTTCTCAACTCCCTTCCAATCGCTGCTGGATGACCAAGCACAGCCTTTGTAACCAACAAGAAGCACCAAGTCTCAAACTACAACCAAAACATTTTCAAGCACAGGATGCTATTGTCTTGTTGCTAGGCTTAATCTCCTTTGCCTTGACTCATAAAATAATTATACCCCCTTCCACCTTTTAAATGCTAGCCATTTTGCATTTCCTTCCCCAAAAGATTTCAGTGAACTCTGCAGCCCCAAATACTTAATTTCCTCAAGCGCTTTATTGACCTCTGTGTTTGAGATTTTATTTGGCTAAGGACAGCCTAGTAGCTTGTTATTTTTTAATTGAACAGCAATGTACATAACTTCATGATAGAATCAATGACCAAAATTTAATTGAAACATTTCACTCTCTCATTACAGAAATTCTCCCACTAGCAAGTTATAAAAGTTGCTGCAAAACATAACACAGTCTCCAGTCCTTAATAAAACTAAAGCAAAGATGAAGGCTTCAAATCTACAAAATCTTGGATAATTAAATACTACTCATTCAATAGCCTATTGTGCCAATGGGCTGTATAACAGTATTGGCACTGAAAATCACTGTTCTCTGACCCTGTGCTTTTCAAAAAGATTGAGTAGAAAGTAGTCATTTATACTAACAGAAAAGTTGGCTTGTCTGCACCAAGAAGTCAGTTCACAGCCCAGAAACTGAATACAATATTAGGGGTATTTCATATCTGGCCTTTGTCTACCGCTATTCATCTGCACATCTGTCACTTTTTTGATGATAGTTTTATCGTCACCTTCAACAAAACATGAAGTTTGTTCTTTCACTAGCAGTACTTTAAACAATATTTTTTTCTCCTGAATGAAATTGTAGCTTCTGAATTTACTATGCTCTTTAGTTTAGAGCTATTTAGAAGAAATAAACAGAATATGTTAGCCCTCCTTCCCGATTCCTCCCATTGCATTGCAATGAGACAAAGACATCTTTCAAAGCCATCTGTGGCACTGGTCTATTAGGATGCTGCCAAGCTTTGTGTATTGATTTTAATTCACAATAACTTAATGCAGGTAATAGCTCTTTCTGAACCATGATAGTTACCTGATAGGAATATGGATTGGGACTGGAATTGACTGGAGTGTTTTAGACTATGTCTAAACAGAACAAAGGTAGCTTTAATGTAGCTAGTTCGGGTAGTTGAATTAGCAGGAGTGTAGTATGGGTATATTAACCTGCTGGGAGCTGCACTATACTTCTTCCAGCAGCCTTGCAAGAGGTCCTATTCATAAGGAGTTTTGTCATGCAGTTCACGTCCTTTTCTATCTTGCATAGTATGGAAACATAATCACAATCAGAGTAAGAACCTTTCTCTTTTTAAAAGTCAGATTTCCTGTGTGTTCTGTGAACTATATGAATTGCTCTGGAGTGCAAATATGCCCATAGAGCAGAAGGGTAAAGGTCAGTGAGAAGATAAGAGCTAAGGAGCCCCGAGAGGTAGCCCTTGACATACAGATGAGTTACAAAATTGGTCCTACCAGGTTTTGCATTGCACCTACCTTGTTGTCAAGCTGTGGCCCCAGCCAGGTCCCAAAACACTTGAATAGCTTGATATTCACCTCATCTAGTATATAGTACCAGATACTTTAGAAAAATGGATTGAAAATTTTAATTGAAAACAAAAGGGACTGGGTTTCCCAGCAGGCTATGAGATTAAAGTGTGTCAAACAAATGATCACAGTAGGCATGTACAGTATGAATAACTGTAAGGTTTATGACCTGTTTTAACACAAGCTAGGTAGCTCAAAGGGACATAAGCCAGCTATTAAAAAAGACCTGTGCTCAGTCAAGAGCAATTTAAAGGTGGCCCTTGTACAGGTGTGGGGGGGGGAACAGGAGTGGAAAGACAGGCTCCATCTCTATCCAGAAATACTAGTTTCTGCTGTTATAATAATGCTTTTAATTATAACTATTTTTGAGAAATCTCATCATAGTACAGGACCACTTGAGAAAGAAAAAAAAAACCCAAAGTATTTTCCAACAGAAATCTAAATGCAGATGTTTGCAGAGAAAAACTGAATGGGAGCACTAGGGGGGAGGAGGTTACACCAACCCCAAATTTCTGGCAAAGCAAGGAATACCTAATCAAGACACCTATGGTTGTGAAAGGTGCTTGTGCACCAGTTAGGGTGCTGACTTATCAACACTGACCAGTTACAAGGGAACAGCTCCTGTCCCCATTTTCTGTTTAGTAAAGTAACCCTAAACAGGGCTGGCAGCCCTCGAAAGAGAAGTAGGGCAGATGGCTAAGAATAGGATGCAATTCAGCAATCTATTTTTTTTCTATCACTGTTTATGGGTCATCATTTTCAGCCCAGGGAAGAAATGAGCAAATTCCACTCCTCTCTGCTTCTTTATTTTAATACTGTCACTTTTTCTGCAATGATAAAACAAACTTGTGAGTAGGGCCTTTTGCATTAGGACAATGGGTATGGTTGTAAACCAAAAGAGATTCAAACCAGATGTAAGTAAAAGGTTTTTATAATGAAGGTGCTGAAACACTGCAACAGGTTGCCCAGAGAGGTGGTGGATGCCCCATCCCTGAAACATTCAAGGTCAGGTTGGATGGGGCTCTGAGCAACCTGGTCTATTTGAAGATTTCCCTGCTCATTGTAGGGGTTTGGACTAGACGGCCTTTAAAGGTCCCCCGTAACCCAAACTGTTCTATGAGTCTATGCTTCTATTCCATATTAAAGTTTCATTTTTTTTCATTAAGCACCCAAGTATATTAAATTCATTGATGTGCATGTGCCATTGGCATGCTCTCTGCATATAGAGAGGGGAACAGTATTTTTGAAATACTTTAACTACAACACACATGGTATACACTAAATGGTATATACATGGTATATAATAAATATATCACTAAGTTATAGTATATAGAGGTTCTATGGCAAACTCCAGATACAATAAACTCCATCACGCAGCTTTTCTGACAGTCAAACTTCAGTGCATAAATTAAAGAAGGATTTATCCCTTACTGGTAAATGAGTGAAATCAGTATGTTCAAAACACAAATACCACAACTGATGAAGACAGTCAAGTAATGTTTCTTAGCCTTACCACCTCCTGAGGAATTTCTGCTGCCATAAGAAATTCGTTATGGTGCACTCTAGTCCTATATACCAACAAGGCTGATAACACAGAGCAATATATAATTTAGTATAATACATTCCTAAATTAAAATTATTTTTCTTAAAAGACTGTAGGCTGTGGTGCAGAGAAAGCACAGCCTGATGTGATGAAAAAGGCTTTACAGAAGTCTACACAATTCAATTGTTAAAATGGGGTATGGGATCAGGACTGCATGAGAAAAGTGATCACCAAAAAAATGGGAGAAAGTAGAAGAGGCATTATCTATGAGATTATTCTACACTATTATAAAATATTCATTCAATATTTTATGAGGTATCCTGCACATAGTCTTTGCTGCAGTTGATCTTTATTTTAAAGTCATTCACTGACATTTTAGTCTTGCCATTTTTCATCCTTTATCACTTCTGACTGTTTGTTCCTCTGCATATGCTTAAACATTGTCTTATTTCATCTTTCTTATGCCTGTCCTTTTCCCAATCACTCTGAAAGCTATGCCAGCTTCTTGGAAAGGACTTTTTTTTTACTTCATTTAAAACAGTGTTGGAAGTCAAATCCCAAAGACAGTTTCAGCTTTTAAAACCAGACCTCAGCTTCAAAGCTTACTTTTCATCACCTCTCTGCTGGTAAGTTCAATAGAAGAAGGTACTGAAGATGCAGAGCTCCTGCCAGCTCATGTCCCTAAAGACATTGTCTGCTTTCAAGTTTCTCTTTTTTTCCTAATCTGGGCAACAAATGCTCATGAATTTAATGCCAGCTACAGAAAATTAAACTAGTCCACACATGGTAACATTTTCCATGGCACAAATGATGGTGGTTTTGATTTGTTTTGGGTTTTTTGCTATGATTATCTACCCTTCTGCCTTCTCACTACATCATGTCCCACAGTGCCCACCTGGAGCTAGGGGTCACCAAACTGCAGCTCCATGCAAGTAACCTCAGTAATAACTCTCAACAAACAGTGCATGGGGATGTATGGCAAAGAATAATTCAGTATAGCTTGCTATTGTCTTTCTTTCCTTTATCCTGCCTGCATTTTTAGAATCCTCTAGATATGAAAATACATTCCTGTTTGGGAGCTGTACTGAATTTTCATGTAAAGTCACAAATATCTTTTGCACCATTAGGATATTATGCCTTTTCAGGAAAGGCTCTGTACTTTTCAGTCAAGGTGTTAATGCTTTAAAATGGAGAAATTCAAACTTTTGCCTTTTTCAAAGAACAGGGGCTTTTTTAGAAACATGATTTTGCAAATACCTGCTGGCCTATTCATTGTCAAACAGGCCAAATCTCATTCCATTTCTAATGTCTTATCATTCATATGAATAATTCATTAATTGCCAGAGCTAGTAAAATGATATTATATCTGCTGTATTCTAGGTCTCTTTCAATAAAAGTGAACAGCTGAAAAAGAGGCAGATAAACTGAAATAGCCAAAATGGATATATAGCTAAATTTGTTCTTGGGCAATTGTTCATTCAAGACACTCTGAATTTGTTTGGAACTATTATGCTGACCTTTGATTGAGCTACATTTCAGAAACTCAGATTACATTTCAGAAATTCAACAGCAAGTCGCTTGAACTTAAGAGCAACTTGTCAAACAGAAAGTTCAAACCTCAGCTGTATGTGTGGGAGCAGTCCAAGACAGAGACATCTGATATTTAAGAGTAAGACAAAATAAACCCTTTCAAGTGCAGTAAGTTCAATACTAATCCAATTCAGATTCAAACGTTGACTCACATGTACTGTATCACATATATACATGACTATAATTCCCCTTAGAATAAACCACATGGAAATATTTCTTATTGCTATTTATGCAAAAGAGAGGATTCACATTAACTGCAGAGGAGCCATGATTCCCTGCCAAACGAAACCAGATAATTCCCAATTTGGGGCCATACTGTATTCTGTCATATTCACAAAGAGATTATGTTTTGGATCTGCAGATACATAGCCCATAATTATTAAATTTATCTAGGGAAAGGAATTAGTACATGGATGCTGCTGATGGGAATTGTTCGGCACTTGCTTATTGAAAGACTGCTTTGGGGAAATTAGTCACAGTCATTTATCATTTTCAGACTTCAGAATGTTTCATATCATAGTAAGTATAATGCAGTATAAACCAAGGTGTTGCAATTTGCTATCCTCTCAAACCCTACTGCAATTTTTAGAACAGGTCGTTTTCAACCTAAAGGCATAGAAAAATGAAACTGGAAGAGGAGGAGGGTTGCTATCTAGAAAGACATGAGAAATTGAAAGCATTAACAAAAAAAATCAACAAATTAATTTTAACTTCTCAAATCTCAATGAAAAAGAAGGCTATTAATATTCAAAGGTATTATTATTTAACCTTAACACAAACCTTCTTGTTTCCTCAGATCAAAATTATACTGCTAGAAACTGGCAGAATTAATAACAATAACTAATCATTCATAGTCTGTATAGATTCTTTAAGAGAAATATTTTGACTTAATTGAAGAACTGGGAGAAAAATGAAAAAGAAAGTATAATAAAGATCATCACTAAAATAAACTGGTGCACTCCCTCCTGAACTCATCTCCAAGGCAAGAATCATACATTTTCATGTAAAATATAGGTAAAATATAAATCTCCAGTTTGGTCCTATCCAGCAGATATAAAACTAGTGAGGAGACTGAATTGCCATGTGCTCTCTGTTGAACTTAGAATGTTTGTATTTATTTTTATTATTAATGTAGAATTCTATTAGCATAACTACTTACTTTTTTGTATCTTTGCAACTTGCTAAATATTCATGCTATAATGAATTAAAAGAAGAATGCTCTCTGCCAAGCTAACTAAGATAACTGTGGATAAATCAGTAACACAGTGGGGAGAGAGGGAAGAAAAAGAACCAAAAAAAATTCTGAGAATCTAATTTGGATTTTTTTTCTATGCAACATCCACTGATCATTTTTGTCAACAGTATATAATTATACTGAATCAATTAATAAGAGTATCAGGCAAAACAAAGACCAACCACTGCCACCATGCTGTAATTTTTATGAACATGCAATCAAAGTATAACACCCACCCCTTACTACTTTTTCTGTGCATGCATCCTTCTTATTTGGTTGTCTTTTGTTGCTGAGGTTTGGTTTTGGTTGTTTTCTGGAGTTTTTTGTTTACTTATTTGTTTGGCTGGTTTGTTTTGTCTTGAAGATGTTATCACAGGAAGTTCTCCAGTGTACTAAATGCTGTAACAGACTGGGCACCCTGAGAGAGAATAGCTTTTCAATACCCATAAAATAACTGGAGTGGTATAAAACTGCTCTGTGGCACTGACACGCTCTGGCGATTTCACCTTCCATCCCTGACTGAGCATCTTCCTTCATCATGTGATGTCAGCAATGCAAACCATGACAACTCCCCTTGTCTTGTTCTTTATAAGCAAATGGTCAGGCCCTCAGACATTGAACCAGTACTTAAAAACATGATAGTAGAAAAAGGGAAATAGATCAACAAAACCTTTACAGTTCTGCAATGCTGGATCAAATCTGTATTTGGGCACTGGTGCAAAGAGGGATCATATTAATTTCTTCTTTCTTTCTAACTTTTTTTCCAATCTAACAACTTCTCCTCAAGCAGCCAAAGTTTATGGCAGGGAATACACTGGCCTCATAACACAAAGTGCCTTCCTATTCTGGTAGGCATTGTCTGTTCAGCTTTAAACCAAGAACTTTGCTGCTAAATGCAAGATGTCTACAAAGGGGAAGAACCTGGCCGAAGAAAAGCTACAAGGAGACGGTAGATGTTTTACCAAACTGATATTACTCACCCTAAGCTGACCTTGAATATTTTCTAAGGGCAACAACTTTTGTCAGACTGCACTCACTTTGGCAAGGTAATTGGAATTGAATCATTTAGAGTTTCAGCTAGGTAACTTTAGCTAAGTGGGCATTTGAAGTTGCCCTTTTCAGTTCATATGTTTGTGTTATCTAATTTAGAATGTCTGTGGAAGAGACAGGTTCTTATGTGTTTGATTCACTCTGAAATGAGCTGTACTGATAAATAATTTTATTTTGTGGAAAATGCTCCATTGTTCTGGTATTGACAAGCTTTAATCAGACACATGAACACCAACTAATTTCTTGGTAAAATGGTGTACTCAATGAAAAGGTGAGGCAAGAGGAAGAAACTACATTCCTGCTAGTGCAAAAGGATAAGGATCTGCTTACCAGCACAGTGACCACACGCAGAACCACTCCTCGCATGTTATTCTCCAGCTTTCTGTCTGTCAGTGACCCATTCAAACCAGTGACAGGATTCCAGCAGCCGAGCTAAAAGAGAAAACAGAAATCATTTTCTCATTGTCCATAAAAGTTTTCTAGTCATTCCTCTTAGGTGGCTTTAAGCAGAAATGTATGAAATAAACAGAACACCTTCTGCAATCAATGGGATGGAAAAATCAGGGAAGGGCTTGCCCACAGATTCATCTTTAAATTGAAAATAAAGCAATTAGCGGTATCAGTGTGCAATGGGTGGCTGCATCCAGGATTTGGTGTTGTATGCATTGCTTTAAAAGAGCTCAGGAGGACTTCTATGTAACTGAAAAATATTTTAAAAGTACTATGGCTGTAACAATACTTCTACCTTACTTTCAGTAATACACTAATTAAAGAAATAATAGCTACCATAATTTTAGTATTTTGTCAGCTCCAGCCCATCTTTCCTAGTGGAACCCTGACAAAAGGAATTACACTAATTTTAATTAAAGCTTATACTACTACTAATTGCTAATGAAACAGTAGTGATTTTAAGCTGGGGTAAAAATCACATTTAAAGATGATTGAGGAAAAGACCACAATATTGAGAAATGCAGAAAAAGAAATTCTGCTATGCCATTGTTTGCATTGGTGCTATTGTATTTCTTGGGCTTCTGTGGATGGAAGCTTTTGCTCAGGAATCTCTCTAGGACTAACTGCCTTTCAATATGAGTTTCATAAATACTGACTTGCAATTTAGCTTTTCTGAAAGTATAATTTGCTTACATTTATATATGATGGTAGATGTTTATCTTGAGTATAGAGAAACAAATCAATCAGCCACATATCCCTTAGCATCACATACAAGCATAACCAATTTAATTTTTTTAATTCATTACCACGCTTAACTGGCCTGTACAATTACCAGTGGTAAATCCGAAACCCAACAGAAAGACAACAACTGACTTCAGAGGACTTTGAAGCAGAGTCTCAATTATGGCAGGTGAAGCAATGCCTATGTAAAGTTTTACACAGCCTAAGAAACAGGCACCTGCACGTACCAGATCTTGCTCTGAACTGCCTTCTCCATGGACTGTACATCTTTCCAGGGGATGCTCATTTTGACTCGGGTAGCTACCCTAAGCCACTAAACCCAGGTGGTTTTCATGTCCCTATTTAAAGGAACAAAAGGTCTTGCTCCCTCTGAAAAACCAAGATTAGCATCAGTAGGTTACTGCTAGGTCTAGAGACTAGTCTTCGACTAGTCTCTTGGAGAATTCAACCTTATAATCTGAGAGAAATATAAACTGTAAAACATCTAAAGCATTTCTGTGATTTCACACAGAGTCACAGAAATGGCAGCATTGAACCATCTGAAAGGTGCTGTAAATAAGGAGTACTTTTGCTGAGTGTGCTTGAACAGATATTTACACAAACCATTATTTTCAGTCCTTCGTGTGAAAAGTCTTTGTATATGCGTTTCATAAATCTTTCAAAGTGAAACAGAAAACAAGGAAAAAATTTCAATAAACATATTTTAACAAATTCATAAGTGGATAATTTCAAATACTTGTTTTCTCCATTACAGCCATTAGACTCTTTTAGAGCAACTTCTAATTTTTTTAATTTTAATATATTCATATTGATTCTTTGAAGATACCTCCTTAAGAAATTAGTGTCTCAAAAAGTATGAAAAAAAAAGCTTTCTGCAATGATATAGAAGTCAGGTTTGACTCAATGATCTCAAAGGTCTTTTCCAATCTAAATGATTCTGTAATACTGTGTTTCCCAAAAGAAGACTGCCATAAACAGTGCAGTAATTTCTCTCTGCCATTTTCAGAATCACTCAGAGCTGTCCTAATTCTTGCCATTTTGAAGGAAAGGTTATACTACTGCCAGGGAATGAGCAAGGGTAATGCCGAGCATACTTGTAATCTCAAATAATAACTGCATCAAGGATCTTCTTCATTCAGAACACCAGCAGAAATCACTGAAAGCAGCAACAGCATACAAGGAGGAAGAAAAGTATCATATTAAAGGCATCATATTAATCTCTTGTAATTACTCATCTTTCCAATACCTATTTCTAAATAAAAGCACAAATTATCACTGCTTGGTTTCCTCACTTTACATTCCTATCTGAGCAAAAAGACCAACAACAGATCACAGTGACCACCTCTGCCTCTTCTGTACCTCCACAGTGTGTCTGTTCACAGCAGTGTGGATGGAATGCTGACCTCTGTCAGGTCCTCATCACTCCTTTGGCAAAGCAACACTTTGAACTGAATAACCTAATTGCTGAAGTATATTACCTGTAAAAATGCAGTGAAATGTAGCAAATGTACTTGAAGCATGTGCACTGTAAACTGTATGTGACAACCCATCCTATAAAGCATCCTATAAAGCAAAGCATTTCACAGTCTGCATTTTCTGTACTAAAAATACTGCAAACAGCACTTAAGTTCAGAAGAAAACTGCATTAAATTAATTTGGCGATTGTCATTCTTAGTCACACAATGAAACTAATTAGAGCTTAGATCCAATTAGCATATCCAAATGTGTTGATGTATAATTACTGCAGAAACTGTGCTGCTTTTGCCAGAATTAAAACCCTAGGAAGTTAGGGAAGAGCCTTTGTATCCTTTTGAGGTTAAAGTACATTTTTAATTATGTACATTAATGTGCACATATTTATATAATTAAATTTTTAGCTCGACCCATTCTACCTTTTTAAGACTAAAAAAACCCTGCCAACGTAACTGATTCCTGGAAATTCAGTATAACAATGATTTTCCTTTTAAAAGGCACTTTTTACTTTCAATTATTGTTCATTTAATTTTCAATTCAATTGTTCCTTTACACAGCATAGCCATGGCAAGGACAAATGTGCAGTGTCTTGCCAACAAAGTTGAAATTGATTTTGAGTAGGAGCTGCTTACTGTTATTAGGAGAAAACAAATCAACATTTATTGATGACAATTTGAGCTTGTCATTGCAGCATGGAGCAAATGAAACTATCGCTGAAACAGCAAGATGGGGGTGGTGTGAAGCTACCTCTTCAGTTTTATGTCTCGCTTAACTGTTTCTGCAAAACATTTGCTGCTTCTGCATTTAATTCCTCTTCTCTTTGTTCTGTCTCTGATTGTTCAAAGGAGAGAATAGATCAGACACTAACAGAATCTCACATTAGCTTGGTGGGTTTGTGTTGATGGGTAATGGGAACTCTCTACTGGGCACAGTGCTTGTCATCTTCATACCATATGAATTTTGTAATTTCTGGTGCTTTATACTTCTATTGCAGTTTCTTTTATTTATTCTAATGACAGCTTTCAATCTGCTAGGTTTGATATAATATGATGAAGAAGGAAAAGTTGTCAACCTTCTACTTCCTTTGATACCCAATTTACAATCTCATTCTGGTCATCCCACCTCCCAGCTTGTTATTCCCGCTATCATCATTATTAGAAAGGGCTTTACTCTCCTGTTTTGCTGTCAGAGCCAAAAATTTACCTCCCTTTCTCATTAGAAATTTTTGCCTATATGAACAGTGCATTAAGGAAGTTTTGTATTTCAATATTAAAAGAGGAAAACTGTATCTCATGTGCACTTGCAATTTCCAGACACTGATTTATTAGGAACTTGGAATGCTAAAATATATAATGCCTTTATGACAGAACTTACAGTCATTTTTCTCCCCTACTTCCTATGAAATCAGTGAACTCTGCTGAACAACTGAGAGCTTTCACTTTTATTTCTGGCAGAGTAAAATGTAGATTAAAATTGTGTCAATTAGTCAAGAAAATACATTGGCCTGGTATGATCACAGTTGAGGACAATCACAGAAAATAAGTAAACCCCAAACACTGACACAGATGCATTACTTAAGGGCTTATAATTACTTCAATTAATATAGGAAATAAACAGGAATTGGTTCATCCAGCACTGCAGTGCAACCACCTCTGAACTCAAACTGCATCACAGCAACACAACACTCTAGAGAAGCTGCAGTGGAAATCTGAAAGATAAAACATCTGCAACTGAAATCTACACGGACACTGGGATTACTGACTTGTCTTTCCTTTATTTCCCTAGCATTTAAAGAAAAAAAACACAAAAACAAACCACAAACCAAACAAAAACCAAAAGAACAATATCTTGGTTTTAGTATGGACAGCCTGACAAAACATTTCCAGTGGAAACACCCACCACAGAACACTGCTGAGAAACTATTCCATTAGCAGCTTGCAGAGACCTGGTCACCCATAGAAGTACCAGCCTCCTCACTTGAATAACCCACATGTTCTTCACAAACTCCCTCCTCAGTTTTCACCCAGGTCCAATCTGCTTTAGAAACTGACTTTTTTCCAAGTTGTGACTTCAACAGAAGAAATGCACGTTAATAATCCCTCTTTGCATTCCAGAGCATAATAAATTCACACAAATAGAAAAGAGACCACGAAGCTGTCACGAAACAGCACTCAGCTGGAAGATTCTGACTCCCAGGAGTGCTGTGAAAACTCAAAATGGGAAGCAAAACAAAAAAAAAACATGAAGAAAAAGAGTTTTGGGTTTTTTTTGTGATGTGTGGACTCAGCATTTACAAAATTTTCTAGGACACCAGTTTAGGCAAACTTCAAGCAGGACAACATAGAAATTGCTTTGCACAGAGCATGCCAAATGCCTCTTATCAGCTGTTGTTTAATAGGACCAATGGCAACTGGAAAATCAGATTCTAAATCCTACTGATGAAAGACTATGTCTCACAGAAGAAACACCATGAAAGGTATCATTTGATTATCAATCTGATATTGTCAACTATGTACAATTTAGTCAGACATTATGTCACCTGGTTAAAAAGTCCTTTCAGTTCAGCTCTCTAGTCAGCAACCAGCAATTGGTCAACTGCAAAAAGTCTGGTGGGCAGGGATTTACTGAGGGCCTATGCACTCCTGGGCTTGATTAAAGAAACAAGGGTCAGTTTTGTTCTTCATAGCAATTTCTTAACACAACCGGTTAGCAGGTAAGCTTTCTGTGTTTACCTTCACTGGAGCCTAGGTAATAGTCAGCAAATAAGTTGTTAAAATCAATAGAAAATATTGTGTTCAACAAATTGGATAATGTATAGCAGAATGTAGAACGTTTCTCCTACATTCTTTGTGGTGAAATCTATATAGTTATGTGCATTCAGTTAATTATTTTGTACAGTATGTTTTATTGCTTTAATTTGTCTCTGGACTAGAAGGAATGCCTGTCCCTTGACTTGTTCTGTAATTTTCAAGCTGTTAGGAGAATGTGAATACCCAAGTTTAGTTTTATATCCACTGGGCTAAGGATTATAATTGCAGCAGTCTAGGTGGGCTATTTGTTACATTAACTGATCATAGACACAAGTGCAAGTGACCCTAGAATTTCTTTCCTCAAAGCCAAAGCACATGGTGGAATAAGGCTGCACAGTTAATAAAAGATTTTGCTTTGGGGACTGCCCAAATTTCCTTTTCTTACTGAACTGAAATAAAGAAGTTAATGGAAAGTAACCTGATGGTAACCTGCTGTTTTTTGCCTACTAGCTCCTGACTGAATGTTTTCTCAAGGACTCAGATTGGTGCCCGAAGTTATAATTGGATGTTTTAAACCACTGACAAATGTTGCATATATGAGGAAAGCAGCACAGATTGCATAGGTGTTCTCTCACTGCATGCTCTACTCACAAAGCTCATACTTAGTACTCAGACCAAGCTTCTAGAGGATCACTAATGGTATGATTTTTGAAATGTATAGTAAATCACCACATCTAAAAGCAAATGAACCATCTCCCCAAGCCAGTGGTGTTATTTTAATGATCCCACACTTTTCCCCTGCTTCATCTCTAGCTTATTTTCTTTATTACTACTTTCCCTTTCATTTGAAATTTGGTGGTTTTAATTTATCATTTCCCACTTCTAAGTGTCATCTCTTTTATCTTTGGAAAATACCCTTTTCTCCTTCTTTAGTCCTCTCTGTGAATTCACTACTCCCAGAGGTTTCCATACCCTGTGGTTATCTTCCTCTTTCCTATATTGCCATTTCTGTGTGTGCTTTGAGTGTACTTTCTTTATTCTGCTTTGCTTTTCTTTCCCTTGATCTTCCTTGATGTTTCCTGTGTCTTTTTCCTTTTTTTTGATGTTTGTTTGTTTGTTTGTTTGTTTTGTTTGTTTGTTTGTGTTTTTTGTTCTTGGGTTTTTGTTTTAATTTTGGTTTTGTTTGTTTAAGATTTGGGCTGGTCAAGGGACCTCACTTTTCACTTCATCTAGCTATGACTCATCTTTCAAATGATTTTGGATCCTTTCTCCTTTCTTTTTACCCTTGGATATCCTTTTCTCTCTGTCAGTCCTCTCAGGAAACTTCCTCCCAACTCCTCCTATTGTGTTAGGAGGGAGATGGGACTTAACAAAATAAATTACTGTATAGCCGTGCTTCCTTTGCTTTCACCTTTCATGTTTTTTTTTTCCACTCCTGTCCCCTGACATCCTTACACAACTCTGAAGTAAAGGCCTAGACAAGGATAATAATGAGTTAGATGGTGATCTCTTTTCCCACTGCCTCCATATTTCAATTAAAGTCAAATACTCAGAAAAGCCTATTCTTTGACCCAGTACTGACATAACCCCTTTGCCATCAAAGTTCTTCATACTCCCACATTAAAACTCGTGAATATCACTTTCATTTTACACTGAAAACTTGCTGTCTGAATTATTCCAGGGAAATAGATAATACCAAGTAAGTTCAGGTTTGTGTACAGTTTAAATACACCACTTTGATTTTCAATTGCAATTTTGTCTCCTTTCTCATTAAGTATATTAAGAGTTTAAATTTTATCTAAATTGTGTGAGGTCTGAAAAAAAACTAAAAACCTTCAAAGTAGGTTTTATAATTGAAATTGATACATTTTGCCAACCACTGCAACTTTATGAAATCAAAAAGAAAAATATTCAAGGTTACTACTCTGGCTTGCATTAGGTCACAATATATAAGCTTTTCACATCACAGTAAATCCTTTCATAAAACCTATTCAGTGACAAACAATGAAAAATATTGTTTTGCAACATGGGTTGCAAGAAGCTCCCTTTCTACAGGTAGAGAAAACACACAGAGCACATTTCAGCTTCTCATCAGTTCTCTGTGAGTATATGGACATTTTCCAGCAAACTCCCAGCTTTCCCTTCAGCTTAGTATGGTGCTTTTTCAGGATTTGAATTTTCAGAAAGGTTTGTCAAATTGGAGTATCAACAAAATCCATTTGCTGTTGTAGGGCTTGAAAATTTTGGGGGCAGCATTGCAAGTAAGAAATCAAAATCGTAACAGCACAGAACAAAACTACTACTGTTTCACTTGGTGAGAAGTAAGTTTATGGACCAGGATTCTGAATAAACCTAGGCAAGCAAACCACATAAGTGAATCCTTCACAGTAGAGTAAACTGGCCTATGGTGAATGTCCTGCTTCTGCAGCAGAGTGCTTCCAGTGCTGAGCTACTTGGGTACCTCCACACTGCATTGCAGTCAGCTCTGTGAGCACATATGCTGAGAAGCACCTTGGCTTTTTTTTTCCTGCAATGAAAATCTCTTCTTCAATGTAATCACTGAATTAGCAGTCTGGGAGTCAGTTCTTGAAGCAAATCCACACAGAGAATTGGATTCATCACTCTCCAAGCTGGGAAGAAAAAGAAAGGCTCCTGTATAGTTCCAGCCCAGGAACTGCAGTAGCAGCAGTAGTACACGTAATGCTTGTACTAAAGAAATCTGCGCTTATTTTAAAGGCAGCTTACACAGAATGTGCAGTTAGGCATAGTGTAACCAGGGCCCAGTGATGCTACAGAACATCTGGACTAATGTCAGTGGCACCTCTTTAGCCTTATTTTTGAAGTGTAACAAGAATTGTCACACCACTGCTTGCACAGAAACGCATCAAGGAACACTATATCTGGTTATCTTTTCCTATGAAGTACAATGGTATGAAATTTTTGTTTGTTGTTTTGGGCTTTTTTTGGTTTTTTCAGGTATAACATATGGGAATCTCCATTTTTCCTTGTCAGGCTAAAGGATTTTATATGAAGCAGTACTTCACCACTATTTACTCAAAAGTTGATTTCCTTAGTTACTTAGTTGAATGCTCAATGACCACTACTGCTGCTGTCATTTTCCTTATGAATGAAAAACAAGAGTTGCATTCACAGAACTTGACAGGAAGCTGTGTGAGGAGCAGCTGAGGTCACTTGGTCTGTTCAGCCTGGAGGAGACTGAGGGGAGACCTCACTGCAGTTACAACTTCCTTGTGAGGTGAAGAGGAGAGGCAGGCACTGATCTCTTCTCTGTGACCGGTTACAGAACCCAAGGGAACGACCTGAAGTTGTGTCAGGGGAAGTTTAGTTTGGATATTAAAAAAAGCTTCTTCCACCTGAGGGTGGTTGGGCACTGGAACAGACACTCCCCAGGGCAGTGGCCACAGCACCAAGCCTGACAGAGTTCAAGAAGCATCTGGATGATACTCTCAGGCACACAGTGTGACTCTTGCGGATGGTCCTGTGCAGGGCCAGGAGTTGGACTCAGTGATCCCTTCAAACTCAGAATATTTTTTGATTCTGTGATTAGGGTGAAGGGTAGGAGATGTTCCTAGGATGCACATACCATGAAAATACGTGTCCTGAAAACCTTGGAAACAGAACAACCTCATTTTATATTGTACTTTCACTTAACATTTTTGGCATTGCTGCATAATTCTTGACTTCACCATGAAACACAAAATAAGAAAAGGACACAAGGCACTGATGTACTGACACAAAAACACTACTTCCAAATCTCAGATACAAAGTCAAAGAGAGGTAGCTGTAATAGGATAATATTTTTATCCCTAAGACTGTGAGTCCCTGTCTCCTTCACATGTTCAGCCTCTCATCATCAACATGACAAGCAAAGGAATTAGCATGTAGGTATCATGAGAACATACACAGTGTTCGGTACAGACAATTTATGTATCTTTAACCATATTTGTACCTGTCTAGAAATTGTTCAAACTTACACATCAAAGAAGCTTACACTTTCTGTTGCTCAGCACAGCAGTTTGCCAGCTCCTTCTTAAACGTAGTACCAAGAAAGATCTGACAAAAGCACCCCTATTTATACATGGTGCTGCTACATAGTTCCCAAGCACAGAGGCTATGAAACAGCTGCTCATAAAGCATCATCATCACAACTAAATATTAAATATATACATATATATATAAAAGTTGATGTGGCATGAAAAATTTGCAAGAAAAGCCAATTTAACTCATTTCCATTTTAAATGTGCATATGTGAAGGTACTCTGGAGAGTACCTAAAGAATGGACAGCTTTGGTGAAAAAGGAGCAAACTAAAACAAGTTGTTACTCAAATATTCCCTTCAAGTGTCTCACTACAGAGAAACTAACATGACAATGCAGCAAGAGTAGCATTAGATGACAAACTGCTTTCCATTGATTCTCCAGATTCCTCTGACGCTTAAATGGGAAGCAGCAATGAAAACAATTTTTGCTTACACATAGATCAATACTCTGTTTCTAAAATCAAGGATTTATCTTTAGTGCTGGCAGAAAAAAAAGAGGTCTGCTAAGTTCAATATGTCACCAATTTACCAGTTTGATGTTGGCTAGTAAATTAAAGCCACATTTTGTCACTGATATGCCAGAAAATATTATGCCAGTATCACCCATGATCACAGGATGTATAGCTAGAGTGTCACTAGCTTTCAATGCATTATGGACCAGATATTACAAGTGATTTAGTGGAACATATATTTTTGAGAGTTTGGTAGTAAAGCAAATAAGTCTATGGGGTGTTTTTTCCACTCCTTCAGTACAGAGCAGTTTTGTTAGGAATAAGAACTATCAATTAAGAAATCAAAAAAAACTTAACAGTGACCAAGCAGAGTATCAGTACCAGGCCACATCTGAGAAGAAACAGCAGCTTCTTCTGAAGGCTGTTTTTTGACTGGGACACTTGGGGCAGCGGAGAACAGAAAGGTCAATAGTGAATTTGAGGAGATGGTTGTGGTTGACAACCTGGATTACAAGGGAATTCACTGAGAGTCCTAAAGATCAGCACAAGGGCCAGGAGCATCGAGCACCAGGAAATCTCTGAGTTCCTAGGTCATGGTCTGGTTCACACCAGGAGTCCCTTCCTCTATGGGGTCTAGATATTACTTTCCAAAATTTTTGCCTGCAGATGATCTAGCCTTAGTTGCAAAGCACAGGTCTTTTTAGTATCAGTAAACTATTACTGAAATTATCTTTGTTCTAGAGGCCCTGACAGGACTGCTCTGCCCATAATCAAATGTTATACTGATAATGATCAAAAACGATTCTCTAACTACCAAAACTATAAAGTCACCTTCAGCACAGACAATACATTTGGCTTCTTTCCTTTCTATAAGCCACAGGGCATTTGCTACATCATTAGGTAGCAGAAAGGCTGTCCCTAAAACAGACCCATACTCCTATGACCTTTTAATGATGCTTTCAATGACACTTCAGAGGCATCACCACCTTACCACCAGGAAAAGCATAATTCTCATTGCCCACTGTTTTTTCCTGAAGGTGATGCTGTAAATCAACCACAGCTGAGAGTCAGCCTGTAAAAAACCTGTTCAAGATGTTCATGTTACATTTGTGCACATTGCACAGCATACATGGTTTAAGGCAAGTTTGGAGCCCACTGTATTTACTACTAATTAGTGTTCCACAAGAGTATCCAAACCGTAGCAGGATCTGTTTGAAGCTGGTTCAATAGAGCCTCATACAGGAGTGGGTAACTCTGCATTAAAGAAACACAAGCATGAGTGAGAGTAAATTTCATATACTGAAATAAGGGTGGGAAAAAATGTTGGCAGCTAAAGAAGGCTCATATGAGTAGTATAACATTTTGCAAAAAAGTAAAACCTTGCTATATGCCTATGATTTGCTATTGAAAAATTTTAAAAGCATTACAATAAAATAGCATTACAGCAGCAGGCCATGACACTTGGGTGCATAAAAAACTCTGAAAATTAGACACAAAATTTCTAAAAAGCCTTGGAAAAATGCTAACAAAAAAAATAAATCTCTTCTGCTTTACCATCAGCTGGACAAAACCAGGGGTTAAAAAAATTTTGATCAGGAAAAAACCGAGTTTTGCCCACCAAGACAAAACATTTTAAGTAGACTGTTCTGAACGGTTGTCAGCGTGAGTGATGTTATGAACCCATTGCCTCATACAGTGCAAGTACTTGCTCTTATTATGGTAAATAAGCTTCTTGGAACAATCCACATATCATAAACATTAAATGGCAAATGATATACTGTAGAACACCTGAAGACTTAAATAAAAGATCCTTGTGGAAAATAGTAAACCATTAATTGAAAAGATGAATTGACACTTCTAATAAGCCCTCTCTAGAACAGCTGAATCACTAAAAACATTTTTATTACAAATGGAAATCACTCCTTTAATAACAACAGAATTTGCCACAAAAAATAGATTAGCAATATATCTTAGTAGGTAAAACTACAGAAACACATTATAAATCTGTCTTGCAAAGGATGGGAACTATATTTGGTGGTACACTATATTCCCACAATAGATCCTTTTTAGCATACACACTGCTGAAATTGTGTAAAGAAACTAAGAACTTTAAACCACTGAGATTTTTCTTACTTAGTTTGATATTTCAAAGAACCTTCTAAGAATGTATTTGAATATATGGCAGTGATTATTTAACCAGCTAAGTAGTAATACTCTGCTCATCACTACAGTGTTTCTGGGATTTGATTTTAAGGGATAATATGTATTTTAAAATCATGTTTCCATTTGGAAAGATCTACTACTTTTGAGAAGGGAGCAATATCTATCTTAATACTACATTAAGAAATCAGTAATTTTGTGCAAATTACTTTCTTGAGCACATTACAGCTACTATACTTGCCCTGATTACTTACAGCTTCCCATTTTCAGCAGCACCCACTTGATATGACTGTAAACTGAGGTAGGAACTACATTTCTGTAAGCATTAGTTAACTGTGTAATGGTGCTTTTTACTGCAATCAGAATTAACATTAGAGATATAGCCAAAATCAAGTATTTTGTCCTCATTTTCTCCTGAGTTTCAGCTATACCTTGTTTACATTGCCTGTCTGATAGCTGTTTCTCCTGTAAAATCAATTACTGAGGGGCTGGAAATGCCCAAGACTTCTCGCTCAGTATGATCTACTTGTGGATATGTCAGAGTGACAGCCTTTACGCTATGCTGATGAAAGTATGTCAAGCTCCTTTCCAGATGAGAAATTTCTTTCACCAAGAAGGTTTACTTAAAAATAATAATCTCCCTCCAAATGTTAGATATAGTCCAAAAACAGAACCCTGGAGTCTCCTTTCCCAACAGCCTGTGTGTTTATCTTTGAGTGCACACTCAAAGCTTTTCACTGGGGATATTAATCACCTTCTGATGAGTTGGTCCTAATGTTAACAGCTACACTAGAGAAGGTGAAAATATCTGCAGGACTAAGACTGCTTGCTTGAAAGCTAACTCTTTTCTGGATTGCTCTTGTCTGAGTGCTCATCTCCATTGCAAGTTGTGATAGATAATTTTACTGGTTTTCATAAACCTAGAAAGAAGACATTATTATAGTTCCAGACTTTTAATATAAGCTTCCCATAGTTATTATTTTATTTTTAATATCACAGTCTTTTTTTAAATTTCACTGTAGACTAACCTCCATCTAGGCAATCCCAAGTAATATGCTCTAAGTCTCCTGCTTCAGGCTAAAGAGAAAAGGATTAAAAAAAAAAAAAAAGCCAAGAGAGCCCATTAGCTGGTGTGGCATCTATCCATTGCCTAAAGCAGAGATGAAGGCTATTAGTCTGTCAGCACTGGTTCAGATTTAAACACTTTACTCTAGACACTTTCATTAACTGTGTTGACATAGCTATATATTAGTCATTTAACCTGCACTTCATTGCACTCCTAATATGCAATCAGGTTTTGCAAACGTGAACCTGAATGTAAGGCATTTGAGGTTGGAGTCCTGGTTGGTCTAAGTCAGAGAATTTTAGTGAAAATAAGCCTCACTAGCCTAGATGAGAATCCAACCCTATCTCTACACCTGCAAATGCAACTCTATTTCTTCTCAGAATAGATCCTGAATATGTCTCCATTTTTAATACAACACCTGGGAGTTATGCTCAGCTCACTTTTCATTACATTAAAACACTCACTAAAATGAGAATTTGTACTGTTATAAGGAACATAAATTGCCTCTATGCAAGATGCAGTAAAACTAGGTTAATAATTAATCGATTTTTCATATACAAATTTATTCATGGAATAATATTCTATAATAGCTAGGTTATGGAGATTACAGGCAGTTTCTCCAAGGCACTCAATAATCAGAAAGCTATGCTGGTTTATTTGTCTGGACACATTACCCTTACATAACACTTTTTTCTCATGATTGGCCTGTCAGGTTTCTGGCATCAACATCTGCTTTTATCAATTCAATTCTTATCAGCTTCAGAACCCAAGAAAATACAGACCACATACTTTCTCTCTAGAGAAAGTATCAACAGTAACTCAGTGTAAGCATTACACACATGACAGTCCTACTCTTAGGAACTACCATTCTAGGTTTTAACAAATTTAAATTCCTCAAACAATCAGAACCAAGTCTTTACACAAACAAGTTCCAAGCCCATGACACTCAAAGCTATTCAGTTGTTTTGTGATTTCTTTTTAAGACAGATTAGAAAATCAGAATACTATTAACAATGTATTAAACTATAAAATATTCACTAATGTCCTTCTCCTCCAGCTAATGGGATTAATAATTATCTCACTTCAATAGCTAAGAGAATTTTCTCAGTATTTCCTATATGCTATTTCCCTGTTGAAAACAAGGTTTAAGTCACTCCAACAGGTCTGTTACTACATTTAATGCACCAGCATTTTCTATTCCCACCTCTAGAAACTTATCTTAGGTTCATATCTCCTTTGAAAAACATTCTCAAATCAGCCCAGTCTTGTGGCAATCAGCCGCAGAAGATGATAGCTTACCATAATGTTTTTAAGTCATAGGTTTATTCCTTGTGAAATACAGTTTGCCTGCTTTTCCCTGTCTTTGTCTGGCTCCCCAAAACATTTGGTAACACCCTCATTAGTATGCGAAAAACTGGTCAAACAGGCTTCTGTGAGAAAGCGTCCCCTGTCCCTTGCTGTCCATTGTTAACCCTTTCCCTACCTTCTGTCCCCCATGTCCCGGATGTGACATCACATCCCCCCTGAGACCTCTATAAATACCCATCCTCTGAGAATAAAATCCTGTTTGTTTCCTGCCTACCTCGCGTGTGGGTGGTCCTTTCTGCAACGTCTTGGGACCCCGGCGGGCCACGTGAAGGTGGAACAAGGGGCAGAGAGGATCCCCCATCAGCTGCCGCACAGTCTATTTCTGTGCTAATTATCACTATGCTCAGAATGAATAGACAACCTTAACATATATAATTTATATTATTTTGAATTGTATAGCCTTCTGTCTCCCTGCTCATACAGAAATGTTATTGTACCTCTGCTGGTGTAATTCTATAAACAGGCTAGGCTTGTAAAGAGAAGTAATATCTTCTATTAGAGCAAGAAATATAGCCAGGGAGAAAACAACCTTTGAGCCCAGTAATCTAATGAAAGTCCTCTGTGACAAAAACCTTTCATGTTTTTCTTCCAGCTGTATTATTTGGTCTTATAGAGATATAACCTTTTCCCTGTAGGCCTAATTGTCCTTGGTTATAATAGATTACTTAGGATGGAGATAGGTCAAAAAGGAATTGTGCAACAACAAACCAAAAAGCTAAAAACACAGTTAAGAAAGGCAAAACCATGGCATAGATAAATAGCAACTCCTTACACAGAATAGTCTGCCTGACAGTCCTGAAGATGGACTCTCCAGCCTTAACGCCATGATAGGATTTCTTGCCAAGACTACTACCAAAACATAGTCAGTTTTTTGGAGAGAGTGCACAGGTGAGTTGCAAATGGGCACACTGTCAGCTATCTGCATAAAGTGGGCAGGAAATTGGATGTTAGTGAAGTGATGCTCTGTCCCTCTAGGAGGTTTCAGGATATGAAGGCACTGAAAGAAGAGCTCCCTCTGCATATCCATAGCAAAAGGAAGGCTGTGGAAAGTACAGGCTTGCTGCTTCATGGGCAGGGGACCCAGAGAAAAGCAGTACAGAAATAGCTGAGGAACATGCTTTCTCTGCCTGAATCTTTACTGGCAAGTTTTGTTCCCAAGCTTTCCAGCTCCTGCACCTTGTGTCAGAGTCTGGGGGAATGAAATACTACCCATGACACAGGGAAATCAATGAGGATATGCTTGAATAAGAAAATGAATCCATGGGATTCACAGGATAGAGCTGATAGAGGTGAAGGACCTACAAAACTCTGACATTTGAAAGGTCATAGTGCCTGGAAAAAGAGAAACATCACACCCATCTTGAAAAAGTACAATAAAGAGGACCCATTGAAGAAAAGACTGGCCAATGCAACCTCAGTTCCTTGAGGGATTATGAAGGTCTTTCCATCTGAAGGTGATGCCCTCCAGGGATGAAGGCAGGACATTCTGTCCATGTGCTTCAAAAGCAGTTGATGCCTTTGAAATGGGAAAGCAAACTTCTGTAAATAAATTGAAGAAAAATGGTGGAGATTTTAAAGCCTCTCCTTCATTGAAGCAGTGAATGCTTCTATCAGTACCATCCATCAAAACAATATTTTCCTTTAAGACCCTGACCCTTTAAATCCCATTTTATCAATTAATCCAGATTGCTTTTTATAGTAGACAAATCTGCAAGTTTTATCAATGATGGTTATGTAATTTCTTGAAGATTGGTAAAAAAAAATTAAAAGTAAACCAAGACAATATAAAAATACAAATACGCCTCAGAATTAGTAGCAGCTGTAATGCACAATTCAGAGCATAAACTGATGTATTCCCAGACAGACATAATAGATGGAAGTTTAATCAGTAATTATTAAGGCCACCTTATGATTTGTGCTGTGAAGCATCTTTTTTTTTTGTTTGTTTGTTTGATTTGGAAATTTGAACAATATAGGCTGAAGTTTTCCATACCAGATGTCAGTTTAGGATAAAATAAATTATCATAAATCATACAAATGCATAATTTGAATTACAAAATATGGTGTTCAAATAAATTGGTAATTTTGTAATTTCTGAGCCATAGTCAACCTTGAAAAAGTTTTAAAATCCTCTTTATTTTTGAAGTGATAATACAGTAGGTAGTGTTTTAGCATAACTTCTACCAAGTTCCCCTCCTACTATTTTTCTCCTTGTTTCACACTTTCTAGCTGGAAAAGTTCCAGGTTTTGTCTTGGACTGACTTTTTTTTTTTTTAACTGGGGCAAAATTCTTCTAACTCTGCAAAAGAAAGATTGCAGAAAAAAGTATTCTCAAAATAAAAAAAAAAAATCTAAAGGTATCATGACCTACTTTTAATGCTATTTGCCACAGGAAGCTCAATTCAGCAAGGAAACAAACAGTCCGTGAAAAGTTTGAATATGGTAGCTTAATCATTTCTGAGAGAGACAAACAGCTCCATTCACCATTTTCACTTTTATATTGTCCTGCAACTGAGGTGCTAAATGACCTTGGCAATATCTGGTTCAGATAATTTTTAAAATCTTACTAATATACCTTTTCTTGACAGAACAGAACAGAAGTTCTAATTCATAGCTCAGAACACTAGAATTAGAGCTTGAGAATTTAGCAGGCTTTTTAGAGATTGTTTTCAATCATACCACAAAAGGCACTTTTAAGAGAATTAGCACCAGCATTGAAAACCTGAAATTTCCTGTGGAGCACATGAAGTTGTTTCTGACAGCTCAGATAATGGCTTGCTACTGATCAGTCATAAAAAAAATAACAACCCACAACACTGTTTTATGGGTTTGGTTTCTGCTGTTTCTTCTTTGATGAAACAATTCTTCTTGCTTCAGAAAGGGTTATTTGTTCTCTAAAGCAAAGAACTGTTTTTCATTGTTTTTAATTTTTTTTTTTTTTAATATTTTTAGTAGCACACAGGGCTCTCATGTAAAATACCTAAGGAAAAATGTGTCTTTGAATAGGATAACATTGCCTGTCCTATGGTAGGCTTGATTCAGTGATTTGTAATTTCTTGATGCTTCAGGCTGCCTATTTTATCCTAACTCAAACTCTCTTTCTTTGAAATCAATCATAGTTGCATATCATAATCTGAATTAATACCTTAAAAAACAATACACTTCCTTAAATGTAAAAGAACAAAAGATAAGGCAAATTTTGATGCTGAAGAAATAATATCTTTTCTATTCTTTAGCTAGTACAGAAATAATATCAAAAAAGAATTTTTCAAACAGCTGTCTTTCACTCAAGTCCCAAATCAAAGACTCAAGGAACTGATGAAAGTCTACTGACTTCAGGCAACTCTGGATCAGAGTTGTCTGGCTGAGATGCTCAGCCCCATTTTTATTTTTTCCTTCTCAAATTCTAAAGGAATATGGCTGAAAAATTCACTGTGAATGAATTATCTCATGGAATGAACTGCTCCAGTTTCTCATGATTTGTTCATAGTGTTTAGGTATTGACAGAGTTAATAAAAAACAGAATATGGCAGAGCCTCAGACCATCACTTCAGCATTTCTATTCTTTGACTGAACGTCTGAAACTCTTTATTAGATCATCTAACAGGAAGATAATCTGTGGCACATCCTTGGCACAAGTATTTATCAGAGAAATCCTAGCCAAAGAGCAAAGGTGAGCTACAACAGAGGACTTCAAGCCACCCCCTCAGGCCTCAGCTTTGGGCTATGCCATGAGTCTGGAAACAACCCCAGCATTTCTAGCAGTTAGTGGAGGTTACAAAACTGGATGAAATAAAATTAATATCTGAAAAGATTATCTTTTGAGTCATATATTGGTTTAAAACCCTGCATCTCTTAGTCTTAGCATTCCTAGACAAAACACGTAAGAAAGACCTTAACTGTATTGTTAGAATTTAGAAAATGAGTTAATAAGCACGGAGAGTGAAATTCCATAAAATAAAGAGAGGCTGTGCAGTGGGACCACAAAGGATGGGATTAATTGGAATACAGAAATGCTCGCTCCTGAAATTTTTGCAATAACAATTCTGTAAAACCTCTAGTTATTACAGCACAAGACCTGCAGTTCTAAAAAATCGAGTTTAACATCAGCCTTCTTGGATTTGCTTTTGCTCTTATGCCAGGTAGATCCATTTGGTATGCACTTGCTATTCACTTTCTCTGTAACAGTGAAACAGCATGACAACAACACAAAAAAACCCAAACCTAAAAACCCAGAAGATGAAAGATACTGTGTGTCATTAGAGTAACAAAATTCATTGCAGCTGCAGAAATCAGTATAATCTGAGTTCATCTGCAAGGGTAGAGAATGCACAGAGGTAAAAAAATAAATAAATCCTCAAACCAGCTCAGAGCCAGGATGCACATGTAAATTATCTAGTTCCCACAGATCTCTTCCTAAAGCTTACTGCTGCTGCATCAGTTACCTACTTAATATTTATAGATAATGGATGAAGTTAATGCAACTGACCATTTTTTCTTGTCTTGTTCCAGTTACATGAATACTGCAAAGCCCATAAGTACAAGGGAATGGACTTATGAAGTGTAACTTAAAAGTGAAGTTAGGATTTTTCCTGTGTTGGAGCTACTGTTGTCTTCCTCCAAAACACGGATAGAGATGAACATCAAGCCTCTTCCATAACACAGAAGATTCTGGATTTCAAATGCCTATAGTCCCAAGTGGGATATGAAGGATGAACTTAGGGTGATTCTGAACTTCGCACTGGCCCATATTCAACATCTTGGCCAAATGAGCAGAATCAGACATAGAGGCATATTTTTTGCAAAAATTGAAAACATACAAAAAAGCCCTTAGGAAAGACAATAAAAATAGATAAAGGTCCTGGCCAACCAGTTCTGGATCCAATTAACTCTTTGAAAATTCCATATCTTAACACAAGTTTTCATTATCTCCTTTGATCACCATCTGCCTTTTTATGACCGTAGTAAACTGTAAGGGTAGGTTATCACCAACATCACATTAAAGAATCACTGTTCCCTCTCCACCTGACACTCCTACTTTTGAAACCATAAGAATATAATGAACCTCTAAAAATGTATATAGTCATTGGTAAAATATTGACAGCTGTGATGAGAAGAATGAATTTCTCTTTATCTAAAAGTTGTGCTTTTCAAGCTATATATATCTGTTGAATTTCTTCCTTGATGCAGTGTTCATCAGTTCAAACAGACGTGGTCAATGCTGGTGAGAACTGTAGTAGAATATAGACAAAGTTTCAACAATTCTTCCATAGGGCTTGTTATCACTTCAAGTGATCTTCAAACACAGTTCAGTAGGAACACATCAGCAGTGATAAGGTTCAAAAGAAAAAAAAAATCATAGGGGAAAAAAATTCTCAGAAAAAAAAATTCTTTTCTTAATGCTGTCCAGCACTCAAAGATCAATCTCATTGCCAAAGATAAACTCAGTGATCCCTATTGATTCTCACTATTCCCAACTATTACATCATCTTAAGTCTCTATTCAAGTCTTACCAAGGTATTCAACAATTTGAATGAACACTGAACTTAATGCCTGAGTTCTCATTCCCTAAACTGGAATACATTAGTTACCTTACCTCATTAGGATGCTAGAAGCATAGTTTCATAAATACTTACCTCCATTTAAAAAAGGAAATTTTTACAGATAGCAAAGAGATGCAAGTATTTGACAGATGACTACAGGCCCAAGTTTAAACTGAAGCAGTTCAGAACGACCCTCCAGAACTCACTTTTGTACCAACATGTTCCATGTTTTTGCAATTTTGTGACATTCCAGCACTCCCTTTGTGACAAATATGCCCTGAGCTGATTCCTAGAGAGTCTGAGCACTCCTTTTCTTCCCATATATATTGACAAATCTAATACTGTCCTCGCTGCCTTCCAGTACAAACTGTCTCCTGTGAACCTGACTCAAGCAGACATTCACACAAATACTATATATTGCACTCATGAGAGCACCAAACTTCCTCCTATAGGCTATTTTGGCTACAACCTTATGGTTCTCAAAATTGTGTGGTTTCTTTTTACGAGAGACTAAGAGAAGACCTCATCACAGCCTACAGCTTCCTAACAAGGGGAAGAAGAGGGACCAATGACTGGACCCAAGGGAATGGCATCAAGTTGTGTCAAGAAGCATTTGGACAATGCTATTGGGCACACAATGTGACTCTTGGGGATGGTCTTGTGTACGACCAGGAGCTGGATTTCAGTCATCCTTGTGGGTCCCTTCCAACTCAGGATATTATACGCTTCTATGTTATCTGTAACATGAGACTAGTTCAACTGCTATATTAAATAACACAACAATATTTTAAGAGGGTAAATAAAATAAATTTTTTTATAGAAATTTCAGTTCAGTAATTCAAACTGAAATGTGATGTGGGTGTGTTTAACTTATGCATTCCTGATCTACACAAGATTATATCTACTATAGCTGTACTTTTAAAAAATATCATAAATTACTGTGGAGGCCAGACACATTTCTGAAAGTTTCCAGGGACAGTGGTAGTTTTGGAAAGAAGTCAGACACCTTTCTTTGCAGAATTATGATTCATCATCATACATGAAATTCCAAATAATATGCACTCTCAGAAATAATGATCCAATATGAAATATATAATTTACATGCTGAATTACATAGGAGAATTCTACGTGATCAAAGATTATTAATCATATAAAGTTGATTAATTTGAATGTGAAAACCAATAAATCTTAAGAATTTTGGACAGCTCTTCTATTTTAACACAGTGATATTGACTAAACTCTGTCCTGCACATCCTAAAAATAAAAATATTGATGAAGAAAAATTCAGGGATCAATATGCATAAGACTAAAAAAAATAATGACCCAGCACCAAATGAGAAGTTGTGGAAAAATTTTGATACCACTAATACCAAGGAAGGAGTTTTTTTGGTTCCTTTTTAATATGGACAGACTAAATAATTCAAATGATCTCAAATTCTACCTTCACTATGTTTTTAACACATAACTGCTTCATGTGCTTAGAGCTGATACTGTTACTTCAAAGACTGATGTAAAAACAACTAGGATATACTGGGTTTCTTTCTCTTTGGAGCTTCTAAGAGAGGGTGGAGAAGAGGATTATCAGCATGTTAATTGAGACATTCTTATTATTAGACATAATTGGTAATAGTACTTTTTTATGTAAATTACTAGCTTTGCTATTTATTATGTGATAGCATTATTATGATGCTGTGTTTGGATACCTAATCAGCACTCAGATTGTCATCATAATGATGACTGGGGGAAGAACTAAAGCTCTGATTTGGTGAATTAAAATGTAAGAAGGATTTTGAGATGTCACTGTCAATCAAGTGCTGCCTTACAGTTCAGCATCTGCTGGAAATATTTCACTTTCTACTCAAGCTCAGCTGCAGCTCAACTACATCGCATGTTAATTTTAAGATTTTCCTCATTCACATTCAGGAAATATTTAATTTATAAGACTAAAATTATTAAGACTCTCTCCTCTTTCACAAGGGTTATTTAAGGATGACAGTCAGTCACTAGTGGCTTGGACTGGTTTCAAATCAATGACGTAAATACGGGACATTCTGTAATCTATTATAATTTCCTGAGCGAAGCACAATGATGTTTTACATGTTCACATCAAGGAAAAACATGTAATTTGATCAAGCTGCAAATGCAAACTTCTTGGCAGAGCCTGAGGGAAAGAAATGACAACAATAAAATGAATAGGCAGGTTGTCAAGAGAAGTGAAAGTATTTTCAACTGCAAAATTTTAAAGAAAATCTTGCAGTGGAGAGGCTGAAAATATGGACTACAACAGTCCCCATGGCTATTCTGGAGTTGAAGGATTAGTTTCTGAACTGCAGACATGCCATTATGAAATGAACTCAGATAAGAGTTAAATTCATTCATTTGCTTAACTCTGTTGTTGGCAGGGGAGCAAGTTCTCAGTAATGTAAATCGGAATTGGAGCCATGACAATTTCTAGCATGAGTGTCTGACCCTAGAAGTATTTATTTTGCTTGAAAGACAGTTTATATGTAAATGAGATGCAGCTTCCCAGTTCTGTATAATTTGTCAATATGGGTGTTAATTTCACAAAGACTGAGCAATCTCTATTCTAGAATAAATAATAGGACTTGATGCCACCAGCCCTTACTTGTAGCAGTAAGGCTTTATTATGGTGGTGGGACTAGAGGAACAGAATAAAGGCTACTGTCATGAACATTTTCACGTATCATATGACATCTTCATATAATTTCTTTGAAATGTTTCCTGGTCTCTTTAAACATAATGATTGATGTTAAGAGCTAAATAAAATGCTAGGACATCTATTAAAGTGAGATGTTCCATGGGTTTTCAGCAAGCAGTATTTTTTGCAAATGGATATGGGTGCACGTGAAAATATTATAGGGAAAAAATATGATAACAAAACTACTGCTACCCTTTCTTCTCGTCATTACAAAAGGATTTATGCCTGGATGCAGAAAGTGGAGCTTAAACCTGACACATGATGAGTTTCTTGGGAGAACTTCCCCTCCTGAGAGTTTGAGATATAAATCCAGATTCCCTGATTTATTCCCACTCTTGATAGCAGTGGCCTCGATCTGGAGACTTGGCTTTTAAGGATTTCAAAAGACCCTTAAAGCATCTTTAAAAGTGAGAACACTCAATCAATTTCAAAGTGTCATAAAATCATAATGCAGGCTATAGATATATTTTTCAAAAAGGACACTTATAAAGTGTTTTCTCAGACACAACACTAAATTAAATCACTTCACCTAAGAACTACCAAGAGAAAAGGGTGCAGAAGACAAATAACAGCATCATTCATTTACATTTCCATTTCACCTTCTCCTTAAAACATTTGAACGTATTTCATTTTCATTTTCTTCTGACCTAATTAACACTGACTTACAGATTTTCAGTTGACTAACAAACAGATCTATCTGGATTGTAACACACATATTGTAACACTCTTTCAATAATGTTTTCTAATAATCTTTTTCCAAGTAATTCTGCTTGTAATAAACTCTCTAAAAAACAATACATACTTTTGTGTGATATATGTGTCCTGTGATAATCACCTAGATCTGATCTCAATATTAAGCTTAGAAGCATCTGTTCTGTTTTAGCAGTTATTCTAAACTTCTCTATTTGGTACACTAATTTAGTGGGTGAATTAGTTAACTTAACACAGTCGCGTTTGTTCTTGCTTTGTTTTGGTTACTCCAACTTCTTTTCTAACCTGTCAATATTTTTGTCTTCTTTGGGTCTATGATTCTATTAATTTTTTATGTCTCTTACTCTTTCCTATCTCATGCTGTCTGCTAGACATAATCTCTCCAGCCCTGCAGAAAGCAGTGAATATTATTCAGGATCATAATAAAAAGCATAGAGTTGGGCTTGGCTTCTACCTACCAAAATGCCATGGATGCCACTGGAATTTTAGCCTGTACTAAAAAATAAGAAAGCATCAAAAGACTTGAGCGATTTCCAGACTGGGATGATTAGAAAATGGTAACCCAGGAATCACAGCAGTAACAACATTTATCAGGATTCAAAAGTCAATTGCTGTAATTAAAACCAAAGGAGTTCATTGGCTGGCTTTGGATGGAGAAGGATCTACTTGTATCATAATGACAATTTTAGAAATAGACAATCACTACCTTCCAGAAAAAAGTCTTTTTCATATTCTGAATGTCACCTTAGTATTTGCAAAGTCATTTGCCAACAGTAAGACAGGTAGAGTAAGCATCTACCAGCCCTCTATGGTTGCTTGAAATATCTACAGAGTGCAAAGCTGGAATGCAAGTAGATACATCAACTTTTTTCTAATACTTTTTCCTTGCCAGCAACTACTGCCATTGTCAGAAACAGGCTATAGAGCTGGGTCAACTTTGAGTCTAACTTAATACAGCAGCTCTTATCCTACAAAACTAAAAACCTCCATGCCATACCACAGAGGATTGCCAGAACACTGCTGATGTTCAAGCCTCATCTAACAACCTTATTTAGGAAACTAGCTTTATGCAGGCTAGAAGATACCACATAAAACTACTTAGTCTACTGAAACAATAACACATTTTACACAACTAAACACATGCTTCATTGCTCTATTACTTTTTAGTAAGGATGAATTTAATCATGGCTTAAGTGTTTGCCTGAATCTGGCCTTGTACATATTTATTTCCAAGACCCATACTTGAAACTTAAATTCCCCATAAACAGATCTGTGCCTTCAGAAACTATAAAACATGAAGCATATAATCCAACATCAGTGTCTACCTCAATGAACATTAAATCAAGATCAAAAGCCTAAAGACAGTTTAAAATAAATTAAAACCAAATAAAACACCCTTTATTTATTTTCACTGAGAAAGGTGAGTTGCCTCACCTTCTTTTCACTGAAAAAGCTAAGGGAAAATCTCCTTCTCTTCTCAGCCCTCTCCCACAGCCTTTCCTTCATTCCATAAATACATAGCACTTATTTCCTTCACTTTGCTGCACACCTCTCCAGTAGACAGCTTTTATATATGCAGAACTTGCAATAGAGATTTCTGAGCCACATTCTCTTTGACTGGAAAAAAGTTAATGGGTTTTCAAAAAGTAAGGGAACATGAGTATGTTATCAAGGAGGATGTGGGTAGAACTTCCGTGAGGCACACCTCATGCAAAAACATAAGGGTGCAAAAACAGGACTCAGCACATGGTTAATTAAGGCTTTTTTTCTTCTTAATTTATTGTTCATTAAATACATTTTGATTTCTTTAAGGACTTAGTATAATACTGTCTTACCAGGCAGCACCTGCTAAATTTGTGGTCTTCTCTTGTGTAGATGTAGACCGTGGGCACACAGAGTACACATATTTTATTTTCACACTTAGAATTCACCAGCTTTCAAATCCCTGTACCATTTATTATTCCTGTTACTGTGTCAGAATATTTCTATGAGCCACAGCACCTTCTTTTTCTTTTTTTTTTTTTAATCACAAGGAAATTGAGTCAGAAAATGCACTAAATGCAACATTCTCATTTTCCAAGACAAAAGCTTCACAGAACACAGATAAAAGTGCCCTTGATGTTTCCAAAATGCATGCTCCCTTGACACTAATGTTTCAGCATCAACTGCCTAGAAAATAAAAATTAAAAACTCGAGGCTTCTAAAAAGACTTTAAAAAAATAATTGTTGGCCAAATATATATTTTAGAAAAACTCTTATCCCATTAAATTTTCCAGTGAATGAAAGAAATTATATACCTTGCCTACTCTGCCAGGTTATCATGCAATCAGTTATCCATTCTCTGAGAAGTATAAATTACTTGGAAAAAAATAAAAATAATGAAGGAAAAAAAATCCTAGGGTTATATCACACATTGCACCAACATAAGGCTATTTGATCATCATGTAAGGAAATGGAGCACAAAACCAGAAAAAAAACGAAAGAAATGCAAACACAATTTAATTGACAGTGCTGAGGTTTATACTTCGGTTATCTACCTTTACAAGAAAGTCACTGACATCTATGTTTTTAGATGGGTATGGAAGCGGCTAATAGAAAGTCTAGGCATTATTACTTTTATGTAAATGTCTTTGTCTCTCTTTATCCAATAAAATAACAAATTCAAATATTGTCTAATTTGATTGCAGATAGTGAAAGGTAGTGATTTACATATTTCATTTGATTTCTGAGAAGAGAGTTGAGTAGACATCTTATACCATATCTATATAAGATCAGATGTCAGCACTAGAATACCTTTTTCTCCCCCCTCTCAAAGTCAGTTTGCCTAAATTTCTTTAGGTGCAAGGTTTTTCAGTTCACTCTATTGATTTATATTTTTTCCTTAAGTAAACACTGACCTTTTGCTTCTACTCCCAACCTTTCTCTCAAGGTGACACAGCCCTGTCCTTGGAAAAATAAGCATGTTAATTTTAGCCAGAATCAGACAACCTGGCATTTCCCAATAAATGATTTAATCAAACAGGTTTATAATGCCAAAACTGCAGTGACAGGTAACTCGGTCATTAGTCTAGCCATCTGCATTTTGCTTGCATTTCTTCTGCCAAGCATTTCAGATCAAGTTAAGAGGCCAGCAGCATTCCTGGTCTGAATAATGCCAGTCAGTTCCAAGCTTGGGTGGGGGATACAAGAAGGAACCACAAACTGCATCAGAAAATGAAAGGTCAATCTTCAAATGCTATTGTTTGAAGAAAGTTAAAAGTGTAACTTCCAGCACTACATTTTTGTGGACATACTTTAAGCAGCACTGTGCACTAACTGTGCACTTACATTGCCTTTTACTGTGTTGAGCTACTATTTAACTGATTTTTGCATTTTATTTTTGAACACAAATTGCTCCAGCATATCAGCAAGACTTTTTTTATTTTTTGCAAGTGGGAGTAGACTATGTTTTAAACAACATGTAGAATAATGATCTAAATGCAGCTTGGGGGTTACAGGTAGGAGTGAAAAATCTCATCTCCAGAGCTTTGATTTAGCTGGGTGCAAGCTCGTCTCACAGTACATCTGTGCATTAGGCTCCCTCGAACGAGAAGACAGCTTCTGTGTCTAACACCCTCCCTGAATTGCTTGTCCACAAAAAGATGAGGCAGTAATTTCTGAAGAAAAGTTTTTTTTTTTCCCTGGTTTAGGTGGGTGGAGAACATCAACCCCTTTTACACAGGCTCCTAGAAACACACCAAATAGTTGTAATTTCTGCACGAGGGTCTGAGCCAGGATTTAACCATAGGCTGAAAGAAAAGCTCATGTTGATATTCTGTCTCTAATATAAAATCCCAATGCACATGGAAAACATTTACATGTGTCTCTTGGTCTCAGGCTGCCTCTTATTTAGTCAGTGTAAAACTTTGTGAAGTGTCTGGCAGAAAACGCTCTAAGCACTGTAAAAGGACAGATTTTACATTTATAGTACCAATAAACCTAAGACAAGTTTACACAATTGCAGTTCTGTCTCACAATGAAGCATTTTCATCCAAAATTATTTAAGGAAAATCCAATTCTTCATCTACAGCCAGACCAATCCAAAAAGAGGCTACAAAACCAATTCTTTCATCTTTAATGGAGAAAGAAACACTGATTTCATGATCCACCATGCAGTGTGGAGAGTTTCCTTTGCAAAAAATGATGACTCAAAATGAAACACGAAGTAATTCAGACCACCGCTAAGACAGGAAAAGATAGTGAGTGTAAAAGGAAAATGAGAGAAGAATCAGACCTGCAGTTAAAACAGACACTTAGAAAAGGAAAATAGCAGTTTGATCTCAAGACAAAACAATGAATTTGCCTGCACAACACCAGGTAAAGGAATAAATCACAGCAAGTGCTTTAAGAGGCAGGGAAGGCTGCTCCACTCCACCACACCAGAAGCTGATGAGAATCATCAAATGCTACAAAAAGATGAGGCCACTCCGCTGCTTTCCACCCCCAATAACCTGACTAGCTAGCAGGCAGCCTTGGCTGCAGCATTATAAAGTTTGCATTGCCATATTTCTCCTGATTTGGGGTGTAACATTCCTCTTGCCAAGAAGGATCTTGCCTAATCCTATTCCAGAGCAGCTCCCAGGCACTTGAGGTTCTTTCAGTTTATATTATCTGGTTTTGGATGTCAGTTCAAGATGTACAAACAGAGCTAAAGTTGCACCTACTCCATTCCTGTCCCTCTTCCTCAGACTCTTAACTAGCCCCTGGTACACTGATGCCAGCAATCCTTTTTTAACACAGTTCACTAGTGATTATCAGTGCTCAGCATTAAATTCTGTTATTATTATTATTGGTAGGAAAATGATTGCTGACCACAAATGTGTGTGCAGCAATGAGAGAGAAAGTGAAGACAAAACCATATAGTAGGAAACTAGGCTTGCGGAACATCAAATTTTGCAGCCCATCAGATAAAATTACAAAGGGATGAAGTTCTTTGAAGAATAAAAATGAGTATAGTTGGTAACTATATTCCATCTTGCAACAATATCAACTTTTGAATGTTGTGGTTTAAAGTGTTTTACTTCAGTCCTTTATAAATGTGCTGTTAAAAGCCTGCAGCCAGATATTAAACTTATTTAAGTGAGTAGTTTCACTGATTGCAAACACTGGAATAAATGAAGATAAACAAAAAAATGAGGATATGAAAAAGAAATTACATTTACACACCTACTTCTCATCACACTTTCTGATGTGCTACATTACAACTGAGTTTTAAAATGAAGAATTAGGTGCAAAAAAACCCAATCAACATTTCAAAATAATTTTAATGGAATCTTACATGAACACACATATCCATGCACATACACGTAGATTAATAAACATTTTATGAACATGACAAAGTCAAAGACCTCTGCTTACAAACAAGACCACAGATTTGGAGTACATAGATTTCCAGTTACTCAAATTTCCACAATCATGGTCTGATTTTTATAGACCTTCCATGAAGAGACAATATCAACTGAAATCAATGCTTCATTAGATCAATCCTTACGGGGTAAAACGATTCATTCACTTTACATCCAGAAGACAAAACACAGAGTTTTGGTCTTTTTTTTTTTTTTAAACCTGTAAAGAAAACCCCATTATCTCTAGTGGTGTCCACAGATTTGTAGTTCCAATTTTATCTAGAATAAGCATGGAAAAAGCAAGACACAGTGCATTGGTCAAGTGAACTTGGGAATATGGTATCCACAGAGACAAATTTCTCCTACCTTTCTTCTACCCATGTCAATTAGGCAGAACTCGCATCCAGGAAATAGGGAAAAGGAAGAGGCCAAGTTGTCAGTAACGAGAAGAAAAAGAAAGAGATAGAAAGATTATTCCCTGCCTAGCCATTGAGTGAGGTAAAGAAGAAACAAATGAAGAAGGAACTGGAAGGCCACTCCACTTTTTTTATAAGGCAAAGGTAACTGTAGCCATACAAGCTTTGAAGACAGACCTTTCGCTCATATGACTGTATCAAATCATCACATTTCCAGGCAATGTTTGCTAACCCAACTACAACTCACCATCGGATTATCACATGATGCATTTTATTTTAAAGCTCTCTGGGACCTTATTGACTGAAGGGTTTGGCTTCTGGCTGTTAAAAGTAGACACATCTACTTTAAATATATGTCAAGGGAGTTTAGAGCATTCTGTGCCTGGATGCACTGAGCAGTAAGAAAAAACATTCTTTGTGTTTTATGTACTTGGTTGGTTGTTTCCAAACAACAACTTCTCTCACTTACTGTCAAATGTATAATGACTGTGTTCTTTTCCTTCTATGAGTTAATCCATTGAAAAATGGTGATCAAAACCACGTTAGGCATAGTTCCTTCATATAGAGCACAAAATTCAAATCAGATGAATGGAAGTGCCTACGTGAATCAGACTTCTGTATCCAAACACTTCATTCAGTTAACAGAAACACAATACTTGATTTATCATAGTCCCATGGCACATGAGTAGCCCACAAACGTCATGCTACAATATTTAACAAAATATATACTATTAGATAAAGTATTTGTGAATAAATCAGCAGTGATTTGTCTGCAATGTCTAAGTATGAGCAAAGTATTTGGGTGCTTTTTTCCGTTTGGTACAGGATACAACCACAAAATACATTATGAAATCTTCAATTATGTTGCAAGTTGCAGAGTTTGTCACTGGCATTATTAGTCTGACATTTATCCCTTTTTCCAAATAGCTCTGCCTAATAAAATGTCCATATCTTTTTTTTTTTTTTAAACTACATAGCTTTCCTATATACTTGAGGCTCTAAATGCATTTTAAATATTAACAATGTTTTCATTAAAATGCAGAAGCAGGGGTGGAGGAGCTACTAAAAAAGGCTTTACTCTGTCTCCTCTAGTTTTATGTGGAAGTATTAATCAAAACCTTCATTAATATTGTATGAATTCAGAGCCTTTGCACAATTGGAATGCACACTACTTTTTATTTACAATACTTTTAATTTAAGATACTCCATTTAACAAAAAAATTAGGAGTCTGAAGATATTTATCCACACATAGAAAGTGCTACATTGCAGAACTCATGTTCCAGGCAAACTTCTGGATTTACAAAACAGAAAATTGAAATTCTGTAGGAATCTCAAACAGAATTTCCAAAAATCTGCATTTGATATGACAAACACAGTTCTGCAAGTGACTGATTATTGAGTACTCAAGATTTATGGTTAAGGTTTTCTGTTTTCCTGCCAAGACTTATAATGAAAAATCATGCACTGTTCACAGACAGAAACATCCACAGCCTCCAGGAAACTGGGTGAGGCTAAACAGAATTATCAACTGTGCTGCTAAATACAGAATTATGAGGGGAAACAACATGCTTGTTACACATTAAAGTCACAAATAAAAGAAGCTGTCATGGCATGTAAGGGAAAGTTGTTTTCTAGAACTTCCTAGTGTTAAAGAACAAAAATGATAAGAAGAAAGAAAGTTGTTTCATATTAGCAGGACATTATTAATATCCTGTGTCTTAGTTTGAAGGGAAACTAAGATATATTTATTGGCTGAGAAATAAAATAATCGCTCTTCTTAAATTTAGAAACAAACTTTAATTAGGGAAAAAAATATAAAATATGAATATGAAAGGATAACAGTTCTTAATCACAACCCACTGATATACACATATACCTATATA